>BOPP01000118.1:3137907-3198213 GCA_017312745.1 Gryllus bimaculatus
TTATTTATTTATTTATTTATTTATTTATTTATTTATTTATTTATTCATTCATTCATTCATTCATTTAAAGTTCAAATTCACTCTACTCACAATTTGTCGTGCTGCCACCATCAACCCGAATCAGACGGCTGAGTAGGCGCCGTCAGAGCTGAGGTTGGCTCCAGATGATTCGGGTAGTGGCCTTGATGTCTCAACGAACACTGACTCGGTAGAGACTGGAGCTGCCTGGTTGTGTCGTGTCTCGTAGATTCGTCTAGGGGACAGCTAATGCCCGTGAGTGGCCCGGATCTCAAGGTAGCGACCCGTTAGCCGCGCTGGTTGATTGATAGCGAAATAATAGCAGCCGATTCGTTGGCGGGCTGTCTGCCTAGTGGACCGAATTTTAATACACTCGTTCGTTTTGTTGACAAATAACAGTAATAGCCGTTTATATCGTTAGTAGAACACAGTTGTAGGCTGATGCCTAAGTTTGTAAGTAAGTTTGTTAATAAGTTGCATTTTGCGTCTGTCCGTTTGTTAGTTTTGCCAGTAATTTAGCTGTGGCACCGAACATTAGTCGTGGTAGTTTGAGTACTGACTAGTTACTTTTGTAATACTTGAATAGTAGTTTGAGTTGTTCTCATAGTAGGATGACAGTTACGCTCGTCCGAGAAGTTTAACAATGGGTGTTCGAAAAGATCTGACAGTAGTGCTTCTCTGACAGTTGGGTGTCGGTGTTGTTTGACACTTATGTATCCTGGGAGCGAAGTTTCCGTATTTATGTAGCGAATGTTTTTTCGAGTGGAGGGAGGGAAGGGTCACGTGACAATAGCAGATAGTGTATAGTATACGGGTGCCCACGATGGTGCCTTTGGGCCCGTGGAGAGGGGTGTCACATACCTTTTTAGAATTTGAATTTGACCATTGTAGAGTCACGACCATTAATGAATAATAAAATAAAATTGGTTCACGGGATTGGTCATTGTGGGTAAAGAAACAAATAGTTGTGCCAACGTTTCAAAATATTTAATTTCTTCATCAGGGCTAGAATATAAAAACAAATGAACAGTGCATGAGAACAACAAACATTTCAATAAATTTATTCATTATTAATTAACACTACACAAACAAAAACAAACAAAAATTTATAAACTATGACAAATAAAATCCCAAACTATAGAAAGTACACACCTTACTAATAATTATAACGGTAAAGTATCATTTCAAGCCACCACACCCAATTCCACATGGAGTGGCTGATTCACGCGCGTCAAGTGTGAATCGGGCCAAGGCCCTAACCGCAAATCAGTGAGGACTGGTTGAATTAAATGAACCATGGAAACACATGGTGGCGGGACATGGAGTGGCTGTAGCGCGTGGTTCATTCAATTCAACCAGTCCTCAGTCATTTGCGGTTAGGGCCTTGGGGGCTGCGTCCAGATAGCAAACGCGAGATTGAAAAACATACTTTCTAATGTTACAATATTAGCCCATTAACTACCAGATTTTTATGTTTGATATTTCTACTTCAATATTGTTATTTACACTAAAAATAACTTGTATCTTTGTCTTCTTTATTTTAGGAACTTGTCTATTGCCTACAATTTTGATTTGTTTAGTCGATCTCCAATTGGGGATAGTGGCGGGTGTCGTGAACAAAAATAGATCATACTTTAGAATACCATTAATTTGGTTAATTAATAATAACATATTGTAATAAAGACTTTGCTTGTGCCATTCAGCCATACATTGTACATGGAGTTCTACATTGCATTTGCAACACTGTTTCAATACATTTTTTACAAGCTGCGCATTTTCTTTTCTTCCCATTTTGAGTTCTTGCCAGCTAAGGTCATTTTGTCCGTTCTCTTGGCATCAAGAACGCGCTTACTTGTAAGCTTCAGTAAACATGCATGCTCTTTATTAATTATTTCAAATAATGATGGCCGTAATAACACACCATTTGCTCATCAGTGAAACTATTTGCTGAAAACATTCCGAACATTATAAACTGTTCGTTCTGTTTTTCTATAAGGGGGCGTATTTTGAATGGCATTTCTCTTTGAGATTTGTTTCCTAATTCACTATTGTCATTGAAATGAATATATATCTTTATTTTAATGCATCTGTTTCTTGTAAAGCATTTTCAGACACTTCGAACACAAATATCATAATCCTCACACCAATACATATGTTGCTGGGGCATATAATGGTAACCAGTCAACATCAGAAAACCAAAATATTTTTGGAAGCAATCAGGAGCAAATGTGAAATTATGTCTATTATTTTGAGCAGCATACATTACACTTCCTTTCGCGATATATTCTATTATATCATCATTGAAAAAATGCTCGAAAATTTCAACACGAGATATTCCTCTGAGAGTTTCATTTTTTCTTTTAACGACAGAACTTCTTAATGTGATCCAATTTTTTTCGACAAATCTGGTCTCACTTTCTGCCAGTCTGCCACAGTTTTGGGCTTTTTCGCAGTCAGGCATTACGAGGTTTTTCTCATTGTCATAGTTGCCCCTCGAATCTCCGAATTATTCCGTGTTAGAGCGCTAGAATGGCTTTTCACCTGTCCAGTCACATATATCGGCCTGCCCTCTTGTAAAATACCTTCACTCACGTCTTCCTCAACAGTAACAGCACCTATGTTGCAAGGTGGAAATTCTACGATATCAATATCACCACCACTGTTATTGTCTCCCAAGAAATCAGGAGAAACAAACTCTTCCAATTGAGAAGGCTTATAATATAGTCTGGTTCCCATCACTAAGAAATAAAAACACAAGATATTAAAAAGCCTAATGCAAAAATAAAAATAGTCTCACCACAATACCGAAATGGGGTTCAATAATAAATAGTATTTTGTTTTGTTCTTAACAAACAAAATGCCATGCTCGTAATTCAGTTGTAATCTCAAATATATCAAAGTGATGCACTATTACTTACAAGTGCATCAAACGAGCAATTCTCTGGAAATAAATGTTTCAATTTCTTTAAATATTTCGTCAAACACTCACGCTGCAGTCATGAACACTTCTCACAATTACTCGGAGAAAACAAACGTAATCTGAGTTATATGTTTCCGCTTATCTCAACCGCTCATCCAACAATGGAACACAAGTAACTATTGCTGTAAATAAGGTTCTCCTAGCAAGTACTGAATATAAAACGGTTAGATCCTCTAATGAGGATCGTGATAGGAAATGGGTTAATTTCAAACATGGTGAGTCTAAAAACATCGCGTATCACGCTTGTCCTTTGTTATGATTTTAGAAACGAGAATAATTTAACATCTCTCATAAATAACAGAATATTTTCTTCTCAAACTGTTTACTTTTAGTGTTATTTCTTGGTTTCATTATCCGTTAATATTTCTTATCATAGCATTCTTCTGGTTAAAATACGTGATTTAAAATTAAAGTGTTGCATGAAAAAGGAAATACCTAATTAAACCCACTCAAAAAGTTATCACTAGGTCAATGTACAAGATTTGTTGGGAATGTGTAGGGGGATATTTTTACATTCTCGCTTGACTACGTAAGTAGTAAAGAAAAAGTGCTGTAATCGTGCGGCAGAAATCGGCGAATTTTCGACAGAAAAACTCTTGTTACCGGACCCTGGTAAGAAAAAAATGGGTAAATGTTGTTTCCTTATATAGGAAATTACTTCCTGTATCAAGTAGTGTAATAAGAATCTATGTTTTGTGGGCCTGCTACCCTCACCACCATCGCCACCACTATTGGGGAGATCCTAAAGAATCTCACGCGATCAATGTACTCGTATTTCTACCGCCACCATCACTACCATTTAATGATGAGAGTAAAAGTGGTGGTAATAATACATAGATTGCGTGCGATCCTTGGTGATCCTCCTAAGAGGATATTCAAAGCAGTTGGATGCCAGTCTCTTTTTCGACCCAGGCTTCCTTGGAATCCTACTTCTGATCTAGGGACCATTCAAGTAGGCGCGGCTCGCGGACGGTCCCCTGATACGCCTGAGGTGTGACTCTCACTTTCTCCGCCAGATGTCGGTCTCAGTTAACTGGAATATCCGAACTATGTGTTTGGGAATAAGTGAGATCTTGTTAGGGCGGAAAATTGCCGGATTTAATTTTGCCGGGTAACCACCAAGGTTCTTTTACATGTCACAAGACTTGATTGTGGACTTTCCGCCCCTTGAAAATCCACGCACCTCGGACGGGATCGAACTCGCGCACTGGGAATTCAGATGCCAGTAATCTAAACCATCACACACTGTTTAATATATAAGACAACATAATAACTATAACGCTAAAAACTACTTTTTTTAAACTGGTAGAAACAAATATTCACTAACTGAACGAAAATTCTGCCAATGAAAAGGCACAACGTAGGATAAGGCAGCTTCAGTAATCAGATGGTGAATACATTGGTCGCTCTGCTCTTTCCTGTGGTTTCTCAGTTCTGCAGAGTCTACTACTTTGCTGGTTAACATATTCATCCAGATGTAATCAAGCCTAGTAACTAAAAATAATTTATCAAGTGCCTCAAGACCTTCGCTAATAAATCATCGTATCCAATTACAATAATTCATGAGCTCCTCAGATGTCCGCTGTGTGAATGCGCGCAGTTTCAATTTGGTTGTGGCAGAGTGCGCACGTCCATAAGAAAGATTACGTTGTTGCTGAAACTTCCTTAATGATGTTTTCAGGGAAGTTGAATCCGGAACTTCCTCTAGTTTTCGGTGCGAGAGCACTCTATTTCGGCGACTGCGTTTTCGATCAAACACTCCCCTGTCTAATGATAGCACTTTACTAACCGAAATATGCTACTCTCGTTCGGAATAGACATAGATGAAAATTTTTCTCTTAACGCTGCCTGACACTCTTTGAAAAATTGCCTTCGGAATTACTCCTACATCAAAAATCTGCATTGCTCTCTGCCGAGGCGCATCGTAAGTTAACTTTAAAACTGAGAATGAAGACGCAGCGTGTTTTGCTTTGATCAGGTATCACCCAGACCACAGAAAAGCAGTCGCAGAAAACAGTCAAAGGAGCTGTTCCAGAAACCGATGCAATTCTTTCAGTTTTCAGCAAGGTAACTTTATTTAATAATTAGACAAAAAACATTAAAAACTGTGTGAGACATTTGAGGGAGAAGATCATCTGCGCACGTTTTCTTGAGTTTCAGAATCCTTCCCATCATTTTAACTATAAATAGTTGAAACATGAGTAAAAGTTAAAGATAAATAAATGAATAGAAATAAAATTTTAAAAAGCGCGAGATTAGCAACATATCAAAAATTGGACATTTTCGTTCCCGCCTTATAGAAAACTTATTTGCATCGGTAAATGCAGGTTTGATTTTTCTGCATTTCTAACAAAAAAGTAACTCGCCCTTACCTCTACTCCTATCATCACAAGGAGAAGGAGATTTCAACAAAACATGCGTCAAGTGAAGCTACATTTACGTCCAGAAACAAAACAAGGGGCCATCTCAGCATTTGCTCAGTGGATGAGGGAAACTGGAACAAAACCTGATCAAGATGATGGCCATTGACCCGGAAGCTGAAGTACATTATTAGTTACAAACATATTAAGTCTTTAAAAAATGATACAATACAAATGTAAACTAATTCATATTATATCACTAAAAAGAAACATTATTTTTCTTTTTGATAATCAGTAGTCTCTAATGGTACAGAAATAGTCATGCAGTTATGATTCCTTCAGAAACTAATTTATTGCGTGGGTTGCATTTTAATCTGATCATTCGGTACTACCACAACCACACCACCACCACCAACCACCACCACCACCACCACCACGTTCTACTACGTGCTTTAAATCGATAAGCATAAAAAAGAAGGGATTCGTTATGCTATTCGTTAATCGTCCACCTATCCTCATAGAATTCAAGGTAAACAAGAGTTGTCTTTGAATCATACCCACTAACCATTTGTATTTACTATAGAAATCATTCTTGAATTTTCGACTTAATCTTCTTACAATTTGAATATTTGGATTGGGATATGTAGGTCTTCAATAAGATGTAAGCGGAAAGGAACTTTTATTAAAGAAAATGGATTGTCACGAAGTGCAAATATTTGATCACCCAGGGATTCGAGTGCAGGACCTTCTGCTATACTAAGATAGATGTTCTATTTTTATTAAATTTTCTTCTGAATAAATAGCCTCTTTACTAACCCAAGGATAAAAATCACAAAAAATCGGAAGAGGTACTTACTTTGTGAAGGAATAGTTGTTGGTCGTATTCCACAAATCGCAGTAGCAAGAGCGATGACAACAACAAAAAAAAGTTATCACTAAGGCCCGGAAGTTTATAAAAACATATTTTTAATTATGAGCTTTATAATAGGCTAATTATCAAATGTCCACAAAACAATCAGACGAACAGAAATTCGGAGAATTTGTGTTACATGATAGGGCATATTTAATGCATTTTGGGCTAATGCACCATATTTCCATTATACTTAAGTTATTATTCATATTTTATTGCTTTTTTGTTCTTAATATGTCATATTTCTCTTGGAATTTCAATTAATATGCATATTTGTCTCCTCAAACCGAAAAGTGTACTTCACAAATGTGAATGCGAACGCTATTCATGAGAAATCGTGGGAACGTCTTCCGTTCATTGAAGAAGTATTTGTCTGAACTCCTTTTAGATGATATCATGGCACTGGTACCCGGAAACGATTTGTCTGATTATGAATGATGTGAATATTTGTCTTTGATATAGAATTTGTGGCACTGGAATTGATACTTCGACGATGATACAAACGAAGGCATATTTTTCTTAAAAAATGATCAATGGAGTACTAAGTGGAGACAAAAACGTAAAATTAATTGTTAAAATTAAGTTTTGTAATTGTTTATGAATATATAAAAATGTCAATTTTTAGAATATATTTCATTAGTTCCGACGCATACTTTACAAATGTTTGAGCTTATTTGCATGCATATTTCTTCTTTTGATAAATCATTAACTTTCGAGCCTTACTTATCACAAACCAGTGGTGCTACAACAGCACATATTTTCTCGCATTAGTAACAGTTTCGTAAAATTATAATACAACAAGGTGTGCCCATATTAACATACCTCTACAATAACGTGTCAAACGCGTTTCCAATTGTAGCGCATCAAGGGCGAAAATTCAATTTCTTTATAGTTAATATATCAACACAAATTAGACAATTCAAAAACTCTGTATAATTTCTCAAGAAACACAGCCCTATCATTATTGGGCCAACCATTGAAGTTATTCTGAGCATTTCAAACTGTGGTGTTGCGGCTTTCCCATTGTTGAATGATTACTCCTCAAAGTTTCCAGCAAAGAAAATGCGGCAAATTCGAATCTGCAATTGATGACGCAAAAATTAAGCAAAACCGATATTTTCAAAAAAAATTCATGATTATAAAGTCGTGAAATTTGTTTTGAAAGTCTTAAAGATCTAATTTTGAAGGACATGTTTTTATTAATTGAAAGATCTCTATCTTCCATATTGTACATTTGCAATGATATTTTATTGCAATTTTCAAAATACAGAGATTGTAAGTTGATTGTAAGTCAAAATTGTAAGTTCAATGTAATATTTTATATCGCATTTTTTCACAGATGTTTCTTTTCTTCATTTCTTAAGTTCTTAATTTAATTGAAAATAGTTAAATTAGTTGTGATTAAGTATATTATAGGAATTTATATTTATATTTAGAAATGTTTTTGTATAATCTACTAGTAATAAGAAGAATTATTCATTTCTCATTAACGTGTCATGGTTTTGACTGAAGGCGACTTTTTCCTTCGTACATGACTTTGTAAATGAAGTGGGCTCTAAGCCGTCGTCCTGGTCGAGTTGTTGCGTGCATTCTAATGTTTCTTTTATGATTTCTTTAATATATTTAGATTTTTTGTTAACATTTGACGCGTATCGCTAAATGAATGTTTTTCTGGCGCGCCCTTAGTGTCTTCCTGTGTCGGTATTGTTTTTAAAAATATTTAAAATATTTTGCTTTTTGGCCCTATATTAACGAGCATGCACACTTCCTTTGTTTTCCCTGGTTTTACCCCGACGTTTAAGGTAAATGCTGAGACGTTGACTTTCTTTCGCTTTTGTGAGCCCAGGGGCAAGACGTATCAAAGTTGTATTTTATTTCGTTTACTAAATGTACTGTTCAAACTTTATCTACACATTATGTATTACGTGGTTAGGCGGAAGAGGGCCTAATTGCCCGAGTCTCGCCTCATAAATAGTCACTATTATTATTATTATTATTATTATTATTATTATTATTATTATTATTATTATTATTATTATTATCATTCCAGCGATTTGAGAACTTTATTGCTTTTCTGAGATAAGGTGCTGTAATTGACTTCCAATTAAGTTTTTCGGAAACTCAAAAATTTTCTGTGAATAAGAGCTTCAAGTTTCGCATTTACAATAACACTTAAATGTCATTTTCTTCAAAACTGCTCCAAATTTGTTCATAAAAATTGCATTTAGGATGAGGTTTTACCGTCCTTTAATATTTTTGAACTAATATTTCAGTTCTTCTATTAGGAAACCTAAAAATTGAGAAAAATTCAAAACATGTACTTTGGGCGGCGAAAGATGACAGCTGGCAATACAATGTGACATGTGCGAATACCTAGCTCAGACAAAAGAAAATAGAGAAGTAATACGAGACTGTCTATGCCAAAGTAGCACTTCTAGTTTTTAAACATGACTTTTTTTAATTGATTTTTACCCACTTTCTGAAAGTTAATTAAGTTCATATTTTTTATAAAGTTTACACAAATGTTGAAGATAAAGTTAACACATTTCATTTTTTAAAAAACATCATTTAATTCGTTTTTAAATTCAAAATAAAAGTGGGGTCTCATATTATCACCTTCTCCTTGATAAATAAAACTTTCGATCTTACGAAAAACAGAATATTGCATTTCAATTAAAATAATTTATTAAAGTAGATTTAGAAATGTGTACCCTACAGTTATCTATATACATTTGTGATCATCGTAAATAATAAACATTTACGATATTTCGATATATGATTCACTGGGAAAAATGCAAGGTTGAATTTACAGATCGGATCTTTGAAATAACAATGAGGATCGTCTCTATGGGTGCGACTAATCTAATTAATAACATTCAATAATAATTAAATAACAAAATTGAAACAGTATATATAATTGCAGTACATAACTTAAATCATTAATAAAATATCCCCCCCCCCCCAATAAAAGATCCGAAATCCCGTCTCTGACCTGATGAATATGATTATTACGTCGAATGTTATAGTTATAGACATCGACGTTTGCTGAAAATATATTTCCACACTTAAGTAAGTCATTTTTGCAGAAACAACTGATTTTTAAATCAAGAGACAAGGTAATGGTAAAATCCCTAGATTAATAAAGAGAGGCTTTACTAGAATCACGTGGGTGGGAATTCTTTTTTTGTAATCTAAACGTCCGTGAGATATACGATGTATTTCCTAAGAATATTATGTCATTTCCGAATTATATACAACAAGTAGTATGAACGCTGACTGAATTTCGCACGTCCAGAAAAAATGCACCAAGAAGTAGATAAGTAACAAAAGTTTATTGTTCTCTAATACAATCCATAGATCCCAAACGTACCAATAACAAAGCTTACTACCATATCTGCAGAATATGTCCAACAATACAGGCGCAGGCGTCCTCGCCAGGAGATTTACAAGACCAAGCCAAAGTTACCAGGATCCAAACAGAAATTCAATTTATCGAGGCACAGTCTGTGTAGGCAATACCACCATCACAATCCGCAATACTCCGAGCTCTGTCACAAAATCGTACCAGACCAAACTGCCTGCTGCGTCGCGCGAGGCTCCTTATATTCTCCTGGCGCCTCGCGGTGAGGTATTTGGCCGATTTAGGCGGCCAAAAGTCAATTTTGGCATTTTATTTCACTCCAGATAAATGAAAAATGCCACATCGGGAAGCTAAAAGGTCAGGGAACAATCAGCTGAACAAATGTTACCGGTAGGCACATCTTGTCTGAACTTGTCTACTCGTGCAGTGCGCCTGTTCATTCTTGGCCCCTGAGCGGGCTTCAGTCTCGTAGTGAATTGCGTCTACTGAGGTTCGATTTTGAAGTGAAGATCCTTGGAGACTTATGGAGCTGGTAAGTGTGTACACGTTATGTGTATTTTCGTACATATTTTAACAATTTTAGCTGAGATAGAGTTTTTAAATTTTTAATGAAGCAAATTTTAATTATTGTAAGTAAATTAGTGTCCTTCCGGGGGTTTTCGTGTTACAATTAAATGTGTGAAAATAAGAACGGTATAAGTGACATTTTATAAATTCTAAGAAAAATGTGTATATTTTAGGCTATGAACAATTGAAATGCCGTTGTTTTAATGATAAGTCAAAGCGCCACGACTTTACAGTGATATTGTCTAAAAAAAAAAAAAAAGATTTCTCAGAATTTATAAAATGTCACTTATACCGATCTAGTTTTCACCCTTTCAATTGTTGATGCATGCAAGGGTTATATTTTATTTTACAATAATTTCGTAAAAGTTATTTGCAGATTCGAGTAGTTTTGCATGATTTACCGTCATGTATATTCGAATGTGATTTATGGATTTTTTCCCGAGTTTATTTTCTTTTTAATTTTCTCCAAATTTCGTTTTTGATCATTCGGGCATCAACGTTATGACTCGAAGAAAGTATCGTATTTAACATGATGCAGCAACAAAAATTATAAGATATTAACGAATAATCGGAATTTATAGAACAAATAAAGGAAATATATCATAAATTTTAAATCTGATATGAGACTAAGGTGGTCCGTAGCACATAAGATGTGTTTTGTTAATAAAAATTGTGGTTGGCTCACAGGCACATTCGAAATACCTAGAGTAGCGAATCGACCAGGCAGACCAAAGAAAATATTTCTAGATTTGAGTGTGAGAAGCAAGAGAACAGAAGATTTACGACAAACTACAGATTCAGAATTACGTAAGGTGAGAGCGTAGGCTTCCGCGGCCGGATTCAGTATTTACTACGTTGTCCGGGTGACGCCGCGTCCATGGCGAAGGTGCCGACGTTTCGGTCGCCATTCTGCGACCTTCCTCAGGGCGTAATGCCTGAGGAAGCCGCGTCCATGGCGACCGAAACGTCGGCACCTTCGCCATGGACGCGGCGTCACCCGAATATATTACGTAAGGTATTGATCATGTAACTGAAAAATGTGCTGAAATCAATTTACAAAATTTGCTTGAATATACTGTTACTCGACTGTTGATACATTTATAGGAGGTTGCACAAACTTTAAGAGAAGAAAGTAACTCCTTGGTGTTGATTTGCAAATGGGGCTATGATGGCTCACAACAGACTCAATATAAGTAAGAATTCCAGAATGATGCTATTTCTAATGCACATATATTTCAGAGTTCTTTTGTTTTTTATTATTTATTTTTCTTATTAAAATCTGTTTCATATCACCTAAACAACCACGAATGAGAAAGATCTTTGATTATTTTTGCTATTTAATTCCATTTAAATGGACCACCTTTCTCATTCGTGGTTCGGCCTTTGTTTCCGCAATGAAACTGAGTGGCAGTATCAGCAAGGTCCAGGTCCGCTACCTTCACCTTAGGCTAGTCGCAAAATGAGACTCAGGTTCGTGACGTGACGCAGCGTGACTCACGCCGAATTCCACACGGCAGAGTAAGTCGCAGCGGCGATCACCACTCGTTGTGCCGCAGTTCACTGCAGCACAACCGCTCACGAAGATGAGGAGTACACGTTAGTGGATTTGAGTTCTGAATCGTATTCCCAAAGCGAGTTCGAGTTAGAAATGTTATGTTACGCCGTTCTATTGGAGTAAAAAGGATGAAGAAGCGATTACATGAAGAAAAGATAATCACATGGAGAATTTGCTCTAAGGAATTTGATGATAACAAATTTTAGAACTATTTTAGATGAAATCGTGATCAGCAGAGACCGGATTTTTATGTAATTATATATTTTTTTATTTCTATTGACCGTCCTCAAAATTGTAATCTTGGCGAATCGTCGCCGACTAAACACAATATCTAATATTTTGATTACATATTTTTACATATTTAGTCCATCATTACTTATTTTACATATTTTGCTATTTTCACAAAATATTTTTTCTTCCATCAATTCTCTCCAATTTTTTGACATATTTTTTTTTATGAAAAGAAGTATTTTCAAAACAATTAACATTTTCCCTCTACATTATTACGGCGTGCTGTCTTCTCGCGGTATTCTTCGTGAAGGCGCGATGGGACGTTCTCAGAGGCCGGCGCGCCTGCTTCAGTAATCTGAGTAGGGGCCAGTTCGCGTCAGCGACTGAGATCATTTTCACTGAAAAGTATCACTGACACCACGTTTCGTGACCATTAACATCTCCGTCGTGACCCTGGTTCGAGAGAAGCATTGAACCAAGGCGGCAAAAAATTAAAATATTTATATAAACCTGTGAATGAAATGAAACAAAATTTGTAATACATATCAAACGACAATACACTTTTAGCCCTTCGAGTTAGTAAACTACGTTGGAATATAATTATAGATACAAAAAGGTTCATATTTCATCGGTCACAAAAGATAAACAGAAGAGTTTATAGAGCAGCAATATTCTGTCAGTCCTTCCGCCTGTCTTTGGTCAATGCTATCGCCTAAACTGTTTAGACGGTTTTCTTGAAAACTGATATTCCCTAATCGATCTGGAGGACCACGAGGTCCTACGAGTTTGAAACGGATATGTCCAATTTTTGCAGTACTTTACATGAAGACTCAACATTTTCGAAATTTCAACATCGCAATAACTTTAATGAAATACTAAGCACCTCAACCGAGCATACTAATTCGTGCGATGTAGATGCAGATTCCCCCCTCTACCTACACGCAGGCAAAAAATAAAACTATGGTCGGTTATGAACATGACAGTGACACTACAAATGATCCAAAAGACAATTTTCGTATACCGTATGATCTACATTTCCGTATTGGCGACTATTATTGACACTACAGTTTCATTTATAGAGGAAAGGTTTCAATCGATGAAAGAACAAAGTGATGTATTTAATTTTGTATACGACTTCAACAAACTAGCAGAAATGAGTAAATCAGACATATTTAAAAATTGGGAGGATCTATAATCTAAACTGACTGATGAAACTGATACAAATAGTCCAAAAGTTATAAAAGCAATAAAACATGCAAAATAAACTAAATAAATCACGAAATTTCTCAAATCAAATTCATCATGAATTGAAGTATTAGAATTCATGTATCAGAATGAACTAATCGGACCCTAATATTAGTAAAATACCCTTAATAATGTTACCGTGATATTACGAATTTTATTAACTTTGCCTGTTACAGTAGCTGCCGAGGAAGTGTCATTTTCAAAATTTACAATTATTGGTCTAAAAACTTCCTACGATCAACCATGTCACAATTAATATTAACAGATCTGGCAATTGAAAGTGAATTCTGCAACGAGATTTATTTAGAGAATATCAAAAACAATTTACAAATTTGAAAGTTCGGAATATTCGTTATTTTATATTGTACTCGTACTTAGATATTATTTAATAAATCTATAATAACAAATTATTTAATAAATACAATTTCAAACAACTAAACGTTTCTATTATTAAAATTACGGAATTAAAGTACTCCTTTTGAAAGCGGACAAAATGTACTTGGACCAGGGCGGCAAACCAGTGCGCGACGACCCTGACCTTTAACCTTCATTGCCGAGAAATTTTGACGATCGCAACCTGTAAACTTCAATGAGAATACTGCCCCCTGCAATGATTGTTTGCTGGTCGGAGGTAATGCCAACTTGTGCGGTGGCTTCTATTGCGGCCAGTCTAGCAGCTAAACTTCGGCCTTGGATAGCAATAAATGAAGCGTTTACTACTTAATGAATGATTTCTAAAACGTTTGCATTTTCAAAAAATGATTTAGAAATATTTTTTAAAAAGTAATTTCGTATTTTGTAAATGTGTTTTATAATTATTAGTGTATTTTAATGTTATGCATTATATCCCACTTTTCATATAGTCATTACGTATTCTTACTGTTTTCATGATCTATTTATTCGACCTCTAGTGATCAGTTCAAAGAAACCCATGATCCGATCAAAAATGAAATTTGCAGGGAGGGCTACAATTCCTCAATGCTTATTGAGACTGGGGAAAACGTAGCAGTGTTTTTAAAGAAAGTATTAATTTTAGTTATCAATAAAGCCCAGATTTGTAAGCAAGTGCTTATTACATTTTTTCGAATGTTTTCTTAGAAAATTAACACATTTCTTTAAAAAATCAGCCCATTTGGAGCTTTCTTCTTAAATTTTATTTTCCAACGTTTTGCATATTTTTGGATATCTGAAGGTTACTGCATATTTCTGCGCTTTCAGCGAAATTTTTGAAACAATACAGGAAACTTGGTAATTTTTTAAACATTAGCTAATTTTAAAAAAATCTTAAATCAAGCTTCTTGAAACTGATGAACTATAATTACCACGTTTCATAAAACATCTCATATCTTTATTAAACATTTCATCATGACTTGAGTCATAGAGAACTTTACGAACACACACTGCGTCAATTTGGACGAGGCAGTAATAACACTGTAACATTTCGTGGTATGTTCAGCATTTTATAGACCACCATAAAATCTCACAATTTATGCGAAAATTTACGACATTACTGCGATAGTACACAAATTAATTCTGTTGCTGCGGACAAATGCTTGCGATATATCTATTTAAACAATATTCCCATAGCGTCATTTGAGAAAAGATGTTTGTAAATAATTCTCCTGAACCTAAAGATACTTAGAGAAATGACGTTCGCTGAGGAAGTTGGCGCGTCGACTTCCAGTGCCGACGCCTTCAGATCGTCAGTAATTTAGATTTAGTTAGTCAAAAAACTGAGAAAACTGTATGTGACGTATGGGGGAGAAGATTACCAGAGAAGAGTTTCATTTGGTGGAATGCCAGGAAAATGAAGTTAATTTTTCTAATACACATTTTTTAATTGCACTATTAATATTATAAATATCAATAACTATTCCCAAAACTAAAATGAGTAACTTTTATTCTGAATTGTTTGAATAAGATTTGTACAAAACATTGCCAGTTTTTTAATAAACATTTGACAAGGAATCAATGGTTGCTTCTTTATGTTGCGTTAAATTTCTTAACATACAGGTAGTTAAAACTGCACTTAACAAACCTGTAGGATTGCATGTTAACAGGGTTTAGCTCAGAGGCGTTATTTCGGCTTGAGGATCTTTTACATGCAAGTAAATCTACTAACATGGGACAGCCGGCTTCACTTCCCCTCCGAAGGAAGGCGTACGAAGGATTTTTTCGCCCTTAAAAATCCACGGCATCCGGTTTGAACCCGCCAGCTTGGGTATAACAGTCCGATTCGCTAACTATTACACAATCGCCGCCGTCAAAGTATTGTAATAATGCAGGGAATCCAAGGAATGTTTAAGCAGTATTTTATCAAATATGCCTCTTTTAAACGTTCTTTCACATTTTTAGAGATTTAGCTCTGGTTGCCACCACTATGTACCATGAATGGGTGGTTAAAATCAAGGACTTCGAAATCTAGGTAAAATTAAATTGATTCTTCAGGCCCGTCATGACAAACCTACAATGATTTAATGTACCGCTCTGGTACTGGTTGCTCAAAATTCTGGTCCAGTATGATGCAACTTAACTTTTAAAGTAATGATTTACTAAGTTCATAAAATTTGCATGGGAACAATTAGTACTTCATTAATTTAAGTCATATATTTCTACCCGTACACTTAGAACAATCTAACGAATATTAATTGTGACATGGTTGATCGTAGGAATTTTTTAGACCAATAATTGCAAATTTTGAAAATGACACTTCCTCGGCAGCTACTGTAACTGGCAAAGTTAATAAAATTCGTAATATCACGGTAATATTATTAAGGGTATTTTACTAATATTAGGGCCCGATTAGTTCATTCTGATACATGAATTCTAATACTTCAATTCATGATGAATTTGATTTGAGAAATTTCGTGATTTATTTAGTTTATCTGCATGTTTTATTGCTTTTATAACTTTTGAACTACTTGTATCAGTTTCATCAGTCAGTTTAGATTATAGATCCTCCCAATTTTAAAATATGTCTGATTTACTCATTTCTGCTAGTTTGTTGAAGTCGTATACAAAATTAAATACATCACTTTGTTCTTTCATCGATTGAAACCTTTCCTCTATAAATGAAACTGTAGTGTCAATAATAGTCGCCAATACGGAAATGTAGATCATACGGTATACGAAAATTGTCTTTTGGATCATTTGTAGTGTCACTGTCATGTTCATAACCGACCATAGTTTAATTTTTTGCCTGCGTGTAGGTAGAGGGGGGAATCTGCATCTACATCGCACGAATTAGTAAGCTCAGTTGCGGTGCTTAGTATTTCATTACAATTATTGGGGTGTTTTAATGTTCGGTTCGAAGACAGGTCCGCTTTTACAACCTCCGAGGCCCCTGGCAGATTCGGAAAAGGAGGCCCACCATACACACACAGAAGCATATTTTTGAAAGCATTTTTTTACTTCATGTATTCAAACAGTGCACCCTAACTCAGAAACGGTCCGAGGTATTAAAAAATGTGTAAGGATATTTCTATGTCAAAATGATAATATTTTCCGCCATCTTTAATACCATCTTAAGCTAAGCGCGAGCAGATTGGTGTCACCCTGCATTTTTACATATACTGTCATAATTAAGAATCAAAAGTGAAAACTCGTCTGAAAGTTTTTGCGTACTCTTGCGCCACTCCGACTGCCACTGTTCTAAGAAGTGATCTGTAAAATTAGTGGTGCTAAAACCGCTCATATTTTCTTGCAATTTTTAAATATTGGCAATCGCTAGCTGAATTCCTTAAGTATGCTCTTATAAGTCACAGATGTTTTAACTCCGCTGAAAAACGAATTCAAGACATCGCGGGTTCCTGGTTACGTGCCGTCTAGGAACCCCGGGATCTAATGACTCCAAGCCCCTAGCCGAAGGGATAAAAGGCACCGACTGAGACGAGTCTTCACAAAAATAATAACGGAGTATTTACTAGGCTGTCCGGGCCGTATTGCAATACGCCCTGAGGAAGGTCGCAGAATGGCAACCGAAACGTCGGCACCTTCGCCATGGACGCGGCGTCACTCGGACAGCCTAGTATATACTGAGTCCGGCCGCGGAAGCCTACGCTCTCATAATAAAGGAGGATTACTCTATGCAATGTGCTCACGGTCCAGCAAGGGTTCAGAATCGCGTTGCATCGACAAAGTCGCAACAAATTAATTTTTTTAATCGAAAATTCAGAATGTTCAACGAAAATGAAACTTCAACCATTTTTAAGCGTTTACTCTATCTTAGAAAAAAAAAAAAGAAACAAATTGGGGCTGTTTTTGAGAATTGTTCTTTATAAATTGCAGTAACTTCAATCAGCAATTACATGAGTTAAAAAATGTATATGACCTTACTTAAAGTTGTAGTTTTTACAACTGATTTAATTAAAGACAAACATTTCGACCATTTACATTGTACTTTTGCGTGTTTCGTTTTTGCAATTTTCGAAAATACAGTGCGTTTGATTTTGCAATGTATACCGGTTATGAAAATGGGAACAGTACATTTTTTTTTACCTCCCTTGGCTACGTACGATGAAAAATTGGATTCGTTTCTGAGAAAATAATTGTTTAAAAATTACTTATAATTGACGCAAAATTACGCAAGTTACTCCCATTTTCTGAAAATTGTACTTGACCATCATTCAAGATGTCTTTCAACAATATTTTTTTAAGAAAAATCTCTATCTTTAATATTTTAGTTGTAGAAAGTCGCCGAAAAATGTCGAACTTTGGCAATTCTCGAAAAATAAAGAATTTCAACGAAAATGAGATTCGCTCCGTTCTTTTAAATGTTCGTTATCCATGGACAATGTTTCATAAAAAAAATGAAGCCATTATTTGAGAAAATGTTGAGTCTTCGTGTAAAGTACTGCAAAAATTTGACATATCCCTTTCGAACTTGGCGAGCTTTGAGTTCCTCCAGATAGAGGGAATATCAGTTTTTAAGAAAACCGCCTGAACAGTTCAACCGCTAGCGTTGACCACAGGTAGACGGACGGACACCGCCATATAAACTGTTTATTTCATGCGACCGGCGAAATGTGAACCTTTTTGTAAGTATTTTGCCGCCATGGTTTAATGCACCTCTCGAACCAGGGTAACAACGGCGCTGATCTAACCATGAATTAAAGCTGCCTGTTGTTTTCCTAATTCAACAATAGCCCAAAGCCTTGTGAACCTTTTTCCATTTTACCACTCTGTTTCAGTGTTATTTGAAATAGTGGGCTAATTTCAAACAAATTAAGATTAATATGGGTTTTTAAATGTTGGATCATTCTTTAATGGTTTGGGGTTTCTTTATTCTTCCTTGTCAACATTATGAGCAATTGTTTTTTTAATAAAACTTAATTAAATATATCTATAGTAGTATTTGTTCTGGCAAATTTTTGTAATTTTTTTTCTAAAAAATGACTACCAAAATGTTTCCACAACCTAACCTACCAAATCCATAATATTTCCATAAATAAATATGGACAACCCATCTTACTGCTGATACTTTTAATCTAACAATTCTTTACTATAATTATGACTTTGTAGCTCATGTCAAAAAATATCAGTGATCATGTAACACAAAAAACTATTTGAATTATATAGATGAAATGCACAATACAGCTTAAGAGGTACGTAATACACAAATGCTCAATTACACTATATTACAAATCAATCAAAAAAGTATCAATTACAAAAAAACATACTGCAAAATTAATGCCTAAATACTCCAAAGTATGTAACATATTTTTTTAAAGAAAAGGACATAACTATTGATTAAAAAATAGACATATTGATCAATGTTTGTTCATTAAATACAAGAAGCAGGGGTTTTTGCTTCTCAAAATGTAGAAGTTTGGACAGTGTCCTCCACATGCCAATAACTACTGAAAATTATCTCAAAGGCATTCTAATATTTTTTTAAATTTTTTTTTTTATTTATTTAAGGTTTCATCAACTTCTAGGTTATTAGTGGCCACTATTGCATGTACCGGTATGGTGACTATGAGAATGACATGATATGATGATGATAGGGGGTGAAAGGATGAGCACAATACAACCATGCCCGAGGCAGGACTTGACACCGCGATCCTTCGGTCCGAGTTCGCTCCGGCACTACTGACTTCATTCTAATCTTGTAACACAGGCTGTTTAAAATAAGGTGTAAATAATGAAGCTGTTTTACATAACCCCCCTTCTATGGTGTAAGTTTACTTGCAAAACTCATATTATTTTAAAAAATATATGAAATACGACATACTGTAATCTATTAATAGGCTTAATTGAGTGTAATAACATTTTGTTTTTTCCTCTTATTCCTGCAAAACAGATGGCTTCTAAGTTTTAAAATGTTTGAAAGGATTAACCCTGTTTGCAATATTAAATATACCAACAAATAAGTTAAGTGATGCCAACTTTCATCACAATGACAACTTGTTGCTATTGTGACAATGAGCAAAATAACCATTTTAATCAAGACATGATGGAATTTAAATATACAATATACTAATTACTTTATCAAAAAAAAAATATTAATAAAGAATATAATTTTGTGATTTGTGGATGGTTGCAACATAGACTATTAAAAACAGAAATGCCCTTTTGCATTTGCCAGTTGGAAATATGAATGAATTTTCTTTTGGAAGACAGGACATAAGTCTCTTTATTCATGAGTATACAAAAGACTAAATGGCAAGCTGTAATCCTGTCATTTATGTACATTTACCAATCCAATATTACCAATAATACATTGCTTGCTTTTGAAAAATCTATGACAATCTTAGCAGGCATTAAAAAAAAAAAAACTACAAATGCTATATATGTTTGAAGGAAATTCAGTAACAGTAGTAGAGTATAACCTTCAGAGAAAATATAACTAACCTAACTTCAATATCAACAAACAAGCTCCTATTTTCTGCCTATTTCTGAGTTACTGAACTTAGCCCACCCATTGTACACCAGACCCTGCACAATTGTTCTTGCATACTTGAAATTGCCAGTGAAGGTCATTAGTGTTTATGTGTAGATTAAGTTTGAAATCTAATCTATAAACATGAAAAGCAGTTCATCAATATGTAGTTTGAACAATCCTCTCTAATTTAACTGAACCTTTTTTTTCAACCCAGTGACACCCTGGAGCACTCACTTGATAGACATTCAACAAGTATAGACAGAAATGCAACAAAACACGGCAAAATGTTTACTAATATTCACTCCCTATATAAGTAAGGTTCTCAGAAAAGTCAAAACGATTAAACTTTCATTAATAATCGTATAAAATAAAAATGAAAAGGGACTAACGCAATACGAGAACGGATAATAATTTCGCTGACTGCTAATTCAATGTACGGCACTATAAATCGTAATTTTCCATTGCAAATAAATTGTAATAGTAATATGACATCGATAACTTGACAATTGTACGCCTTATGACTTATCTATCGCCAATAAATAATATTCATTCCGGTATACAGAAAATTTAAATAGCGAATTGCGCCATCAAGCACTTGCCAAAATTACAACCAATAAACATAGTTTTCATAAGGTGTGGGCGGTCAACAGCCGTCAATTGACAGTTTCCAATGTTACTAGACGTATGCAGAAAACTTATTTTCACAGCCTTCTCGATCACAGTCGCTCTATGTCATAAAATTGTATACACATGCATGCGATTCCTGCATGTCAAGCAAGTTGTCATTTTCAATGGTGCAGATGATCGGGTTTGCACAAAACTATCTTTCTCCGTAGTCCGTAGAAGAGTAACTTCGATTCGCTCACGGTTAGGTAACATTTACATAAATCGAAAGGGAATAACTTGTCATTCACCACACTCTCTCTCCTGAACTTCATATGTGTGCAAAGTAACACCCCAAAAGTATACATTTTATCACATCTTCTTCACATGCTCTTTTAATTACAGAATACATCAGAATAAAGCTAAGTGCACCAACATTTCGCGCTTAGTAGATGCCATTCCCGTTTAAACATAAGTCAAACGAGAGACCAAATTGCGTGTTCCGTGGTGTCATGTGCATTGAAGGGTTTTCCATCCTGAGTTGCCTGCAGTTATTTTCATATTGATGTGGAATTGGTTTTTAAAATACACACTCGAGTGGTTAATTGTGAAATTAATACGAAATGCGTGTTAAAATGTTCGTAGCTAAACGGACGTCCCTCAACATGCGTCAATTCCCGCGCATTGCATTTTGGTACTCAAGTATATGGATCCGCCATGATGAACGTGAAAACTGGTAGAATACATGTTTGGATGTGTTATTTTGTATATTGTGACTGAGTGTAGTGGAGTTAACGAAATGGAAAAGAAAAAAGAGCGTTTTAGGTTAATATAGTGACGGGTAAAAACCCTCCTGGACCCTGTAAAGGGACATAACAGTGTTTTTCTTGTAGTGTCCAATGTGTTCGTAGCATGTCAACAAAAATGAGTAAACTCTCGTTTCGGGCAAAGCCGCTGGATGCATCGAAGCCCATGCCGGTTTACATTAATGAAGACCTTCCAGGTCTTCCAGACTACTCGGCAATTAACAGAGCCGTGCCTCAAATGCCGAGTGGAATGCATAAAGAAGAAGAATGTGTAAGTTTTTGCACAAAGAGGGTAGAGATAAAACGTGATTGGTCCGCCATGTTGATGTCGCTGCTTATAATATTCCCCGATAGGTGGAAGAATTTTTGATTCATTGCGTTATATCTCAAATTTACATCATTGTTTTCAAGTATATTGATTACAACACTGCTCCGACTCATCCCAAATGCATTGAAGTTGCTTGTTCACTCAATGTTATTTTAAAAGACGTTTGTTTACTATTTTGTCAGACGACCTAACCCTACTTTGGATTCCAAGCTTAGATACCAGTTTCATTCATCTTTGTTGAATTTACTTGAAAATATACCCGAGTTTTACTATTTTGATCACCTAGGAAAAGAACAGTAAAGAATTGAGTATAAGGAATCCTTGACAAACCCAAAATTTGGCTAGTGAAGTGGAGAACAATGTTAATAGTGTGTTTCTGGTCTGCTCAAAATTCTATGACATTATCCAGACAGAGGCCACTTGTTAATAAAGTGATATTATTCATTTACCATGTGGAATATGGACAGATAATTTGTATTTTAGACTGTTTGTATTCCTGTAATTTTTACTTTAGGCAGTGGGTAGTTGATGATAAATTTTTCTATAAAGAATCAGATCATGGGGGACTAAGGACTAAATGGACGAATTTATTAGTTTGGGGGGATTTATTAACGTTACCTAATATTGAAGGAACAGCAACTATAAAATTTATCACCAAGTGTTATTCGCCAAGTTGTCACTTGCCTACTGTAGAAGGTATGTAAATGTTAATGAAAAACATTCGAATCATTTGTTTAAAGCTGTGTATTTCATTAATATTCCATAAATTACTTTAATTTGATTTTAAAAAAGGTCAATGTTATTACTAACTATAACATAATTTAATATTTGGCGTGTATATTTCGCAGGAACATCACTTACAAAGGGCAATATGCACTGGATTAATTATCCCTACTCCAGAATTCACAGATGTATCCGATGGACTTGCCTACGACCGTCTCTACCCCCCCAACTTCGAGCTGCCTCGACAACTGGTGGACATGCAATGTGAGTAATACACAAACTGATTTTGTGGAGATAATTGTATTTATTAGTGGATAATTATTATTTAGAAACCAATCATTGTTTCAAACTTATGATTACTTCACTACTACTTCACAGTTATGATTATGTTGAGTCACACACCTTTTGAGTTGTTTGGAAATGTTTCTTTTTAAATTAAAGTGTCATTTTCAATTCACGTTTAAGTAGGTTTTTTCTAAAGCAGTCCGTAAATTTTAAAATTGTCAAAAATGCAAGTACTCGGTACGTAACATGTGGGATGTTATTTATAGTTTACTGGCAACTTTGTGTTGTGTTTTGAAAGGAGTATAAATACATTTGATATAGTATAATTAACATACCATTTACTTTGTGCGGCCTAGTAATTAATTATGGAAAACCTTTTGTGTAAACAAGCAGAAAGATGAAGGAAAAGTGTATATGGTCCTTCGTTATAAATTCTTGTGTGGTTTTTAATTTAATTATATTTGTTTGTAACTGTTGTTCAGTATTTAAGTTTATAATCGTTTCTTTGATTTCATGAAATTCGAAATATTGTTAAGCTAAAACTATAATATCTTGTTAGTGTTGGTTTTGTTTCACTCTTTCTGTTGGCTTCTCCAACATGAAGTTAAATACACAAATGTTTGTTGGGTTTATTTGAATGAGAACATTAGTGATTTGTTGTTGATTACTCTTTATTTTTTATGTATGTAAGATACATTATTGTGAACATTGTGACATTACTGTAGTATAATCAACAAAAAAATATTGTATGAATAATATTGACTAACTTTGAACAGAAAAAATCTGCTAAGTTTGTTTAATGTTTTATTTATATTATATCAAATGTTTTGTTTATTTATATCAAATTTTCTTCTTTCTTATTAGCTTTTGCTATGGATCAAGAAATTCCTGATTACGATATGGATTCCGAAGATGAGTTGTGGTTCAGCTCACAAAAGAGTAAACTTGAAATTACTCCCCTCAAGGTGGGTGTTTAATATTCGCAATTTGTGTTGGAGACAGGAAGAATGCTTCACACCATGTGTTCCTTTGGATATTTTTATTCAAAAGTGTTTCAGCAGTGAGACAGATGTGAATCACCAAATTTGACCAAATAGTAATGATTTCTAGTGATTTGAATTTGTGTGCTTGACATCTTTGTTCCAATGCGTGTGTTTGTGTACAGAACTGGTGAATTTTCTTTCAAGTAGTTGCAAATGGTTTCCCCAGTGCTAATTTCTGTGGGGGGTATTTGGTGTTGAAGTGCATCAAGAGTTAAATATTGGAAATATGTGTGGAAATGTGCATTATGTTGAAAAGTCTTATGCATTATATTCTTATTCACTTTTATGATAAACATTAATGTGCAGCCTTTAATGATGCGAGAAGCTTTTATTTGTGAAGTGACCAGTGGGAGAAAGATCTATGAAAATGTTTAAATACAATCAGTCAAAAGCAACGCTAGTTTTCAGTGTTCAACAAAATACTACAATTCAGATCAATAGTGTGCAATCATAGTAATCTGCAAATGAAATTGGCATGTGTTAATTGAATGCCTTATGTATGCAAGGAAGTGACAACCATTTTTGATGTGATATTATTCTGCAATTTATAAATTAACATTATTAAAAGAAGATTAATTTTGTGTTAATTGTATAATACTTAGCTTTTAAACAATGATGTTACTGAGTGATATTGGGGGATATTATTTATCTAATAATTTGTGAACACCATAGAGTACTCATTTATTACTATAATTATTTCTATAATTAATTGGAATCTTGGCTAGAAAATTAGGAGGAGCTGTATTTAGTTCGTAAATGCTGCATCCTTTCTCAAATTTCAGCTGCCCATCTTGAATATTGAAGAACGTTGAATTATTATGTCATGGGACATATTCAAAGTTGACTATTAGAGAATAATAAAAAATAGGAGTAATAATAATAATAATAATTAATTGCAGTAATAACATAATTATAGTAATAATATTATAACGTAATTATAGTAATAATGATGATTAAAACACATTTCAATAACAATATTTCATTATGTTCCTCATGAACGTGGAGTGAGTGCTTTCTTAGGTGATCAGAGAAATAGTAACTACACTCCTTATTTATCATTCAGAGAACGTTCAACTTAATCAGATAGTTTGTATTTGAACACATCTATTGGATTACCTATAATAGAAGTCTGAAGTACCCATAATAGAACAAATAATGTTGTGACATTGGCATTTTCTGTAGTGCTAGCGCTGCATAAAAACATAACCTAAACTGGTTAAAGAGGAGGCTCAAGGAGCAACATAATAAAAGGAGCAGATGACCTCCCTGCAACAAAGGAATGGTCACTCGTTACCCACTCATTTGAGAATGAGGGCCCTCATTTGAAAATAAAAGTGGTCACTTAAGGAACATTACTTTTATGTATTTGCTATCAATTCAGTTCCGAATCACAGAATTATTGTAACTCTTTGAATACAAGTTGGTTTACTTTAAGTACAAGTATTTTTAGTACAAAAGAATAATGTGCAGGGGTTTATTAATGTTCCTAACATGGGTAGTTGCCTGTCAAGGAATTTGAAATAACCAGAGAAAGTTGTGAGAAAACTATCATACATGTGAAAACTGCTTTTAGAAAGCATGTAGTAAATCGGCTGTATTAACAGATACATTGTTATTATATTGCATTGGAATCTTTCAAAAGCAGCATGAGGCCAGAAAAAATAACTGAGATCTGTCCACCCTTGTTTATTTAATGTGTCTAGTCCAGGGATGGCAAACTTTTTGTAACTAGTTGGCCACTTGTTAGTTTGCTTTCAAATTTCAAATGTCCCATCTATTGTAGTATAAATGGCCATTTAATACAGGACATGAGAATAAGAGAAACGGGAATTCGGTCTACTTCTGTCGTATACAGTGAAGTTCATAGGAATGCATAATACAAGTGTTATTTTCACTTAACTACAAAATACTGATATATTTGAATTGAATTGAATTGAATTGAATTTGCCTTATTTTACGTGGCGAGACTCGGGCCATCAGGCTTGCTCTTCCGTCTGACCACGCAAATTTCGCTACGCTCCTTTCACCAACTAGGAGAGAAAGGAGGTATTTCTTGGGCGAGAAACAGGCGATTTGAATTTAGCTCAGGGGCGTCATTTAGGCTTGAGGATCTTTAACATGCAAGTAAATCTACGAACATGGGACAGCCGGCTTTACTTCCCCTCCGAAGGAAGGCGTACGAAGGATTTTTTCGCCCTTAAAAATCCACGGCTTCGATCGGGTTTGAACCCGCCAAGTTGGGTACAACAGTCCAGTACGCTAGCCGTTACACCATCGCCGCCGTATATATTTTGTGTGTGTACCCGTACGCAAGATACCCTTACAGGTATCTTGTAGAAACCTGAGTATGCATGAAAATATGTTATCCGAAATAAAAATTGGCAACTACTGAGAATTTTGAAAATGGATTTTGAAGCAGAGTTGCTGTCAACAGTAATTTCCATTGCTCTTACTGCTGCTTGTAGTGTAACAGCACCAAATTTCTAAATTGTCATGAAGCAGTGACCTTCTAATAATACAGGTTAATCTATGAAGTGCACTTACTGCTGCACAAGGTAACTACTCAAATGTGGGAATATCTACACATGTTCTATGACATATCAGTCGGTTCAATAAAAACATTTCTGTTATTGATGGTGACTGTTTCAGCAGATTAGGGGAGAAACAATTAACAGGTTAACATGTTCATGAGGTGTGTTAAAAAAATGCAGTGGTTGCATGCTATAGGTTCACCATTCTTGGCCTAGACCTCTAAACTGTAATTATAGTATTTGAATCACCTCAAAGTTCAGAACATATACTACAAGAACCGTGAATCTAGATCTAAAAATCTATAAACCAAATTGTAAAGAATTATTTAAAATTGTATTAAATTGTTTTAGTGAACTTCATGTAAGTATCTGGGGATTTCAGGTTTAATTTGTTTGCTGCCTGAAATTATTTTATTTAATATACCTTGGTTTCAAGTTTAGGAATGTACTTGTAAACAATGTTATAGTAAAGATCTCCATTCTAAAAGGGGATTTGTATCATATGTAGCAGCATATCCAGGTTCAAATTTGATTGGTTAGAAAATATAGTGGTTTGTGAAGGTGAAAAAGGGAAAATTCTTCAGTGTTGCGATTGAAATTGTTTGAGATTTTGATAATCTTTGTTTAATATTCAAGAAAGTTTCGTGTTTTTGAATTTCAAGGAAAGATAATGGAAAAATTCATGAAAGTGGGGTGGGACAAATGCACAAATTGAGTAAAGCATTGCGTATAACTGAAAAATATTCAGTTAATGGAATGGTGCTCATATTTTTTCTGTTACATGGAAAAAAGATAGTTTCTGTACTCAATAAAGAAATTTTCTGGTTACAGAAGATTCCTTTGATGTGAATATTTTTGTCCTGCAATGGATTTAGTTCACTTGCACCCCTTCATTAATTACAAAATGCAGAAACTGAATAAAAAATTGGTTTTATGACTGTGTGCTGCAGTATAGTTTGATAATCATAGGTTCCTTTACTGGAAAGAACATGGAAAACCTCCTTAGAATTCCAGTAAATAAAATGAAATTTATAGATTGAATTTGAGTTCATTTTGTTACCTTTGCAATATGTGATGTTTTTAAATCACATTACAAGTAGTGCAAGAAGTTAATGTTAATTTTAATTCCACCTGGTACATCAAATTTAATTTGTTCCGTTTGATATAATTGCTCTGTTTTTGTTATCAGTACTTTTGAATTCTTAATTCATTAATGGTTTATAGATGAAATGTTGGATCTGATTAATGAGAAGTAAATTTAAATATGATGAGAATATTTTCTTTCCTATTTATCAGGATCATAGCAATATTTTAGTGTATTTGTGTATCTTTCTTGCTAATATATTGCTTAGTGTGATGATTATGAAAACTGATTATTCTCTTATATATAATTTGTTTATTGAACATATTTTTATTTAACAAAAATAAATTTCAGTTAAACATTATTGTAATAGAAAGCTACATTAAGAAATTGCTTAAAATGTCTACTAACAATTCAAGAGCTTTTAAAAGAGTGGACTTTCATGGCTAGAGTCCATAGATTCTTGGCTCTCTTGGAGATGCTGCATCCTAGGCACTGTTGCCAATGTTTTAACGATCATACTGTGACCTTCCTCAGGGTGAAACGAGGGATAGGTTATATTTTATTTAGCGTAGTATCTTTATGGTGACTTCCTTGGAATACTATTTTAATGCTTTGTGTTTAACTGTATCTTATGAATATTCTTTCTTTTTTGGACTTGGTGTACATCCTTAAGTAGGTAATTTTCTAATAGCACAATTTTGGTGTACACTATCACAAATTTAATGTCATTGATTATATTTAGTGTTGAAAGATTTCCAAACAAATTTGTGTGAATTTCGTAATAGGAAAATTTGATTGTGTAATGTAGTTGTGTGATGATAGAATGCAATGCTTAACATAATTTGCAGGAATGGACAAAGTCAGAGATGTTTCACAAAAATTTATTTTTTAAAATGTTGTCACTGGATTAAACTTGGTTATCAGTTTCATTGAATGTTGAGATGAAGATGGATGTATTGTGAAAGTACTGATGCTGACAATAGGGATTTTTGCACTGAACAATGTGATACTAATTTTGTAAATAAAAGCTGTGAATAATTGTGATGTTGGAAGGTCACATAAACAAATGTATTGAGACTAAATTGCTCATAAAGATCTGTTGGTGAGAGAGTGAGCTGAACATGTGGAAGCATGGTTGTATTGCTCTTAAGACTGGATTTACACACTTCTTTTTGGTGAATGATTTTGGAGGATTTAATGATAGTGCACATTCGCACAGTGGCTCTGCTGCTCCAGAAGCCACTGTACATGTGCATATGTTCCCTAAAACTCCCAAAATCGTTTGTCAAAAGGAAGCGTGTAATTTGAGTCTCAGGTACCTATGTCATGCTGCAGTTACATAAATTGTTGGATCAGTAACAGGAATTAAAGACGAAGATGAAGAAGAGAGGTCAAAGAGAAAGATTTTTGTGAAATGGTTTAATTTTTGTAATTGTTCCTATCACTACGTGTTGTGGAAACTACTGAGAGATTCAGGAACTGTATCAAGTGAAATAGCAAGGACTACCAGTTAATGTGATAAGTATTGGTGTATTAGATATTAGGTAGAATGTGAGTACTCGTGTGTTGTGTACTTGTGTATGTGTGTGTATTTCTACGTAATTGATGTACATATTTTGAACAATAATTTATAATAATAAATAGAAATAATTTAATTGCAGGGCAAGATTTTGAATGTCATTAAAGTAAAACTATTTGCTCAAAAGTGTCTT
Source organism: Gryllus bimaculatus (assembly GCA_017312745.1). Lineage (NCBI taxonomy): Eukaryota > Metazoa > Arthropoda > Insecta > Orthoptera > Gryllidae > Gryllus > Gryllus bimaculatus. The sequence continues at coordinate 3,167,133 of BOPP01000118.1, forward strand.
GCTATAATATATTTTGTTTTTGATATTTACACCATATCTGTTGCATATTTGCTTCACAATATCAAAATTTAACTAATCACTTTTAATTTTTGTGTATTTATTATGAATTACCCTGGTAATGTGATGGTAACACTGATTTGATCAATGGATGTTTATTAATTTTGGTTACAGTTTGAAGAAATGATGGACCGTCTAGAAAAAGGCTCGGTGCAAACGGTGCTCTCAGAACAACAGGCAAAGGCCCTCCTCAAAGATGACGATGACCTAATATTAACAGTTTATGACTATTGGCTCAACAAACGGTTGAAAACGGTTAGTTGTTTGTGTTAAAATACTGTTTGAATCCATTTGCATTTGTTTTTGCTAAATAAATAAATAATAAATTAATATTGGTTATGATGTTTTTCAGCAACATCCTCTTATACCATCAGTTCGAACAGAGCATCATCATGGTACAGCACCAAACAATCCGTACATTGCGTTCCGCCGCCGAACTGAAAAAATGCAAACTCGTAAACACCGTAAAAATGATGAGACATCGTATGAGAAAATGTTGAAACTCAAACGAGACCTGAGTAGAGCGGTTACTCTTTTGGAGATGATAAAGAGGAGAGAAAAGACTAAACGGGAAGTACTTCACTTGACAGTGGAAGTTTTTGAGAAAAGGTAGGGTTATGGACAGTAGATATCAATAGTATGTTATCTTTATTGGGAGAATGGAGGGGTTATATTTATTTATTATTATTATTATTATTATTATTATTATTATTATTATTATTATTATTATTATATGGGCAAATAAGTCCATTATTTACAAAAAGAATACAATAAAAAATTTCCCTTACGTAAGACCCCTGAAAAACAAATAAAGAACGTTTTTCATGTATTTATCAAGTATTATTTTCTTTTGATAACTGTTTGTAAGACACTGATGTATAAAATTTGCCCTATTTCTTTCATATGATGAATCTTTAAAGATTAAAATTGTAAATGGGGTGTGTTATTATCATAATAGTATTTGTACTTTAATGTATTGATTTGAGAACATTTTATTTAATGATTGATTCATTCATTCAATTATTATTATTATTATTATTATTATTATTATTATTATTATTATTATTATTATTATTATTGACAGTGGTTCCTGATCATATTACTTGAGTCAGACACAAAATGTTATCAGTTTTTTCAGTTGTTATCAGTTGTAACAAATGTTGAAATGATTATCTGAGAGAAGGTATGTAATTGATAGTGAAAAGTTATTAGTACTTGTTTTTGAGAATGATAATTGTGCCAGTTGCCTATGTGTTGAGAAATAGGAAGAAGTTGTAAAGTTGTTGGTATGGGAGAAGGATTTGATGTATATTTTTCATGTGCAGGTGTGCTTATCAAAGTCAGTACAATTTTCTTTAATGTAATGTAAGAATTTCAGGTAAAAGCAAAGCACTTAATTGCTAAGTTTTGCAGGATATCTTTACTAAGGAAGGAAATTCTGTCTTACTAGATATGTTTTATAAAGTAACAATTGTGGTATTTTTCAAGATTATGAAGTGTCAGTCATAAGGAAAGATTCTTGCTATACAGTATAAAATTCTATTGTCACAATCTTGGCATTGATTTTAAATATTGATTGCTAAATTTTAACATGTATTACAGAATTTGGACATTTTGAGGTTAGAATGTCACCTGAAAAATAAGACCCTTCTGACGTCACAGAAATTATCTGGAAATTTATTAAAACGATGGAAATTGTTGATATTTTTGTGAGCTTGTAATGGAAGCATTGGAATTTTTTCTCCTTCCTGATGTCATGGTTTTTGAGTTGTGTGTTTAAAATTTAATTAAAAATATATTGTTTATTAGTGTTACAATTCTCAAAAATATTTTAAGATTTCACCAATAGGTTTTATAATTTTGTACAGTGGGTAATCGAATAATATGTGGAAATTTTGTATATCTTGGAATACTCATCTCAAATGTTATGGTTTTCCATTGTTGTGTTGCAACACTCTTTCCTGACCTGTTTGGACAATGATAACCATAAATGATGTTTACTTTATTGTTGGCTGTCAAAAAGTTTTACATTTTGCGGTGGGTTCTGTGATTTTTCTTTTATTTTAATTTACTTGAAGGAAAAAATCTATCGAAGAATTTGCATTAAATTTTGCTTTAAGAAAAAATTAAATGCAGCATCATAACAGAAATCTTGAATGTTGGTTTTGGCAAGTCTTCTGTGGATAATACAAGCATTTACAAATGTTTTCAAGATGGTTGCGAACACGAAGATGTGCACCCTACATGCCTGTGCATCAACAACTGATAACATCAAAAATATGAAGGAAATTGTTATAGGCAATTGCCCCCTCACAATTAGAGAAGTAGCTGATAACATTGGCATATCATTTGTTACTTGCCAAGTAAAATTTGTTCCAAAATTGTTGAATTTTGACTAAAAGCAGTGTCAAGTGAGCATTACTCAGGAGATCTTGAATAAAGTCTGTGATAATTCAGAACTGCTCAAACGGGTCATAACTACTTACAAAATATGGGTGTACTGATATCAACTCGAAACAAAGTCACAATTGTCCCAGTAGGTGCTTCCTGAAGATCCAAGACCAAAAGTAGCATGTTAAGACTGATTGAATACAAAGGTACTGCTCACTGTTTTCATAGTTTTCAATAATGTGTAATGCATATTGAGTTCTTGCCACCAGGTCGTAATTCTATTGAATTACTACATGGAAGTTTGCATGAAGCAATCCGAAGACGACACCCAGATTTGTGGTGAAACAACTGATGACAGTTGCATCAAGATCGTGCACCTGCTTACATTTCACTGCTTTTTCATCGATTTTTAACCCAAAACAACGCCTTTATTATACCTCAGCCTCCATATTCACCAAACATGGTGCCCTGTGACATTTTCCTATTCCAAAAGAAGATCTTGAAAGGAAGATTAAGAAATCCTTGAAAGAAACACATCTTGCCAACATTGAAGAAAAGAGCAAAATCCCTGAAGGGGCTAAATGCCATTACAAAACAGTGTTCCAGAAGTGCTTTGAAGACCGGAAAAAACTTTCGTGCAAATACATTATATCTGAACAGAATTATTTGAAAGAGACATAATCAATGTTGATGTATAAATGAAGATATTTTGAGAGTTTCCGTGTACTTTCTGGTCAAATTATGTAGTATGGAGAAATATTTTGTCTTAATGTATTGGGTCTCTTGCGATGTTTTTAAACAGTTATTTGCAGTAGTCTGCAACAAGTGACGGAATAAATTAAGACAAAATATTGAACTAAATAACAGTCGTATTCAAAAAATATTGTGTGTAGTATGGAAAAGTTTACACTGTTACAATAGCATATGAAAGTTATGAAGTAGTGTAGTAACTATTTAACACTAACACACCCATTTCAAGTATTTTCTTTCGAATAACAAGCAATAGGACACTAGGATCTTATGGCTTTTAATGTGTTTATGTAGTTAATAATATAGGAAGTTTTTGAAAATTTTCATTGAAGCTCAAGTTGTTTTATTGCTTATTTTTCTTTAAATGTCCAAGAGATACCAATTTGAGGCATGCCTAACTGCTGAGCCATTCATCTCTAGGTCAGTCTTTTTGGAAGTATCTTATTGACTTCTGAAAAATCATGCATGCAATCTTCAACGAAAAACAATTCCAATAGATTTCAACTAAATTATTGGTATGTGAGGCAGCAGTGAAACAAAGCATTATTGTTGTAGTTGTATGATAAATAAACTATAACAGACAAATGAAAAATGATAAAAATAACAGACAAATGAAAAGCTTTCGGAAGTATATTCATCCTCTTAGCTTCTATTTTCCTTATATCTGACAGCTTTTCTTTATTTTGGTGTAGTGCTTTCTACCATGTTTCAAAATTCTGGGTGGCATGTATGCGGAGGACATTCTCAGTTGATATTTCAACATCATCAATGGTGATTTGGAAGAATTGATGACATTGTGATTGAAAATGACAATCCGCATTGCACTTGCACGAAAAAATGTTCTAGTTTTTACTTCATAATGCCAAAAATATTTGAAAACCTATATTTAATAGTGGTGGGGGGATGTATTTGCGAGTATTTGAGGAGGGGTGGGAGTCATTGTTCTAATTTTATTGCTGATGATTCGTACTGTTAAACATGTGTAATGAATATTGTTATATGAAAGAGACAACAGCATTATTCAATGTCAAACCTTAATTGTTCTTTTGAAACTAGTTACTGAGGGAATTGCAGCACTACTTTTCATTTTCAGGTATCAAGCTGGAGACTTCTCTGGCCAGTTACTTGCTGAGGTGTCTGCTCACAAACCTTGTTCACGACCAGCTTTTGCCCCACTGTTCCCGAATCAGTTCTCAGTCAACCATCAAAATTGGCCCCCCAAGGTAAGCTTTGAATGTTTTTTTCACAAGGTGCAATAACAAGTGTCCTTGTGTGATATACTATACACAAGGAGGTTGCCTATGGTATCCATTAAAGGCTTCTTGTGTCTTCTCTCTCCATATGTTTATTCATTTGTAATGCATTGTTAGAAATGCATACTCTCTGGGTCACCACTTTTCCTATTTAACAACTTTGATTCATATTCAAAGCAACTCATCCATTGATACAATGAATCTACTTTTCTTTTTGATATCTAAGGGTTAGCATGAAATAAGATGGAATGCATGGTTAATCACAGATTGGGGTGCTACTTTTGGAATGTTGGTAATTGTCAAATGTTCTTCAGGTGGACTTTTTAAACTGGGTTAAACAGATCGTAACATTAAGTAAATATAATAAATTATGAAATTGTTACATCATTTAGAAAATTGTATGAATTGTGTATGTGAAAGAGGTTGTGTCTATAAGGGAAGTTCGTGTTACATATTGAAGTTCTTCAGGAAACTTGCATGTACTTTATTTGACATATTTATTGAAAATACATGTTCATTAATACATCTATCCATGAACACTGACCATATTACATAAGTAGTGATATAACTTGATAAGGAAGACAGAATGGTAGTAGTGAAAGTGCCTTTATTGTGAGGACAATGCAGTGGCGTTTGAGTAAAGGGAGTTGTCATTTTGAAGGCTGAGTCTTGTTGGTTAGGGAGTTACATATATGACAAAATATATAATCTTCAACTTAAATCTACAATTAAAATGAGTGATTTTAATATTTTTTAAATATTCTGTGCTTTACAGTTATCACAAAATTTTATTTCCGCTTCTCTTCAAACTTACTTTTATGACTTGACTCTACCAAAAAAACATCCAATTGATTACAGATTGCTGAAGAAGCAGAAAGAAGGAAAGCCTTTTTATTCATGATAACTTGAAAAGAGCTTATGGTACCAACTTTTTTTCTAGGTTAACACGTCATTTTGAGAATACCTCAAACTACCATGTATAGAAGCTCAAATGACAAGCTAGTGTGCCTGAATAATGATAATGACTGAGTTTTTGTACTAGTCAACTGCATGGCAATGACTGCATGGACACTTTTTTTTTTTTACTTCAGGAGCAGTAGGCTCTGAAAAGTTTGGCTTCTATCTTCCTTCTATCCGCATTGATAAGAGATGTGGAAAACTAGCTTTACACACTTCCTACCAAGAATTTTGTAATGCTATTGTCAGTCAACTCATGTTGTTACTTGTTTGAAAGCGACATCTGTTTTGACTACATTGCTGTTGCTGTTTTGTGCTGTGTCTTTTGACATACTCCCATCAGTGCTACAAGGTCATTACTGTCACTTTTGTTACCAGACACATTTGTTTGTGATGTGTTAATCTTTTAGCATGATCATAATGCACGGTAGTGAAATGAACTGAAAAAAGCATGTGACTTGTTATTTCTATAATAGTGTGTTGTAGGTGCTTGTAATGTAATAATTTTTAATAGATTTTTGGTGCTTTTGAGATTCCCACAGCATTTCTATGTAAGTTGTGATTTTGATGCATTGCTCTTGTTAATAATCTGTCTATTAACAAATATATACTTGTGTTTGTTCTAATAATACATATATATCAATCAGTAGTGGTATTTCAGGGCTATTATTGCTTACATGCTGTGTTGTTTTTTTTCACACTTGAAGTATCCTAAAAATATTATTTTAGTATTGGTATTTTATTTTGATGGACGTTTATTCCATATTTCCTATTGCCTTATGCGCCTTAATTATTTGTTCTGATTTCTGTAACCTTAATCATAATTATTTCAAATTAATTTTTCCCCCCTGAACTCATCATTTCTTGTTTCACAGGCGTAGCTAATTGTGTGCTGTGACTGGGCAAGGCCTTTCCTAAGATCTTTTTTTCACATATTTGAATCATGTAAATTGGGAGTGTAATGTACATTTTTTTTAACCTAAGAAAAGTTTTCATAAATTCAAAATTTATTTGGAAGGTTTTTGAATGTACAAGACTCTTAGATGTGCATACCAAGTATTTTTTAGACCTTAGTTTGAATAAAACAGTCATTCAGAAGTAATTAATATTTTGTTTTTGTTGTCCGGAAGTGTTACTGATGCCTTGAAGTTTTCATTATTTAATATTTATTGAAATGATATTAGTCAGCAACCAAAATGCGAAATGAGGGGGAAAGAATCTTGATACTAAAGGTGTACAGCACACAACTTATATTTTAAAAGAACTTTATAAGTATTAGGCCCCAGAATTCTGATAAACCGAGCTACGCCTATGCCTCATTTAATGACCAAATCCTCTTTGTCTAATCTGTCCTTTTTTCTTGTTTTTTTCCTTCCTAGGGTGTAATTAAGAAGAAAACCCTAAAGAAATGTGATATACAGAATGAGTGGGTTAACTTGTCTAGATATCGGTACATATCTAAAGAACTACTTCCAGTATTAAATTTGCCAAGGCTGGAACATAATAACGTCCAGGAACAACATGTAGTGCATGAAGGAGTTAATATAGAGGAAGAAATAACTGAGGTACAGGCTAACAGAAGCATTTATAATACAGGAGCTAAAAAAATGGATGTACTTAATTTTATACTTTTGATTCCACTTAGCCTTTTTGCCTTGATCCCTCTTACATCATTCATTTCAATCCTGTACCTTTTTAATTACTTTAGTACTCATGATTTGGCCTAGCTTTACTCCATGTTTCCTTAGTAATTTGTTTTCCGTGTTTATCTTTTGTGTGTTTTTATTCCAATCTTTTCCTTTCATGTGTTAAGAATTTCATGTAACTATTTCTTTATAAATCCTTGATTTTATCTTTCCCTGTGTATTATCAATTGATAATTTATTTTGACCTCTTTCCTTTACCTTTTCCTCTGTATGCTACCATTTCAGGAGTAATGCAGGAGTCCACGTAAGTTTTTATTTTGATTTAGTACTCCTGTATGGATTTGAAGTCATTCTAGATGTGAGATTTTATTTCATTATAGGTCAGAAGCATATTTCATATGCATGCATGCATCCTTTTTTGTATTTTTGTCTTATGACATCCTGTAATATTTCTTTTATCATTTTGTGTACATAGCCATTTTATTTTTGTTGTAGAATGTGATCTGGGTCCTTAGTGATCACGCAGAGTGTAGTTATTAAATGCATTTAAATCTTGTGGGTATTAAGGGTCACTATTCTTTTGTTTGTCAGTCACTTCTAATAGAATTGGTTATTAATAAAGTTTTTTTTTTCTTAAATACCAAAAAGTAGACTAAAATAGTTACTTGAAAATTTTATTCAAGAGCACCTACGGAGGTACTAAAGTGACAGCTACCATGTCATCTTGCAATCTCAATATGTGTTTCCGTCCTTTTCACTTGTCTGTTAAAGAATTAATTTGTTGAAAAATAGTTTTTGGAATTTTCCAGAATTCCTATTGAAAAGTTTATTTTAATAGTGAAGTAATGGAATTATAAAATGCTTGTGGATGTTGTGGATCTTTCTGAATGAATGTACTGAGCATGTGCTGTAGTTTTGTGGCATTTTAATTGAACACATAGTAAACAGAAAAAAATTATAGTATGATATTGTAACAAATTTTGGAAGATTGTGTAATTATATGCCATTTTGCGACTAATATTTCACACGTTTTGACGTATGTCATACATTTTCATTTTCCAAATGATGGCATTTTAGGTGTGTGTGTGTGTTTTTTTCATAATAGTCAATTAAATGCAATTTACTTTTCATCAAGGTTTATTATCAAATTGTCTTGAAATTCTTAAGATTAATAGTGTCTCTCTTTTTTTTAATCCTTTTATGATAGTTTGATTTGTTGATGAACTATTTATGGGCATTTCATAAATTCTTTGCTTGTTTCATAAATATTGTATTGCAACAGAAAATATAACAATATTTCATAGATCTTGGTAATTTGTATAGCCCCCCTTTTCTTTCAGTGTTCAACATTATCAGAAGAATATTGATCTAATGTCAAGAGAATTTCAGTTCTTCATGCAAGTTTTAGGATATTTGATGTATTATTAGGTTACCAATCACTAAATTAGATTGTCATTAATGAAGCAAATTTGTTAATTTAGGATGAATTATTTCTCTCAGCCTAATTTATCTTGTGTATGGAACTTTCCACCCCTCTGTAGTTTATTGGTTAGCGTGCTCGCTTTCCATGATGAGATCCGAGGTTCGATTCCCAGTCGGGCAAGATTGTAGTGAGTGTTTTCCTTGCAATGTCCCAGTATAATATTGCTGTGTGACAATAAGAAAACTCACTTCTGGAGTTGAGGAGACCAAAATACGGTGTGGGGATGTCTGTGTACTAAACACGTAGGCTTTGCCGTGCCTAGGCATCATGAGGCTATTGCACCAAAGAACATACACACATAAATATGTGCGTACACATGGAACTTTTTTGTAGAATGTTATTTGGGAGTGTGAACCTCTGTACAAAACTATTCATAGAACAGCAATATCACTTAGTCTTTATTCTGAGTGAGATCATTAAATATACCATTGAAAGCACTGTTAAGATTATTTTTGACTTGAAAGTACAGTGAAACCCAGTACATGAGAGATATCTGGGAACAGAGTTTTGTTTCTTACAGGCTGGAACTCTTATAAATAAGGCACAATAAGGCAGAAAAATGCGTAAAATATATGCCATATATGCAAAAAATATACTGTATAAAATTCACAAGGAAATAAATATTTATTACAAAAATTTGATGCATAATATTTGTAGAACAAAATGAATTGTCATACAACAGTATAGCCTTTTTGAAACATGAATACGGGGGAATAATCATCGGGGAAAAACACATTTAAAAAAAATTCCACTAAATTAACTGTGCATTGGAACCCTATCATTTGTTCATTTTCCAATATTTGGAAATGGCAAAGAGATTTAAGAGAAAAGTAAATAAATTCATTGAACAAGGAACATTCTATATTTAGGTAAAAAATTAGTAGATTGTATGACAAGATACGTTTCTAAATTTGTTTCTGAATAACTGGTTCGTCTGTCAGTTATTTTTACATTGGAACAGACTGTGTGTACACGATGTTACTATCTGATGTTAGATCTTCCTTTGTTAAGGCCTACTGTCAAGTAACTGAGCACATGGTGCTGTAAAGCACAGGTGCTCTCACTTACTGAAAAACTGTTCTTGGAAGTTAAGAAAAGCACAGTCTTATCACAGGTTTATATTTCATTTGAGTCCGAGACTGAGCCCCGTCCCTCTTTGCTTGAAATTCAATCTTAGATTTTGTTGTGCAGTATGCACTATATCTACAACCATTGGCAAAAGTTTTGAGGTAAAAAGGATATTCACTTCTTTATGGTGGCTCGTGAGCTGTTCATGAACCACAATAACTAAGTTATAATACACGAATTTCTAAATGTTCAATTTTAATAAAATGTTACCTTTTCTTCCTTATTTGTTAAAAACATTTGATGAATATGTGTAAATATGCAGTAACCATAAAATGTGGCAAAATATGCAAATAAAAATTTGACAGGAACGCCGTAAATGGGCAGTTTCGGTAAGATACGTGATTTGTTTTCCAAGTAACAATTAGCAAGAAAACATGCATTTGCATGCAAATCTAGGCTTTAGTTATAAGTGTGGAAGTGTAATGTAAGTTTGCATTATTTTTATTGATGAAGAAATCTTACATTTTTACTTGACTTGCCAGATGATGTCATGTTTTTCTGAAATTGATATTGACTCCCTTTTTGGAGCTATCTGAATTGAAATTAAACAAATTATCTTGAAATTGTGATAAATAGCCTTCCACGTAATTAGACCACTGCTGAGCAGATGGTCAACACAAATATCAACTCGATGGTGAAAAGCTCAATACGATGTACTCTCTTAATGTGTGGGCCACTTAAGGTGAAAAGCCTTAGACCTGATTAACATTCTTCCTTTTAATGAACAATTTAAGAATTTAAGCATCAATCAAAAGGAAACATGTGAATAGGGCCTTGAAAATTGGGTAGGAAGAAGTACACACAGTTTAAGAATCCAGAAGGTATCAACCATAAGGTTTATTTAAAAGTATTAAATATATATATTTAAATAAAGTTGAGAGTTGATACCCCCTGGATATTTAATTATTATGGATTACTACAATATGTCTGCTGCTACTAAGGAATTTACACACAATTTATTCATGGGGACTCTGAACATCTGTCTTTTATAAGCAGGCTCTCCTATAACATGATTTATTGTATTCTCAAAATTTTTATTTTAGAAGTATCGAAGTTTGTGATTTCTTTAACTATGTGTTCCTTCAGGTGTTCCATTTAGCTATTCATCTTCTGAAGGGTTAATTATGGTGTGAGTTGTGAAGAATTTGATTGGATTTCCTGGTTAATTGTGACACAAATCCAATGTTGAAAATTATTTCTTCATGTTCCACAATTCCTTACGCAATTTAAACTCATCCCTTTCTGTGCAAATATTGAAACTTATATTTGTTTGATTTACTAGTATTGGATATTAGAATTGTCATTCATTTGGTTTCTTTCCTCTTATAAGTAAAAGGAGGAGGAAGGTTGGAAAAAAATAGATTTTCTAAATTGTTTTATTTCCTCTATTTTTTATTTTCGTTTCTTTTCTTTCCAGTTTTCTTTTTAAATGTCTTCTCAGTACAAGTTGTAATTTTCTCTCGTGTGAAGCGAGACCTTTTTTAATGACGTGCTATCCATACACTGATTAGTGGCATCTTGTTTACTTACACATGTATGTGGAAGGACATAAAACCAATGGAATTGATTCTCAACATAGGCCTTGCATTAGCATGGTCTCTGGACTGCAAAATGACTTTGAAAGGAGAAAATTTCACAATTTATTGTGCAAGTGTGTTTTTTTATTTTTGGCATAACTTCCGCAAATGCTATCTGGTGTAAGTGATTTCTCCTTTGCCTTAAAGAACATAATTTCCTAGTGTTACCTTAATAGTTTTATAATATGCTGATAACTGTGTCCAATGATATCTTTATAATGAAGTTGGGCAGCACTTCAATCTTAGAAATAACACATGCTAAAACTACACAGGGTTTTTTCAAAATTGAATTTCTTCAATTCATTCAAACGAGGCCCTGAAATTTTTAATGGATCTTTTAATTTTTGCGGGTACTTCATAAGAAGGTCATACCACATTTTCAAAATTTTCTCCAAAATAGTTTCAAATTTCTTTTCAATTCAGAATAGTTACACAATTCTTTTCAATTTTCTTGATAGATAATTATAAAATAGGTAAAAGAATGAGACAAAATGAGAAAAGCGTGTTTTTCATTAGCATCTCAGAATTATAAAAAAATTCAGTTAAACGTTTTATAAACTCTTCTGCACTTTCATAAATAAACCTGGAGATGTTTTTCTTTAGGAATATGATTTGTCAATATTAGCACTTTAAATCATTTTATTTATGGTTATTCAAAAATATTAGTGTTTTCATGTATTTTGAATTAAATCACGCCAGTTCTTTAAAATGTTTGATTTTCTCAAAAATGTCTACTCATTTTACTTCATATTTTTTTAATGGATAGAGAACAATGCTATAAGTCACATTGCAAATGTGTTTCTTTGAAATCTTTGAATTTTGATTATTTACACTATCAAAAGTAATTTAAAAAAAGTAAATCTTACTTCAAAAATTGAAAAAATGCACTTTAAAATAAATGTACCTTATGTACAAAATTATTTTTGTCTTTAAGTACTTTTGTTTTAAAATCTGTTTTACAAAAAAAAAAAAAATTTTAGATTGCTTTAAGCTCTCTGTCTTTTAGCCTATCCCCATTTGGCTGTTCCACCCTTCCCTGCATGTTCCCAGGACATAGTGTCCATTTGTGTTTCCATATTTCTCTTGTTCCTTATCAGGGCGGGACTTTCCCTGCCTTGATTGCAAGTGGTACCTCGAAGGCCCATCTCAATTGTACATAGCTGATTACAGGGTAAGCAATATATGCTGGGTTTAAAAGGTTGAGTGTTAAATGGGAAGCTTAGTGTTAGGAAGAGCCTCAAAATTCCACAACACAAAAGCAAATGTTAACCCAAAGCAGGACTTCAATTTTAACTCTTTCAGTCCAGACCATTCTGTATTTTCTGACAAGTTTAAGATGGTACCCTTGTGCGACATACAAAAGATAATTTAAATATTTTCAATGCGTTGTTGTGATAATATCAGTAGATGTTCTCTAGTCCTAAAACCTTTGTGTATGAAAGTAGTGGCAAAATGATTTGGGGTCAGAAAGGAAATCTAAAGATGAATCTGTGACAGAGGTAGCAGTTCGTGGCTGTATTTAACCTACTGTGTGTACTAGAACTACAGGAATTTACTTTCTTGAGGCAAGGGTTAAGTTGCAAACCGTCTAATGGTTGAGCGACATTTAAGTCTTGCGATCTTTGCGTGTGTGATGTTTGTGTTTGGCCAGCACATGGGTGATGTTTGGGTCTGAGTCTTTTATGTATGTGTGATGTCTGAATCCTCTTGCATGTGTGTACATGAACATGCAGTACACATGCAACTACATTTCAGTGTGTGTGCTTTTGTATATCCTTTGAACATGATAGTAAGATAGAACAAAATTTTAATTTTTCAGGATGAACCTCTGCCCCGAAAAGAAAAACGTCAATACAAAAAGAGGAAGCACAAAGTTCCACTTGCTGTTGCGGGTGGTGTGAGCGGCACTGCAGGATTAGGACGCCGGACGTCTGGAACTGCTTCAACAGCTGCTTCTGCAACGGGTCTCACAACAGCTGTATGTGCAGAAAATTTGGAAATAGATGGCTTAAGTTCCGATGAAGGTGAAGCGTCTGCTGGATTATTGTCGGGTGCTGCAGTTTCTGATGATGATGATTCAGGAGCAGATGCAGCAGAAGGACCATTTGCTTTTCGGCGGCGCAAAAATTGCAGTTACCATGCAGTAAGTACATACTATTTATTTTAATGATTTTGTTGTTTGTTTAATGCAAATTATAATACTTCATTTTTAGGGTTAAAAATTTGTATGCTAGTTACACATTTTTTGTAGGGATATCCTGTAATTTTATAGGATGCTTTGATTATTAATGAACATATATTCAGTTGTTTCTATACAAACTAGATTAATAGTTATACTGTACCAGTACATTGTGTAATATGTATCGTGAATTATAATGTTACATTCATTATCATCTGTATGTTCGAAATGCACTTACTTGTTGCATGTAATTTATAAATACCACTTTATAAGTTATACTGTTAAACGTTATGATTGGGCTCTTTGTGTGTTCAATTACATGCATACTTACAATGCCTATGTAATTCTTTCAAATGTTCTTTCAGCCACTTCCACAAGGGCAAGGCAATTGGCCATGGTGTAGTCGGGAAGAAGGTGGTTTGGCTGATCGTCGGTACCGTTACTGTTTGACGTCTGTAACAACACCAACTCCTGGACGTTGTGTAGGTTTTGCACGGCGGCGTTTGGGCCGTGGGGGTCGAGTAATACTTGATCGTGCGTATACACCCATGGATGATGTGTTTCGGTCGCTTGACTTCACAATTTTTGATTCGAAAGATAAACAAAAAGTGCAACAAAGGTCTCCACTAAAGCAATGGCCACAACCTCAACCGAAAAAGGTATTAATCGGAAAACCTCAGTTAAAGCGAATGCAGACGACGCATCTCCCATCTGGAGAAATTCGGACTTCCCATCCATTGTTACAATCTCAGACTGCAGGCCATCATGTAGATACAAAATATGAAATATCTTCGATTAAACAACGTCGACTAGATCAGAATCGCCCTGAGGAGCAGCAACCTAATGAATTTCATCTCAGACCCAAGCCTGATCTTCCTCTCCACAACACTAACGTGTTTCGAGATCAGCGTCAGTCACACATCAAAGATCAGTCTTCATGGCATCAGCTTTCCGAAGAAGATAGACGAAAATATAAATCCGGGATTCAGGCAAATTGGTTTCAAACTCTTGAAGATAGAAAATCTCGAAGTGCTGATCGAGAGATACGGACGCATTCACGATATCAGACGTCAGAAGAACAAGTGTCAGGTCAGCAGCAGAAACATCCATCTGAAACACGCAGTGAACCAAACCCAGGTCAACATTTGGAGGAATCAAAACCATTTATCCAGGAGCTCTGGGAAGATCAAGAAAATGAAGATGATCTTCTTTTGTCTGAGATACGTAATGAGTGGTAAGAACAATAATATTTATAATTTTATCTATATTGCTTTATCTTAAACTGTAACAATTGCATGAAGTTTTAAAAAATTTGACTGAGGGGTGAAAAGGAATTTTTCTTTTGCATGTATTGTTGGTGAATAAATTTTGCCAATTGAAGAAATTAAAAAGAAAGTTTTTCTTCCTGTGATTTTAAATTTTATTTGATAATTGAATCTTCATTAGAATATCAGTATATAATTAGCAATTAATTGCTTTTAGCTTAAATTTAAATGCATAGCCATGTCGTCATGCCAGTAATCCCCTTGGGCCAGTCTCCTATCAAGAAGATGCCCGTTGGATTCAATATTGTTCGTGTGAATCTCAGTTACAAAATCCATGAAGTGAAGAGAGTGGTTCACTACTCCATGGATTAAGTTATTTTGATCCAGCTGACTGTACTCCCTCCAGAAGTTAGTGAAAATTGTGGAGCCGGGTACCACATACTGCAAAATCAGTTGCCAATGAGGCCGAATCACTTTTATTATTGGGGCCCACTTCAGGCGAACTTCTCTCATTTCCTGGTCAATCATGCCCAGAACCCACTGTCCTACACGACCAAGATGATACTTTCAGCGGCCAATCTTGAATTCGTCAATTTCAATGATATGGTTTTTGCTGCCGATTTTCGATTGCTTGCAGTAGCGTGATTCAGAATGTCTAAACACACTTCTCTAATTGACTGTACAGTCATAAGTGCACTGTTCAGTCATAAATGCACTATTCAGTCATAAGTGAGGCCAAACAGCGAATGAATTGCATGGTTGGTACCCTATGTATTCAGTGCATGATGGATATAATTCATATATAAGTGCTTGCTGCAATCTGCACATAACATGCAATTGCTACAATACCCGAAGTGTCATTTTCAATGATGAGAAAGTCATTCCAATGCCATTCCCCCTACCTTCGTGGTTTAGTAATGCTGATCCTGTCCTAATGCGTGATAAAGCAGTATTCTTTCATATGTTGGAAGTGTTCCTGCTGGTACCATCTTCATGTCTGTTTCTCTTGCCTACAATTCAATGCCACCTTTGTAGTTGTTTGTCCATTCTTTTTGCATGTTTTCTCTTTCTTCTGCCAAGTTTTGTTTTCAGTTTTTTTCTAATTTCCTCATTTTAAATTTTGTCATTTCTCATTACTTCTAAAAATTGCCTTGGAGAGCTTCAACTGAGATTCTTTCAAGCTTGTGGCTTTCTTTGTGCCCACTTTTCATATTCCTGAACTATACTTCAACGCAGATTTTGATTTAATGTTATAAATGCTCATAATTGTTTCTTTGGTTCAAAGTGTGTTTATTATTCATTTATTTATTAACAGGTTATGCCCTTAAAATAACAAATTATACAAAGTAAATATGTCACACAGGTTACGTGCCACAATGCAAATAATAAAAATACAAAAATGTAATTACTAAAAAAAATATAAAGCGCACACAACTGCTTCCCAGAGAGTATAAAATAATTATTTATAGGAGTAGTATATACAGTAGTTCGTAGAATAAATGGTGGTCGATTATCTTTAGATCAGAGACTAAAAGAAGTTTAAGGCAACTAAACAATTTTTAAAGTTAGGATCAAAATAAGTCCTATCAGCATAGTACCTCATGGTTCTGGGCAGTCTGTTAAAGATAAAAATCCGTACTGTCTGATACAGACTTGAAAATTATTGAATCTTCTACTACTATTTCAGCTGGAAAATGTTCTTTGCAAAGCCAACATTTTTTATCTCAATATTTTCATTGGATACAATCTGCATATATTTCTTAATTGAAGATTGGTTTTGATTTTGTCTCTTCCTAGTCTGTTATAATATCTTGTTGCTTGTTATTCCAGTGTAACTTTTCTGTTTGCAATCATTAAAAGTGTTATTCAGGTAAATGTTGAATAGTAGTAGTTGCAATCTGCATCTAGAATAGTCTGTTGTTGGCTTTCATCTTCTGTGTTATTTTTAATGACATTTAAATACTGGTATAAGCTCTGTATATTTTTGTTTAAATGTTCTAGTAGTTGCTTCTCTGAAAATTTCATATAATTTCTATTGTTAAAAATTTTTTTTGTAATCAATAGGTGGCGTGAAATAAAGACCTAGTATTTAATTCAAGTTTGAAGTGAGTAGTAAACGCATTTACTACCAAGCGAAAGAAAAAGGCTTAAAATTTAGCCATTAAGCTTTGTTATGTGTTGTAAAGGCTGCTTAAGAGAATGGTGTATGTCTCATTTTTGTTGAAATCGTTGATTTTTTTTTTTTTTTCAAATTGCAAGTGTTCAAATTTTATTTGGCATCTTCCTGCAACTACAAGGTTGTAGGTAGAGATTGTTTCTTTGATGAAATCTGTTCTTAAAGACATCTTGAAATAAGGTCATTTACAATTTTTCAAAATATGAGCAGTTTTTGCATAATTTTACATGAATTATAGGCCTTCATTTTAAACAATTATTTTTTCAAAATGGTTCCAAATTTTTCTTTAAGTTGTCTTTTTATGTGTATCAAAGAATGGTTACAAAAAAAAATTAAAGCCTCATTTCAGGAGATCTACGAAATTGAAGATAGATTTTTTTACCTTCAACAAAATCTGTTCTAAAAAATCGTCTTTTTAAAAAGTTCATGTGTAATTTAAAAAAAAAAATTGTTTTTGCATAATTTGTGCTTTAAATTTATGTTGAAAAAATATTTTCTCAAAAACTGTTCCAAATTTGTACTTCAAATTTTTTTGACTTACAGAGCAAGAAATGCTTGAATGGTGCAGGTCTCACATTTGTTGAACTTCTGAATTTTTGAAAATTGCAAATTTATTTATATTTACATTTCATTTACATATAATACGGGCGAACACCCAATTATTATTAGGACATTAATAGATTAGAAAAATCATTCAAAGTCAGGTTTTTCGCATTGCATTTAAATTTATAATTCGGGCAATTCAGATCAATCACATTGTTGTAAGCTCTTCAACACATGTTCCATAATGGAACATAATAAAAAGAGTTTGTTCTTGCAAATGAAACATTAAATAGTACAGTTTCACCGGAGGAAGTTTAGTATACAGTGTTGGAGAATCTGTAAACGTTCCCGACAAGACGGCAGTGAGCTTGTATTCAGATTAGCTGCAATATGATGGTATCCATTAGTTAACCTAGGTGATAGCATACTGAGTTGATGAGCATCAAATCTAAAATATTTTAGAAATAATGGGCAGAAGTATGTATCATTGTAGAATCATTAGTTATTGATATTGTGGTGAGCTTTCGTTGGCATTTACAATGCAATAATTATGAGTCGTCATTGCCAACTATAGCAATGACTGCAATTGTTGTCATTGACGAATCATTAGTTATTTTTACAGGGCAATTATCATTACCATTGACTTTTTTAGTCAAATACTGAATGACTGAATTCTCTGTATTACAATTGCATATTTTGATATTTCTACATCATAATACACCTTACTTTTATATTATTAAACTATTATTCTATGTACCTGATCCATACACAAAATAAAAAAAGGTTTATGATTGTATCTTGTATCTGTTTGAATTTGGTATTAATGATTGTACTATGGAAGTTGTGTATTTTATTTTATTGATTTATTTTTTTCATTTTACAGGCTTCATTTTCGACCAGAAACACAAAGCGTTATGGATTTGGGTGCTTTACGTTTTGATGTAGAAGTGCCAAACGGTGGTTCCCCTACAGAAATGAGTGTACTTGATATCCTATGCAACATGCCTGGAAATATTATGGACACAAGTGAAGTAGACACATCAAATAGTTGGGGAAGTGACGGGCCGGAATCTATCCGTGAAGATGCAGCCACTCAAACTGTTCGACAAACAGTAGCATCGCATCAGGCCTATGTTGATCATTGTAAACAAAACGAATCTCGTGCTGTTTCAGATGATCTTTTATATGTTGGTTGCTCACAGTTCAATGTGTATCCAGGGTCAGGTGCACTGAAAACTAGTCCCCCACAGGTAAACATTTTAAATTTTCATTTTTAATATTTTCAGAATCAATTGATTTTTATCTCATGGGAATGAAAGGTCTATTTTTATTGTTGGAAGATCCTCCTACCCCCACCTATCCACAAATTTAACTCAATATTTTAGATTTTTTTCTAGAAGGCAGTGTGTAGATTTGGAAATATAATTTGAGAGATGAGATAAATTCTGACAAAATGTGCCTACTTTTCCTCAACCTTGTTCTTCTGGAAAATATATTTTGATGGCTTTTCAAATAGACATCTGCGTCCATCTGATGATTTATAATATGTTGTGGCTTGAAGAGAATCTGACCATAATGCTTTTCAATGTGTTAACAGTTGTGGGCCACCATCTCAGCTACCCCTCACCCTGCACCAGGGCCTGGCCGACCGCTAAGTGCTTCCTCTGCTGCTCGGGCTACACATCAGCATCGGAAACAAGAACGCCACCATCAAGGTTATCTCTTTAGTACAGGAGGCACTTCTTCTGCTAGCAATCCTCAGCCTCTAAGCAATGGAGTAAGCATCATACCAGTATCAGTGTCTGCAGTTCTATCGGCAAATCCTGGTCTCTTGAGACAAGGCCTTAGCAATGGACCGGCTGGGCCGATGTCATCTACTGGTGCAGTTGGGGTGCCAACTGGCAGAAGACGTACGATTCCTGTTTTTATAAAGCAAGAAGTAGTGGAGGAATCTGTGGATGTTCCAAATGAAACATTTAATTGGTAAGAGTCTTTTATCATGTGAATGCATGTACTTTGAGACGGCCAATTCAATTTTTTGACATTAGTGCACAAAATACAGTGTAAGTAATATTTAGTTCCTTAGTTGAAGTAATATTTACAGTATTAATAGTAAAATGCCCATTACTAATAAAAAGATGGGTTTTAAAACATATGAAGAGATTGATCATAAAGACATAAACTGACGATTGCATTCTGCATTCATTTAGAAAGGTGTTTTGGCTATTCAGAACTCTTTAACCTGGATATGCAAGATTGTGAACATGGATGCACCATAGCTGTTTTGGCTCAAAGTCTTAGGGTTATTGCTTCAAATCCCACCTTGGAAATGAATGTTGTTTTAGGTGTTGCTTGGCAAGACTTTCCCCACCTTTCAACTCTTATCTTCTAGTATTTGGCCTCCTTCATAACTGCCCTAAGTGAGTTGCAATGTTAGTGAGGGGTATCTTGACACCTAAATAAAAATTTGTAATTATGGAAATTAGTGAGGAGATGGGAATTAGGATCACCTTCATAGCTGAGGAAGAGGGAGGAGAGTCCCCTCCCTCTCCCAAGGAAAAGGGTTAAGTCCTGGTAATGTGTCAAGGAAGATGGGGGAGATGAGGTCACTGAGAGGGCAATAAGAGGTTAAAATGTGGTCTAATAAACAGTAGCATATAATTTTTTTAAAAAATATATAAAAATAGTCAAAACTTGCATTATGGAATGGGGTAGAGATTGTCTCACTGGGTGCTGATATGGTAACCCTGCTGTGTACCTGTTCTTTGACAGATGATAATGGCTGATAAACACAATGTTGGTCATATTATGTAACTGAGGATAGTAATAACAATAATTAGTGAATTTAGTCATTGTAGGTGTATTAAATGTAGACAGTTCGTGTTCTGTTGCTTATATTTTTTCTAATATTTTATACATGTATATGTGTGTTTGGGCAGTGTGAATTATGGTGGTGGGGCTGGTTCCTCACTTGGGGATACTACTGCATCTGGCCTTCGTGTAGCATCAGCTACTGGAGATGCTGGCACGACAGCTACAGCAGCTTGCGGGGAGCAACAAAAGCTGAAAAGCAGTAATGCATCCCAGCAGCACGTACTGATGGAGGTCACTTGATGTGTGCCGAGGTTTGTTCCTATAGATTGTACTGTTTTCCATCTTCTCGTACTGTTGGGACTGGTAGAGAGTTGCTTGGTAGTTATTGGTAGGTTATTATTCCCATTCGAGTGCTGTTGCAAGTTTCCAATTACCTATTTTTCAGTTTAGAAAAATTTTGTAATTTAATATTAATCTGTTGCATAGGTTGTCATGTACTATTCGTGTTTCTGTTTTCCCCTTAGTGTAGAGTGCTTTTCAGTAATTTGAAACAATAAGAAGTTGTCAATGGAATTACCGGGTAATGTAGGCACGTTTTGTCTAGAGGCAAAAGCAGAAAAGTATATTGCATTGCATAACGTTTTTTTAGGTCACTCTATTACTCATATCTATTTCGTGCATTTTTATGAAACACGTTAGCCACTTTGAGTAAAGCTGTGGAATTTTATTGATATGGAAGGAGAAGGGGGGAATTAAAAATCAGATTTAGGGACATTTTTAGTACTAAAAGATTATTTCACAAACTCGAACACCTCTGATGAAGATGCAAAATTAATTCCTGGATTCAATCCTTCTTGCAAGACCAAAGTTACAAAGTTAAAAATGGTAGAAATAATCTGTTAGAGGAATCACTAGTGGTGATACCCAGCACTCTATTCTGAGCCCTGTACTATTTATGTTATACATCAACGATCTCCATTTTAACCAGACCTCGTACTCACGATATATGCAGATGATACCAATTCTTACTCTAACCCGTTAACAGACCGTGACCAATTACAAGGTGACCTAAATGCTGTAGAAGAATAGTCCATGATGTGAATGATACAAAGTGCTACATGATTGAATGAGTCAAAGTGCACTGTTATGCATATAGGCAAGAATAATCTGAAGTTTCCTTATTACTTCAGTACAAATATGGGAGCACTCTCAACAGTCACGAAGAATCTATGGTAGCATGGTCAGGGATGATTAGAAATGAGAATCATGTGTTTCGTATGTTGTAAAGAAAGCTAATTAAGTCACATACACCCTCAAAATGACCTTTAACTGTCTCAGAGGCATGTCCTTCACTTTGCTTTACAACATGTATATCCTTCTGATAATAGAATTTGGAGCGGTGATTTGGAACCCCTACTTCACTAAAGATATCAATTTACTTGAAAATATACAAAGAAGTGTACCCAGTGACACGTATACCCATCGAGCTTAACCCTTTATTGGGCAAACTATTTTAACAGCACAACTGGGCAAGCAGGAATGTCTGCGATGCAGTTATGCTTACAGATGTTCTTTTTGGACGTAGATAATGAAACAAAACTAATATAATTGTTTAATTTAACAAAACCTTTCAAAATACTTTACATTTGTTATTAAACAGTTTTTCTCTTATTATAGATCACACACACTGCTACCCTGGTTATGCTCATTACATACAGGTTTTGAACAGATGAAAAAACATCTGTTTCCTATTTTTTTCCTCAAGGTCACAAATGACATTGTCAAAAATTTTCTGATATGTGGAAGCTCCTTCTTCCCCAAAAACGTGTGTGATTGACTGGCAACACTTGTTTGACAGTCTCCTTACATTTTGTCTATTAACCAAATTCTTTGCAATATGAACAATAAAAAAATCATAATATCTCATGTTTTCTCACATTCAGTCAGGATCAGCAACATTCCTAAAGCTGTGAAGTTTTCCCACAAAATCTGGACAATACACTACTTCCAACACTCTCTCTCTTTATTTAGCTACATACTAACTCGCAACAATACTCTCTACAAAGGTGTTAATCTTAGAATTGCTCTCACATAGTAGCATAACTTCCTGATGAAAAGATGTTGCACAACCCAACATCTGTCCATCCCTTGGGCACAACGAAGTCGTAAAGTAATCATCCAAACAAAACAGAAAATTCAATATTACAAGCAGATTAAAAGACCTGGGTCCAACCCTGCTTGCCTGGATGCAGCTGATAAAGACAAAGATATTTTTATTTATTATTCAGAAACGCTTTTGTAAAATGGTTACGGGAACATTTAAAAACACTATATCATCACGTCATGAAAAACTATCCTAATGCCTTGGATAGTTTTCACATAAAATATTAAAAGTTTTACTTCTGAGTCCAATGGACCCCGGTTCCTCGGATAAAGGTTAAACCTCTCCCATACGAACAAAGACTTGTCAGGTTGAGATTACCATTTTTGAGTGAAAGATGAGTATGTGCCAACATCGAACTTTCAAAATTGTTCATGGATGTTACAATGCCGACTGCAGGATATACTCCTGTACTCTACCAACCTATGTCTCGGAGGACATTCCATAAAACTTCTGAAATCAAGACAAATTCAACACAAAAACCTCTTGGGTAATAGTTGTAGATCTGTAGAATAGCTTTTCTGAACGTGCCACGACAGCATCATCAATTCATGTATTCAAAATTGATAAAACTTGTACGTTTGCTTTGTAATTAGATATACCTAACGTTATTCTTTATACTACGGTACTTCTTTTTTTGTGATACTTCAGTTTTCAGATGTTTATAATATAATATTCCGCTTGACCAGAATCAGTTTATCACCAATTTACACTTTAGCTTGTATCATTGCGTATAAATAAATATATAAATGTAAATAACAAATAAATGAGTGGTTAAACTACCATTGCAAAAGACAGTTTCAACACTCACTCTCTCTCTCTCTCTGACTCTGTCACAGTCACTCTCACTCTCTCTCTCCGACTCTGTCACAGTCACTCACTCTCTCTCTCTCTCTCTCTCTCTCTCTCTCTCTCTCTCTCTCTGACTCTGTCACAGTCACTCTCACTGTCCCCGACTGTCTCACTCTTTTTCATTCTCACTTTCTCACACTCTTTATCTCACAATCTCTTTCTCTCACTTTCTCACACCCACTCATTCACTCTTTTTCTTTTGCTCTTTTCCTTTCTCTTCTTTCTCTTTCGTTTTCTTTCTCTCTTTCGTTTTCTTTCTCTCTTTTTCTCCCCCTCTGTGTATATGTAATTATCTCTATAATTCAAGACTAAGAGGATTAAAGCAGAATATGTATTTTTGTGTGATAATTTAAGAAGTAGATCTTCCCTGTAATTCATTTATATCTATTACAGAAATAGAAATACACTGCCTGAAAAAAAAAAAAGTGAAGCACCCAAGAGTGGTTGGAAGTGAATGAAACTACATATGCTGAAAGACCATGTGACTTATTGAACTGATTACAATATGGGATGAAAGAGACAAGACCATTGGCAGTTACAGGTGGAATGTTGGCACCAGGTCAGTAGGATGTTGCACCTCCTCTGACTGCAATGCATGCCCTTATGCGGTTCGGAATGGTGTCAAACAGCCTTTGGATCCTCTCTTGAGGAAGATTCGTCCACAGTTGTTGCGGCTGTTCCTCCAGATCCTGCAGGTTGGTACTGCGAGGGAGTCCCCTTCCAATGGCATCCCACATGTGTGCAATGATGGAGAGGTCCGGCGATCTTGCTGGCCACGTGAGGACCTCAAGATGCTCTAGGCAGTCCGTGGACACATGCTCTAGGCAGTCTAGTGTGTGGGCGTGCATTATCGTGTTGGAATACTGTCTCTGGGTTCTGTGCCATAAGGAGTAGGACGTGCAGACGCAGAATGTCTGATATATTGCTGTGCCGTCGTCTGCCGAAGCCCTATTAGAGGTGATTTGCTTCCATATCCGATGGCTCCCCAGACCATGACGCCGAGGGTTACGCCTGTGCATCTCTCCACATTTTGGACAGGATGTGCCATCTGCCCTTCATGCCACCACAGTCAAACACGATGGTAATTGGAAATGATGGCGAAATAATGGGTCTCATCACTGAACATTATGCCACACCATTCGTCGTCTGCCCATACCTCCCGGGCACTGCACCAATACGAATGCTGACGTCAGGGGTCTATGGCACTGTCAACTGATGCATGGGGCGGTGGGAACCTAAACCCGCGGAGGAGAGCCGTCAAGTCACTGTGTGGGAACTGGTTGGATGTAGTTGGCGCCAGTACCTGTTCGCGGATGACGGGTGCCAATGTCATGTGATTCCGCACTATTTGGCACACCATATGACAGTCCTTCCTGGGGGTTGTTTCTTTGACCAGAGATTGTGTACGACATGGTTGCTCTTATGTACCCGTTGATTGCAACATCTATCACTGACATCTGAATGGCCCGCATACGCACGCTGGCAATCGTACAACCAACAAGCCTCATGAAGACCCACAATGCGAACTCTGTCAAATGCAGTGGATAGGATGTCGAACGTATCTACGTGGCATGGTGTGTGATTCGTACAGTATTTAAACGCCGTTCTTCGCTGTCAGGCTCAAAGCAATTGACTGATAACAACTGCGGAACAAAAGGGTGGTCACATCACAATCACGAATGCTCTCTGGGGGGGCGGGTTCTACACATGACAGACATATATGAATTGAATCATGTACTCATACATCAATGGCATGCGTGTATACCGAAATGGGGTAATATTGGACCACTCCTTCTGAGTGCATCACTTTTTTGTCAGGCAGTGTAAATATATGTGTAATGTATCGTCATTGACTCTTCAGACCGTTTTAAAAATATTTTCATATGTAGAAAATTTCTACTACGCAAGTTGTAAATAAAATGAAACTCCAAACACAGTTGTCTGGTTCTTTTATCCAGGAGCTTAGTACGTAAAAATAATCTATTAAGAATTAAAATTAAATAAAAAAATGTGTTATTGCAACTCTTCTTCTCGGATGTTGTTTTGGGCAACGGCCACCACCCATGTAAGAATACGGTTTTGGAGAACCTAATCCTAACGCTCCCAAAAGAGTTGTTCTGAAGAGTACATTCTTTCAGTGTGTGATCAGTCAGAAAATCAAAGAAAATTTGTACATGTGCAAGCTTCTATACTAGAACGTAGAGTTCCATTCTTGTAAATTTATATTATTTATTTATTTAATTTATGGAAGCAGAAACAATCTGATGTAACATACACACACAAACACACACACAGTACACACATTCATGTATACTCAGTTTGTTTGATAGTAATTATCTAAACAGGATTTAAAAGACACTAAAGTTCTCTTTTCAACACAATCCGCTGGGAGAGCATGCCATTAGTTCACAATCCGATTGGTAATAAAATGCGTTCTTGGTACAGATTTTGTTCTCTCCTGCATCAACTTCGCCGAATGTCCTCGTAGCCTGGGATCTGTAGCTGGTTTGAATAGTGTGTACAAGTAAAAGACATTGTACACCTTGTTCAATATTTTGTATGTTTCTATAATGTAAATGTCTTTTTTCTTATGTCAGAAATGTTAGATTCTCACATCTTTTGTAGTTTTGTAGATTTCTAACTGAAATCGGAATCCTAGTTGCTATCCTCTGTATTGTCTCTAGGTGTTCTGTGTCTTTTTCGAGATATGGAGACCACAGTACACTGGCATATTCAATTATCAGTCTTATGAATGTAGAGAAAATTTTCTTTAATGCTGGGGAATTCAAGGTTGAGAAGTCCTTCCTTATCAGATATAGAGCAGTGTTTGCTCTCTGAGTGACAGTGTTAATTTGACTTTCCCATTTAAGATTTTATGTTATGATCACCCTTAAATTGTTTTGTTGGTAGGTCTCCGCCAAGGAGTGTCCAGTGTATGGTAGTTTTGGGTCATTTTTTCCAATGTATATAGTCAGACATTTGTCTGTATTATTTGTTTGTAGAGAAAGTAACCAAGTTTCAGAACAGTTTGCCACGGCATCAAGATCTTTTTGTTACTCAGCATGAGATGTCAAAGGATTGGCAAAGAGTTTAGTATCGCTAGCATGGCAATTCCAAGTTGAAGATAACTCATTTCCCAGGTCGCTAGAGACGACTCTGGATGTTGAAAAATGTTGTCCAATCCTGACTTGAAAGGTTCTGTTTGACAAAAATTCACATATCCACGCAAGAATTTTCCCTTGTATCCCTAATGAATGCAGTTTGTGTAACAAACATGTATGTAGCACCTTAACAAAAGCTTTTGCATAATCCAAATATATTACGTGCATAGGTTGGTTTAGATAGGTTTGGCTTTGTCCAAACATCCAATGATGTGAGCAAGTTAGTGATTGGGGACCGTCCTGGAACAAAACCTTGCTGTTCCTGTGGGATTATATTATTTCATTGTGCGTGATCTCAAATCCTCGCAGCAATTATGGATTCCGTTACCTTGCGTACTACACTAGTGAGACTTATAGGTGTGTAGTTCTTCGGATTTCGTTTATTTCCCTTTTTGAAAATGGGGATGACATAAGCCTTTTTCCAGGTAGTAGGTAATGTTTGCATATCTAGAAATTGATCGAAGATCACGTTCAACACTGGGGCTATTAGCCTGGCACAATTTTTTAAGAAAATTGGCAGTATTTCATCAGGGCCCAGAGCAGCATCAGCTTTCAAACCGAAACTGAGCAGTGTCATTATTGGTGAAGGAAATATCTTGAAGAGTTTCTGTGTATTTTTTCTCAACCGCTGGTAATTGGTTCAAAGGTTCAATTGAATAAAGGTATTCAATGAAATCCGTGAAACATTCTGCGATTTTACCTGAGTCAGTACTGATGACTCCGTTAATTAGTATATTGTTTGCTGGTCCAGTTTTACATGCTGTTTGTCTCCTGATATACGAGTAGAATTTATTGCCGCCTATTTGTGCCATATGTTTTTCTTGGTTTACGCAGATCAGAAGTAAACCTGTTTTCAATATCTCTGTAAACTAGGTAATCCTCTCTCAAACCATACTTCTAATACCTATGCCAGACCCTGCGCTTTGCTCTTGTTTGTCTTTTCGCTTCAAGATTAATCCATGGTTTATCTAGGGTTTTTCTCATCTTGAATTTTGGCGAGAAGGTTTTAAGAAGTTGGCGTGCCGTCACTAAAATCCTCATAATTTGTTTCGAGATCTTTGTTTCTAGTCTAATAAATTTGTGGTATTAGTGAAAGTGATTCGTTCAGATGTTTTTTAATTTTGTCGTAATTTGCTGCATAGAAATTACGTCTTTCGGAATATCATTAAAAGATAACCGATTGTCACTAAATTCCTTCTGCAAGGTAGTGATAATAACCAAGTGATCACTTTTACCTATGTGTGGTCTCAAAATTGGAGGAGTGATGAAATCGGTTTAGTTTGTAAAGACCAAATCTAAGATTGCAGGAGTTTGGCAGTTTCTATATCTTGTAGGTTTGTGCACTATCTGGGTAAAGTTTGAATTAACGTAATACTCTAAGAATTTTTTCTGAATTTCTATACCCGATGAAGCTCTGCGTTTGGTCTATGTTGGGAAATTAAAATCTCCAAAAATCAAGACTTGCTTATATCGTTTGCTACTCTCTAAAATTCTTTCAAACAGTATAAGATCAGATTGACCAGGCTTTGGATCCGACGTAGAAGGTCTATAAACTTCTGCAATAATAAATTCAACATTACCTATTGAAGTATACGCATAAAGCCTCTACGAGGGGATCATGTAGCTCGTATAATATAGAAGCACCTATAGTAATAGAATTTACTATATATCTGATGTAAATTAAGATACCTTCTCCATGTTTGTTAAGTATGTCATTATGAAAGATAGCATATCTAGGGATGTCGATCATAGAGTCGGTGATATCTGGCTTCAGCCATGATTCCGTGATGATTATGACATCAGGTTGGACATCATCAACTTCTAGTAAAAACTGATCAATCTTTGGAATAAGAGATGAGATATTAGTGTACATAATTATTGGATTTAGTCCAACCATGCTCGTTGCTGCTTTTATTTGTTTCCCTGTTTGGGCACAATCTGGGAGTTTCTTCTAATATATCTAATAACTAAGTTTGGGTTGGTTTTCTGTCTTATCAATCAATTTTTCTTTAAGATTTTTCAACTCCTTTCTCTATAATGGGGTTAGATCATTATTTACTCTCAACTCTTGAGGTAACTTCATGCTATTCTTCAAAATATCTTTAGCAATATTTACATTTTCATCACTAACTTATTGGTCTGGGATTTTTGAGATTACCCTGTACAAATTTACCCAGTCTTGTGATCTGCAATATGTGTTTATCGAAATCAATTCCTTCAAGCTGAAGCTTGCACAGAGTCTGTCTTACTATACTCTTTTGCTTCTCAGGAATTCACTTTCTTTATCCCATAAATAATGACGTTCTTCTTACGCCGGTCACATTCTTCAATATCTCTAATTATTTCAAGATGAGACCAGCTGATGGTGAATTTTGTATGGTATCAATATTCTCCATGATTTTTGAAATTTTCTTGTGTATGCCATTCTGTGAGGTCTTGATTTTGTCACATTTTGCCTCTAATTGTTTGTGTTCATTCTTGCATGCTTGCACTTCTGCCGTAAGATTTTGTATTGTATCTGAAATCCTTCCAATATCATTTTTATACCACCGAAACCTTCTCTTTGTTCTTTAGTTAACTTTCTTGCCAAAGAAATTATCTTATCACTCAGATCTAATGGTTTTTTCTAGCTCTGATTTGAAAATTCGAAGAAATTCGTTTGCCTCCATATTTACCTCAGTTGAGGAACATTGTACTCTTTCAATAGAGCGTGGGTGATATGATGATGTACAGTTCCCACAAAGTACAGTGTGTTTCAAATCATAGATTATCATTTTCTAGTTTCAATTAAACTATCGTTAGCACTATCATATACACAGAGATGCCAAAAGTCACAGGATAGCAATATGCAAATAAATACAGATGGTGGAAGCATCGCGTACAAAAGGCATAAAAGGACAGTGCTTT
Source organism: Gryllus bimaculatus (assembly GCA_017312745.1). Taxonomy (NCBI): domain Eukaryota; kingdom Metazoa; phylum Arthropoda; class Insecta; order Orthoptera; family Gryllidae; genus Gryllus; species Gryllus bimaculatus. The sequence goes on from BOPP01000118.1 coordinate 3,196,433, forward strand.
GGCAGAGCTTCCATTTGTACTCAAGTGATTCATGTGAAAAGAATGGCGTGATTAAGGCCGCACAATGGGAATTAAGACTTGGAACGCAGAATGGTAATTAGAGCTAGACACATAAGACGTTTCGTTTCGGAAATTGTTATGGAATTCAATAATTACAGGATCCACAGTGTCAAGAGTGTGCCGAGAATGCCTAATTCCTCCTACCCTGTGACAATGATGTAGCGGTAAACGTGTCAGACTTTTATACCCAAGTTTACTGGTTCAAATCCGTTCGATGCTGTGGATTTGTAAGGGTGAAAAAAATCATTGATATGCCTTCAGAGGGGAAGTAAAACTTTGCTCTTCTATGTTAGAAGATTTACTGCATGTGAAATATCCCCAAGCCTAAATGAAGCCTCTGAGCTAAATTCAAATCTCCTGTTTTGTCACCCTAGAAATACCTTCTTTCTCTGCTAGTTTCTGAAAGGAGCATAACAAAATGTGTGGTCAGACAGAAGAGCAGCCTTAATGGCCTGAGTCTCGCCACATAAAATAAGGCCTCAATTCAATCCAATTCAATGCAAAGCAACGCAATGCAATTCAATTGAATAATTCCAAGCATATCCTCTCACCGCAGAGAAAGTAGTGGCTGACGGTCTTCACTTAATGATTGACAGCAGCAGCGTTTGTGTAGAGCAACAGGCAAGCAACGCTGCATGAAATAACTGCAGAAATCAATTTGTGACACACAATGAAAGTATTCGTTATGACTGCTGCGAAATTTGGCTTTAATGGGCTATGGCAGCAGAAGAGCAATGGGAGTGCCTTTGCAAACAGCATGACATGGCCTGCAGTTTGTCCCCTGTGCTCTTGACAATATCGATTGAGCCCTAGCCTACTGAAAAACCACGGCTTGATCAGATGACTCCCGATTTCAGTTGTAAGTGCTAATGGTAGAGTTTGAATGTGGCACGGACCTCACGAAACCAGGGACTCAAGTTGTCAACTTGGCACTGTTCAAGCTGATGGTGGCACCATAATGATATGAGCTGCTTTTACATGGAATGGACTGGGTAGTCTGGTCGAACTGAACTGATTATTGACGGGAAATGATTATGTTCAGCTACTTGGAGACAATTTGCAGCCGTGATTTATTGACCTTATGTTCCTGAACAAAAATGAAGATTTTATGGATGCCAATGCACCATGTTACCGAGCTACAATTGTTTGCGATTGGTTTGAAGAACATTCTGGACAATTTGTGCAAATGATTTGGCCGCCCTTATCACTCGAAATCAATGCTATCAAACATTTATTGGGCATAATTGAGAGGTCAGTTTGTGCACAAATGTATTAGCCAGTAGCGAAATGAAATGAGTGCGGGCCCACTCGCAAAACTTCTATATGGTCCCCTTTTTTTCTGTTACGTATTTTACAACTACAGCTTCTTCAAATGTCACTCAGAATAACTAATAGCAAACCTGATGAAAGTGTATAGCAAACACAATTAGTGTTATAAACTAAATATTAAAAAAAAGTATCTCCTAAAAATAGGCCCTATTTTACCAGAGCCCGCTCGCATTGCGAGCCTTGCATTTCTGAATGTTACACACTTGTATTGGAAGTGTTTGCTGTGAACTGTATCTTCCCGTAATGCAAAATGAAGATGGTGCATTAAACTATATATATCATTCTCTATATTTGATGTTTTATTTATTTAATAATATATTTATAAAATAATATATAGATCAGTGGTTGCTGGGTAGCCCTAGTCAAACAATGCGAATATATATATATATATA
>BOPP01000118.1:3200583-3215391 GCA_017312745.1 Gryllus bimaculatus
CTCTCTCTTTCTCTCTCTTTCTCTCTCTTTCTCTCTCTCTTTCTCTCTCTCTCTTTCTCTCTCTCTCGTTCTCTCTCTCTCTCTCTCGTTCTCTCTCTCTCTCCCCCTCCTCTTTTTTTCTTTGATTTTCTTTGTTTTTTAACTAGATTGTATTAAGAAAACAGTGAACTAATTCTGTATTACTTCTCAGGTTAATGGTGTGAACGGACTAACTGTGCCAAACTGCTCCTGTCATCAAGATGATACCAGCCAGTTTGCAAGTGCTTCAGCTGGATTGTGTGATACAGACAGGACAGTCGGGGGACAAGGTGCATTGTGCATCTCAAAACTCAATACTTGTGTATTAAGCACATTAAAAATTTAAGTTTTCTATGAAAACGTCCATAATATATAATTGCATCCTTTTTTTATTAGAAAAAAAAAGACTATATACACTCTTAAATTGTATACTAGATTAGCAGTGGTAAAATCGAGAGGGGAAAGGGCTCCCAGTGTAATATTTTGGTATATTTACAAACTACAAAATTTATATTGTCCCTTCCCATGTTTTAAGTGTACTGCAGTCTGTGGTTCTGTGGACCACGTCCATAAATTTGCTAATTTTGCCGATCTTTATTGTATGTCACAACCATTGTGCAAACCTTCCCCTCAGCTGCTGTTGGCATGAATACCTGAAGGCTAGTTATGGAGGTTCATTCCCTGCATTGTCTAATCCTGTAGAAATTTAAAAAACAAAATGCAAAAAAATTCCCAACAAGATGTAACAACTTATGCTACTGTCTACAGACTAGCAGAAAGTCCAAGCAGCAGAACACGTGTGTCAGTACCTTTTTAGGGGAAAGCTTATATCATAAAAGACCAATGAGTAATTACTGTGAAATAAAATATTTATCTCTTGGGCTAGAAATGTGCGATATTTATCAGGTGCAATCCACTTCACGCTTTTGCGAGGTGTGTTTTAGTATCTAATAGGAAGAACGCTCTCAGGATAGTTTGTAGCCTCTCCACTTGTGCAATACATTGCATTCAAGAACTGGAGTATTATCCTTGCAATCCTGCCAGGGACTTTCTCATGATCTATGGACAGTAAGACACAGGCAAGAATTTGAAGTGCATCATAACTATCTCATTTTTATTGTATAATAATTGTGATTACTGTATTATTTCATTTATAAGACAGCCTAATTTGTGACTAGTTTCGTAATGTATGTTCAGGATCTGAATTTTGAAATGTACAGTTCTTTAAATATAATGCCATGCAAGGGTCTGGACCCATTATTGGAAGAGTATCAAATAATTTTGTACTATGATGTTTTACCGTACTTTCCTGTTGAAGAATGAATAGTCAAGGTTTAATGAATCCCCAGACCGTCACATGTGTGCATGTATGCACATATGCATATATGCATGTCTGTTCTTTGTTGCTAACTTCAGCTTTCAAGAAAGAGAGAATCCTCCTTTTCAGTTTAAAAATGGGATATTACAGGTTTATACATACCTGTTTCGACTACTCCATTAAAAATCAGATTAATCTTTTGAACACCTAATCCAATTTGGGGTTTTGTGAAGTTATAAAAATATATCTTTTCCGTTCTTGTTACTCCAAATACCGTTACTATATGATTTGGTGTAAAAGCAATGATATTTTGCAACTATTTTCATTTTATTGGTTGCTAAACCGAGATGTCTCTTCCACTACACTTCCTTTTCTCCTTTTCATACGTTTTATGATGTTGAAAACATTTGAGAAAATAATTTTGTTTTTTTAAACTTATTATGACTTTTTTGAATAATGTCTTATTTTGTGATTTAATACAGTAAGTACATAATGCAGTCATTTTTCTTTAGTTGGCAGAAAACTAATTTCTTTGAGTGATAACCAGCCCATTGATCAGCGTAGAATACAACACGCAAGCATGTTGGTTATATTTCTTATTTAACCACTGCAAGTGTTTTGATAGTGAATCTATTGATCAGTATTGTTGATGTGATAATGTGGAGGGTAAATGGCAGTTGTCTTGGCCGACATATATTCAACAGAAATGTTTGTCATATACGTATTTTTCTTTCATTTAAAATCTGAAATTGTGTTTCTAATGTTCAGTTTATTTCTTCAGTGATGTGAAGAACAGTGTTGCGATGTTGCACAGATAATGTATCTGAATTGCAATTAATCCTTTTTCAGAAGTTTCAGATTTTAGTTATTAACATTCTCCATCAAGTCAAGTGGATTATGTGGTAACATTTTCCGTGAATTAATGGTATTTACCAAACATACAATCTTAGAATGTATATTTCTGCAATTTCTGTGTTAATATAATGATATACCTGCCACCTAATGAGAAATGTACTAAATAATACCAAGCAAATTATTTTTGGTCCCAAGAAACTAACTACAGTTTTTGTGAAATCCTGCCAAAATGTAATATTTGATTTGTTTTATTTTTTAAAATTTATTATGTAAATGGAACCTATTGAACATTGACAAAATGTTGAATGCTGTAAAATTCTTATAATCCAGGTCATGACTTCCTAGTTGATATTAAAAATTTATAAGTGATGTGGGCAAAGTAACATGATGTCCATGGAGATTGTGTCAGCCGGACTTGTTTCTGAACTTGTTTGTTGACAAGTTGAAATAAATAATGGAATAACTGAAACCGTTGACGTATTTTTTAATTAAATATTTTACATTTGAAATAATATTCTTTTAGAAAAGTTATAATTTTTATTTTTATACATTTAATCTTTTATTTAACAATTGTTTTGCAATGAAAAAACTCCAGTTAGGTGATTTTTATTTTTGTGACTTTGGATTGTTGCAATTTTACTGCATTATTTCAATGCAATGTATAACACATAGCTTGCCAGTCTCATACATATTGATAGTTCCCTAGTTATGGAATGCTATGGTATTCCTATTTCTTTGACCCTTAATTCCCTCGCATCATGAGCCTGTGCTATTTTATGCCAATTGTCATACATTTGTAAGTAGTAAACACACTTTGACTTCTTCCTCACCTCTCCCAGTTCTTCACGACCCATATGCCACAATCTAGTTTTTGTTTAATGTTTGTTTGTTGTAATTTATTTCTAGTAACACGAATTGAATGGTGTTGTTGAATGTATGATAGCGATATTGGCAGCAGTTTTCATTAATAGGACTGCTCAAAGGTGTTCCTAAACGTCTTTTTTCACGCTGTCTTTCAGTACTACCAGATCCTTAATATCAGGGAGATGGTAAAGCGTGTGTGAACGCTGAATTGTGATATCCAACTTTCAAACTTTGTTTTGTGATTTAAAAAACATTGTTAGACGCATTTGCTCTTGTGCAATAAGCCGTACCCAGGGTCTCTCTCCTGTAGATGCTGGCCAGGTCAGGATGAGAAAGTTCATTGTATTTCTGATCTCCCATTACACATAAGTCGATGGTAGTGGGAGGTTTTTATGAGAAAATGTTTGTATATGTGTGCGTATGGTTACTTGTATATAATCATGCATGTGTATATGCTTTTTTAGCATGTGTGAGTATGTATATTTTGCAAAAGTGTAAATTGTTTTATGGTGCAATTGGGGGCCCATAGATAGTACTGAGCACTAGATTGGTTGCGTGGAATTGCGTTATGTCATTCAAATACATTCAGGACTGAACATACAAAATTTTTTCTATTTAATACTAATTCACATAATTAGTAACATGTGGGCAAGTATACTTTTTGGGTTTAAAGATGCTACTGTTAGAGCTGGCTCTGAGTTACACAATATTGTATTTTTATCTCTTTCCCCACATCAAATGCACAACTTATGAAGAATTACAGTAGAGTCTCAATTATGGCAATTAGAACTACAATCTCCCATTCACTGGTGTAACTGGTGAAGTTTGTTTTGAAGTTTTTTAATGTAGTGACTTGATTTGATGAGGTAAGATTTATTCGACTGATTTGAAGCTACTAATATAAATGGCTTTTGAATGTACCCTATTGATTGTATTGAATTTTTACACTTCCAAGTTCTGTATAGAAACATAATTTTAGAAAGTCTGTTGTGGATTATAAATTTTAGGGGAGGTAAACTTTTTGATATGGTTGAAATGCATTCATTTTTTTAAAATTGGACTTATTTTGAACTAATTATCGAGAATATGTTCAATGTTGAATGATTGTTAATTGGAATATCATTTTTTACAAACTGTTTTTTGTAAATGTGCAGGTCATATCTTTAGAATGTTATGTTACATGTAGTTGGTAATTTACATTACTGATGCACATTTTTTAAGTTTTATCATGTTTGCATAATAGAGTTGATCCTGAGTTTGTTTAGTGAAACTTAAATTTTATTTAGGAAAATTGAACTTTCTTATGAACAGTATATAGTATTTATCTTGACTGAAAAAAAAAAAAAGTCATGGTTTTGTACTTCATTGTCTTCCAATTTCATGAGAAATCTATATTTTGTTGTAATAAAACTTACATCAGTCTATCTTAATATTTTACGCATTATGTTTAAGAAAACTAACTAATTTATGACATGGAGTATGAGTATGTAGAAAATAAGTACCTGGACATCACTTCTCATAGATAACCAAATTTTGAAGGCTGATCACCTGAAAAAGAAAGCAACTAAATTAATGATCATATATTTTTATGAATACAGTAGTTTCTTTGATGAGAAAATTTACTAATTCTTTGCATTAAAACAGTATTTTTCACTTCTAAAGTTTGTGTTACGAATGAGTGTTTTAAAATAACATGTAAGTGGAAAATTTGTTGCACTTGCTTTTTTAAGTAGCAGGTCTAGTGCACATAGAAATTGAATACCCAGTTGATACAGAAAGTGTGGGGAACAAATGATCTTAGAAACTGCTAATATTTATTTGTGGTATTGAATACTGTTTTTTAGTGTAGTTGAGACTCTGCTGTATTTCTTTTTATTGATGAAGATTGTTCTCAGTTTGTATAAATTGTTTTAAAGAGAGCTGCTTTTTAAACAAATCATTTTTAAATAGTTTGCACCAAGTATTTTGGTGCTAATTGTCTTTAAACTCCCCTCGTGTGATATTTCAAATATGTAATTTTTTTAATTAGTTAGTACACATTTTGAATAGGTATAAATGAAAATCGTCTTATTCAGGGAACAGTTATTATTAGTTATCAGGTAATAATAATAATAATAATAATAATTCACAAGAGTGAACTTAAACTGCATATTGAATAGAAGCAATTTTTAACTCTCAATTACAGTATTAAATTATGTGGTAGTAAGATAATTGTTCTCATCAAAATCACCCATTTTTAGTAGTGTCATGACAAATGGATTGCAAGAATGAAGAATGCAGTGGAAATCCATTTTAATATTGCATTTTCATGAGGAAGAAAACAAGGAAGTTGAGTTTGAGAATTGTGATTGGGTGGTTGTAATAAAAATTAAAAATAAAAACAAACTGTATCTCTCTGCTGTTCAGTATGATTGTGTAATATATGCATTCGTTGCATACTACAAAATATTCAAGGCCATGGGTTCTATTATTGGGTGTATTTTATTTTATTTGTTTTTTAGAATAGAAAAGCTCGTTTAAAATATTAATGCTTTAATTACTGCTATTGCCATATAAATATTTGAGCAATGTAGTGTATGAAAGTAAATGGTGCAATGTCATGACATTGCTAGAAATGGGAAATCTCATTTAAAATTTATTTATAATTTTCCATATATTTATAGTAATTTATTTTAAGATCTGCACAGAAGTTTGAGTAGGGCATTATTTTATTGAGAACAGTTATTTTAAAGGTTTGTTTTGTTGATGATTTGTGACCAAAGACAGCTATCAGTTCTTCCCTTTTAGTTTTAAATACAATAATTTCAATTTGATACAATAAGTCCTGTTTATATTTGAACGTCAGAGTACAAGAGTTCAATGAGAATTGTGGAGTCTTGAAGGAAGAATGCATTGAGTAGTATGCTGCATGGTGCTGATAACGGTGTGATTGTGTTCTTCCTTCAAGATTCTTGTTGCCAAAATTTAGACACATTGTGTTTTATTTAGGCTCACGAAATATTTTGTTCGTTCTTTTACATTGTAAGTTAATGATCTTGTCCACATTCCTTGTAGTTTTAATTTGCCTGTCTTGCAGTACAATGAAATGTAACTTGATTTACGTGTCTCTCTGAAAAAGGCATGTTTTATATAGACAAAAATGTAATGAATCAGTATATTAATAGACAAGAATCACATGTCAAATTAACACAATGATCATGTTTTGAAGAAAAAATGACACAAGTGTTCTTGTATATTTCCAATTTTAAACAGCTTGGTTTTTGAAGGATTTCTGCTATTCCTCATCAGTTTCATATACAAATCATTGGTTGACGTTAATTTGTTCTGATATATGAGAAAACTCATTCAGTATTTTATTCTTGGTAAAATTAAGAGAAAGTTTCTTCACTTATATTTTTAATGTTTTGAAAATGTAAATCCAGCCTGAAGCTTGAAAGCATTTAAGTGTGGTTTTTCACAGATAATGACTTTGTATTGACTTCATGTACTTTTATTGAAATGTATTGGAATGTAAGCCTTTCAAAACCAAGCTGCCTCAGTTTTGTTTTGAGGAGCCTATGTAACTATCCCTAAATTAATTTTGTAAAAAAAAAAAAAAAATATACATCCTTTGATCTTGTATTTGGAGTTACTGTGTCACTAGTATAAAGTAATGCTATTTACGGGTTTTCGCTGACAAAAAGAACCTGGCTGGGTGTATAGAACATAGGGACGGGCAGATTGCAAAGTAATGTGTAGGATGAACAAGAGTGAGTGCATACCATTTGTATTTGTGTAAATAGCTGTCTCATGCAAACATTGCAAAAAAAATAATAATAAAATTTGAAACAGAGTGATGTGTACTGTTTCACTTCCATTACTTCCTTATTTGATTTTTGGAAACATGTTATTTATCCACAATCTCATTCAATATAAAAACAAAATCTCAGTATTGCAGAATGGAGAGGCCTTTGGTCTTGTCTATCGGTCCTATAGTCCGAAGGCAAAATTGTTGGAAAACAAAATGTCGATTGTGTTTTGTTCGGTATATCGATCATGTGTTGGTGTAGTTCGTATGGACGATGATAGGTAGCATTAGTATCGGCCACTGGAAACATTTGCCGATCGGCTGAAAAAATTGTAATTTTAAGAGCGTTGATGTCCGGCATTCTATATTTAGATGGTGAGTTTTCTTGGCCTTTATAGCGTATTTAGTTGTTTTATCTCGTTGATAAAATTGCTCATAATTTTTCATTAACGGCCACGTTGCATCTTTGGCGTTTGATTTACTACGTGAGATAATGTGCAAACTGAAATAGACTGCATTGTAGCTTTGCAGCGGAGGTGGAACATGGCCTCCCGTTGAATTCCATAGCCAGATTAATATGACAGGTGTGAAACCCACTGTTTGCCACAACCCTGTCCACCATAGAATCGAATTTTCATTAATGTAATCTTCTTAAGCACTTATGTCATTTTGAAGTTATCAAACAAGTTGAATGGTATTCATAATTACCACCTTGAAAGTGAGGGGTATGTTTGGGGGCTGTTGGCCTCAGTGTGATGAGTGATTTTGAAGGAAAATCTGTCCTGCCCAGGTGTGCTGATTCGGGATTAGCGTTGGCCGTGCCACATCTGCTCCCCATCAAATTCCAAAGGTAAGTTATTTGGTTAAATTTTGTGTGAAATAAAAGTTTGTGTTCATTGCACTATCTTGGGCTATTTTAAAAACAATGTAAAGAGGTTCTCATTTGGGTTAAATACTTCTACTTGACCATGGAGCAAACATTATTTTTGGATTGGGCTTTTTGAAAACTAGATGGCTGTGTGACAGTTCAGATTAACTGTGTTATTGTTTCCTGTTTTGTGGGTAGGGTAAACACAGTGATTGTTTCAATATTGGCCAGGTTTGAGGTAATGTAATGTATTTGTCCATTGAATGTTCCCATACAAATATTGTTTCAATGGATGTGATTAGTTGTATTTGAAACTTGATAAAACCAATTGTTTTGGAATATTTATAAGATGTGAAATGAGACTTAAGCAAGTAGATGTTCAGCACTTTGTTTCTAACATTACTGGGACGAATTTCAGAGGAACAGTGATGTGTAGCAAGAATAAAGTTCTTATTGCTTCTGTTTGCAAGTGAATTAAGCAGTGTGATAGATTTGAGTAAATATCACTAACAAATTTGTGAATATGCATTCATAAACAATTGGTTTTCGTGTAGTGTAGTAATAAGCGGCAAGAAAAATTATATCTTGCTGTGTGCAGTTTTCATTGTTCCCTATATTCTGTTGTGGTTTTTTTTATTGGTGATGGCAAAATTTGTTCTAGATAGATTTTTTTTTTTTAAATAATAAAGTTCACTATTTTTTGGAAGTAGTTAAGAAAGGTAACAATTTTTAAAAACCAATGACTAGTACTTTCATTCATAGTTGTGTAATCTTGATAAGTAGGGTTAGGAGCTCACAAAAAAAAATTAATCTGGTTGGTACTAATGTTTCTGTGGTATTCATTCAGATTATTTTGTGTACGAAATAAAAATGAGGGAAGTTTAAAAATGTTAATGATACGTTTTTGCATTGAAGTTCTTTGTAAGTGCATGACAATGGTTTATAATATAAATTTGTTCAAAACAGTCTTAAAGACTTGATTTATTGTGAATCAAATATTTTAGAATAACAAGTTTACTTGGAGAAGTTTATTGAAAACGTATCTTTTCACAGTGTTTTGTCATTGTTTTTGAAGAACATACTTGGTGCCTAAAAAATTTGAGTGATTTCTCTTAACAATTATTAGTGATTCATTTGTTATGATTTATTAAAATGTGCCTTTATTTAAAAAGTGCCTTTATTTAAAAATAACATTAAAATATGTTGGGAATATGTATTGAAAAATGTTAATGTAGTATGAACTGAAATATATTGTAGTTAGTTATGCTTCCATCTGCTTCAGAGTTGAGAGCTTATATTAGTATTTAGTATATTCTTTATGTTATGTAAACGTGTGGAAGTGATGCCCATGTGTCCCTCTCTTTGCAAACTGTTCTGTCTTTTTAGTTTGCTTGTCGTATAGTATTTTTGAAATAAATACCCCAAAATAGAATATCCTACATGTTCACATAAAGAAATACTTTAATGGAGAATTGTTGTGAGCATTTCATTGACATTTAATGGAAGGAATAAATCTGTAGAAAGAAGATCATTAACCTAGGTTTTGATCATGTCTGTTTCTGTAGTCCATTATTTTCTTTGTTACTAGTGAGGTGTTTCTAATGTTTCCCTCGCTTCTTCGATCTTTCCTTTTCTCTGTTCTTATTTAGTATTTTGTTGGGTTTTATGTTTGTATTCTTTTGATGTACCTCTGTTTCTATTCTCGTTTTTTGAGTATGTGTGATAACTTAAATATGTACTGTATTCATTCTTGGGAGTCATCCCACAATTGCAAACATCAGAGACAGATGCAGAGTGTATCAGGGAAGAGAGGGAATTCAACCCACCCCCTTAAAATTTTTTTAAATAACGTTTTAGAAAATAATATAACCTGAAAATATGTGTATTTATAAATGGTATACTCCTTCTGAATGTGTGATGTGATATATACAGAGTAATTATTTTAAATAAATGGAGAGAAAAATCTCTCCTTGGAATCTTACACTGACAAATTTTCCACATTTTTAAGCGTTTGTCGCATGTTTGTGTTGGCAAAAGTAGTCAATTTTGAGTGACGGCCATGTCTAGGAATTCAAGGAATGTCAGACAGAAGTAGCAATATTAGTGTAGGGAATAATTTTGACAGAATTGGAACTTAGAAAACTAGGGGTTTATTAATTTATTAATCTGCCTATTGTCAACAACATATTAATCTGCATATTCAATTTTCTCAAAAGGACAATTTTCTTGCTAAAAAAAAACAACAAAAAACAACCCAACAACATTAATTACTGTGTTTGAGCTAGTAGAAAACTTGTTTCTACACATAATCCGCTTCGACATCATGGAATGACATCATGGGATTTCTTGACAAATTAAGCTGAAATCAAATGAGATGTTTCTACAGTAGCTTACTTCTTCTGGTAACAGAATGCAGATGAGCAATTATATATTAAGGGAGTAAATGGGACCAAAAATAAAATGAAAAGCAGAAGCATGGTCAACGTACAAATTTGACCCGCAGTACCCTAAGATTCCCTGGCTTGAAAGATGCTGAGAAAACTGGCAAAAAAAGGACGTGCGAGAGACGATTACATCCTCGCTGGCGGGAACATGTCTGCAAGAAGGCCGTCGCGCTCTCGTTTGCCGTCCTGGTGCAAGTACGAAGTACGTTTTGTCGCTTTCAAGAGGAATACAGTAGAACCTCGCTAATCCGAACAAAATTTGGGATGGAGGAAAAATAAATAAAATGCTGATATGTAGGGTAAGAAAAAGATTTTGTAATTACTGTTGATCTAAACAATTATTGAAACACTTGTCGAAATGAAACGTTTATTGCACTGGTAACTACAGTGTACATCACATATTTATGTAGCAGTAATTTTCTCTTAGTGAAATTCACAAAACCGGTAACCGTTTGCCGTATGGAACTGAATCTGCTTGTTGATGCGATCGCTAGGTTATGTTGCCATTTTCTGGGGCAACGAAATAAACCCTTGTCGATCTAGACTGAGTCGCTCTGCGATTTTGAAACATTTTCAAAATTGGCTCAAAATGGTTCGAAATTTTTGGCGGAGGTGATATGCGCGGTGGACTGTAAATTGGCAAGTCTGTTGCACATTACTCGTCATCCTTTCATAACTAAATTATTCCCTGGGACAAAGAACCACTACAATTGGAAGCTTGTGGAACTTTAATATAGCTGAAAGCTAATTAATTGGGAGTGTGTCACCATCACTTAGAAATAGAGGCAGTATAGTTAATACATGTAATTGAACCTCTAAATTATTTCAAGAAATTAAATGATGTACCTGGTATGCTGCATGAAAGCACGTAATACTGTAAAAAATAACACAAAACGTTACGTGCTACAACTGGAAAAACTGCCGTGTGTGTTGATGCACCGAGTAGCTCGCTTCCAGATCCGTCCAGGTAGGGAGTTTCTTGTTGCGCCCAGTGGTTGAGGCAGGCACATTGGCAGGCCTGCCATACGGCAGAACATGCTGGAATGTTCGCGATACATAAAAGAAACATGTTCTTGCTAGAATGATTGCCTACACAGTCTCTGTTTAAGAAGGAAGATCAACCCAGTACTTTTGTGCAGTGTGCGAACGAGATAAATTGCTGCAACATAAATTAACAGTTCTTTAGCGCGTATACACTCACGCGCGATGTAATTAGTTCACAGTCCGGCAATTGTAATCAGATTGATTAGTTCGTTGTAAAGCACATTGAACTACTGAAGGGACAAATCTTACACGCGTAAATATTTAATACGTAGTGCTGTAAGGAAATCAGGAAATGTCAGCGAGATGGCAAGACACAGGAGTGCAAAATGCCACTGTGCTGTAATTGATTCTTAAAGTAACGTAATCCGCTCAAATGTCGTACAATACACTATACTATTGCCCTCAGTGCTCGCGACAAGGTTTTCTCTCGAACAGACTGCAGCAGCGCGGAGCGTGGCGACGGCGCACAGTGGTTGATTTCCTTCTTCTAGCTGTATTAAAATATCAAGAGAACGGTAAAGCCGACGCTGTTGAAAATGGTCAGAATTATTCCTTGTGCCATTTTCCATTATTTTGTAATGTGAGAACGAAATATAATAATAAATTCGTTGCCCTCGAGTCTTGATAAGGATTGACAGGTTATCAATGTTGCAACTACTTAAGAGATACTCCATGCAATTGCTTTCTAATACTAAAGGTTGATGAGACACTAACTCAAAATGAAGTATTCTAATTCTAATTCCAACTTAACAGTGCAAATAAAACATTTTAAAATGTAATAACAAACAAAAGTTACGATAGTGGACTAAGACTCTTTGAATCTGCTATTCTACTTTCACGTGACACATCACCTCCAGGAACACACACAACTTCAAACCTTCCGTCGGTTGCTGATTCCTCAGTTGATAGTTACGTGATGCTTGTTATTACAGAGTCAGAAGAAGTCAATAGGAAATTAAGCATATCTTCATTGCCACGTACTCTAGATGATTTTAGAGTACAACTTTCTCGACGTGACTTGAAGTCTTTGTGTCGAACTTTCTGCGTGTCTTCGCACAGTTTTCCTATTGGGACCATCATTTCATTAATGAAATCAGCGTCATAAATTAATATTTTGTGCATGCTTGAAATACCCATCCGTATGAACTGACATAAACGTTTATTGTTTCAAATGCGTTTTTTCTGAAAGCTTCCGTAGTTACATCACACCCGCTCCCCACTCCTTGTAAAACAACAGAAGCGGCGAACGAGACTTCCATCTATCCCAGTGATGTTAGTATACTGCTCTAGACTTTGAAACAACTGCGAAACAGTGCTCCCATCGTTCGATGTACCACGTCCTTGTTTTGGGGTGCACATAAGAACCATTTCCGTCGCCGTCCGTCGGTAAATTGGAAATTGTAATTCCGAGTATTGAGAACACATTTTTGAGAAGCATAACAATCTAACCCTCTCTTCCTCTCTGCCCGCTTCTCTTCCTCTCTGTCCGCTTTTCTTCCTCTCTCTGACCGTGGTCAACGCTAGCACCTAAACCGTTCAGATTTTCTCCAAAACCGATATTCTCCGATATATGTGAATGAACTCGTGACGTTGCAAGATTGAAACAGATATTTTAAATTTTGAGGGTCTAAATGTAGCCTCAACATTTTGAAAATATTCTTAAAAAAATCTTTAAGAAATGGCGGATGGCGAAGTTTCTCGAAATCTAATTTTTCGAAAATAGTTAAAGTCAAAATTTTAGTTTAAATAACTACACCGTGGTGACAAAAGTCATAAAATACTTTATAATATCTTGTCGGACCTCGTTTTTCTAGGCGTGCAGCAAAAATATGTGGCATGAATTTTACATGCCGTTGGAAGACCCCGGAAGAAAAATTATGCTATGCTGTGTCTGTAGCTGTCCATAATTTGAAAGGGTTGAAAGCGGTGCAGTATTATGTGCACGATTATGTGCCTCTTGATTGTCCCATAAATGGCCGATTGGATTCATGTCGGGCGATGTGGATGGCCAAATCATTCCAGTCGCTTTGGCGTGGAGCTCAGAAGACCCGCTGGAGACGTCGTGCTGTTAGTAAAGGCACAACCATCGATCTTCTGCTGTCATTAAAGATACATTTCTCCGCACTGTCCTAACGAATACGTTCGTCGTAGGTGTTTTAATTGATTTCTGCTCTTATTTCACGCGGTGATGCTTGTCTATTGGCACTGACAACTCTTAACACCGATACTCTCGATCATTAAGGGAAGGCCATCGGCAACTGCGTTATTCATGGTAAGATGTTATGTTTCTTAATTAGGTATTCTCGGCACTCGTGGCACCGTGGATCTCGGGTTATTGAATTCCCTGACTCACAATCACCCATAATCACTTCAGAAACCTTTTTAGTGAATCACAATTTTTCGAAAATTGAGTAGTTTTCTCGTTATTTTGCGTCAAATCTAGGCAATTTTTAAACAATAAATTTCTCCAAAACTACTGCAAATGTTTTCATCGTGTGTAACGAAGGACTGTAAAAAAGTGGTGCTGGTCCCATTTTCGCCAAACTTTCTGTATTTTCGAAATTTGCAAAAAAATAAAATAAAATCGCCAAAGCGCATTATTGATGAAAGATTTTTTTCTTAAATAAAATGTGTTTTTAAAAGATCTTTAAATAATTAAAAAAACGAAAGCATAGTTTTTGCTTAATTTCTGTATAGAAGTTAATGCTAAATATAAAAAAAAATAAAAGGCTTCAAAATATTTCTTTTAATTTGGCCTCGAATAGTGTAAAGAACGTTAAAGAAACTACGCGTAACGGATTGAACTCTAGATTTTTGAAAATACAGTATGTTAAAACTAACTTTTTTACGCGTCATTAAAGTTGGGGTGAGCGAGCGACTGGTGGTGTAGCGGTAACGTTCCCAGCGTATTCACTCGAAAGACCGGAGTTCTTTTTTCTGCTTGGAAACAATTTTGTTTAATTTAATGGTATAATATTGTACAGCCGTCATATAATGCGAGAAAATATCTGCTGTAGCAGTACTATTAGTTTCTAAAGGTAGAGAGAAAATATACAACGAATGGCCCTCGTGATGAAAATGGGACAAAATGTGGAGTCCTGTAGATCCAAATAGATTTTTCATTTGACTGTGGAGTGCGTGGCTTGGGAGTTCCCTAAGCGTGTATGTGTCACAATTTCAGAGAAAATGACTTGTGCTGCGGTATCCGGTTTTTCGACTACCACTGCTACAACTATGAAAACCGTGAGTGTGATAATTCACTAGAGAATGGTTATAAGAAAAGGCAAGCACAGCCATGCCCAAAGTGGGATTCGAACCCCCAGCCCTTCGAACTCGTGTTAAAGTTGCTCAGGCGAAATTTACATTCTGGTGTCTTTAATTGCTATCTAGCTCGCACTAGCAAATGTCCAATAAAATGTATTCACAACATCTGACCGGCGTAGCTTCCAAACTGATTACTTACTAACTTATCGAAATCTTGGTCTTACTTTCTAACTTCTTCGAACGGATACATCAACGGAAATGTTTTCCAGGTGTGCGTGCATGCATATTGTCTTGCGCCGGGGGCAAGGAGAAACGATGCATCCTCTCTGCATTCGCTCCGCCCGTG
>BOPP01000118.1:3215433-3247447 GCA_017312745.1 Gryllus bimaculatus
CGGGCGGTCTGCCGCCACGCGCCGTCGAATGACCTCCGCGGCCGGGGACTGCAGATTTATCTCCGCGAGCGCAAGGTCGTGGATTCGATCTCTGGTCGTCTGGTGGCGCGGCGCGCCACTGCTCCCTCTTCCCCTCCCCCTCCCCCTCCCCTTGGACCCACCGTCCCTGGTGGCCCCGAGTGCAAATCCCGCTCACTCCACGAGCGGTTTCCGGTGGACGACGGGTTAGCGAAGGTCTCGTCGAGGCTCTGCGTTATGCTCTCGTTGCATCATTCATCCCCGGTGGCAATGGAAGCTCGGGCACAGGGAGCAAAATTAATTCCTTCTGTGAGGGTCGCACGTCACCGTAGAAGAGAAATCGAGAAGACAGCTTGGGCACGTGCGGGCATTGCGTACTCTGTATACCGTAGTTCTAAAAATGAAAATATCGTTATATTGGGACTAGTTTCGAGTGAGAGCACCTCCGAAAATGTGATAGAGCGCCCAAAGGGGTCATAGTGTTTTCGTGCCCCTAAACATAGTACATGAAGGATTAAAAATTATAACTATTTTTGAACATGAAGGATAAACTATTTTTCATGGCCTAGAAATCAGTTTCCCTGTTATGGAATGGATGGTGTGTTGTGGTTTGCATGTGCTCCTGTTTCTTCCCTTATTTTCTGCGAACTTCGTTTTTCTTAAATCTGTTCGATGAAAGACTTGGGGGTGATACCCTCTCCATCAGTAAGACTTGCAGGGTTTGTGTCGGTTGTTCTTGTAAATACTACACTTCCGATACATTTCCTTAGCGTATTATATAAGGTGTAAGAATCTGCAAGGCGTGCTGTACGCTCTCTCGTACTCGCCCGAACTTTTCTGCTCCAGCGTCATAGGCTTGAGAAAGGCGTAGGGAACCAGGGCATCGGGACCATCTCTTTGGGGCGAAAGAGTCAACCCCATGAAGGTTTACACCGTGTTCTCTTTGTTCGATCACATAGACTGTGGTGGTATCATAAATTACAAATTTAAATTTTTACTATTAAAAAAGTGTGATTATGGAACGTTGTCATTCACAAACGAACCATCAAAAACATAAAAAAAAAACTTCGTGTAATGCTTATCGATATTAAAAGACGTCGACTTAACTCAATAGATGTTTTAAACATCGATGGTTTTATAGAAATACAGTTTGAAATCGACATCGGTGTCGCATTACTACTTCGCTTCGCCCAGGAAATGGAGATAAGTGACGGACGATACCTTGAGTTTCGGATTGAATTTTTCTATGTAAGCAACCTACATACACATTTCAGAGGAATATACTATGACTACTCATAGCTACAACAATGACGTACATCCTAACGACCCAAAGAAAACTGCAATTACATAATTTGTAAATAAATGTTATGCATTTTTCTTTCCAAAACTATGAATCAGATGAATCCATTAATTCGTTCTAAACAGTATTGCGCTGGACAAGCGTGACTTAACAGGTAGTGTCGCTCTTTCCCAGCATCAGGCACTCTTGTTTTCAAAGCCGAGCGAATTCGCTCGTGGCGTCAGGGCGAGCGAAAGCCCCCATCACATCGGCCCGACGACGCTGGAGCGAAATCTTGTGGAGGACTAAGGGTAGAAACACACAGGACGCGACGGGACAAGAACAATTTAATGAGCACGAGCGCACGCTAAACGGTGCGGCGCGATTTTAAAGAGTAATTTTTTTCCCCTCGCGCGAATTGGCACGAACTGACTGCGGTGTGGACCCGCCAGCGTTTGA
This sequence comes from Gryllus bimaculatus, assembly GCA_017312745.1. Classification (NCBI taxonomy): domain Eukaryota; kingdom Metazoa; phylum Arthropoda; class Insecta; order Orthoptera; family Gryllidae; genus Gryllus; species Gryllus bimaculatus. The sequence continues at coordinate 3,217,190 of BOPP01000118.1, forward strand.
TGATAGATTGAGAACTGTTAAATAACGAAGTGGTTTCGGGACCGCCAATTTGGATGAGTGCACAAACACTAGCTGTACTGAGGTGTTATGACCAACCCTTAAGTGGAAATTGCCAAGTGTATTTTTCAAGTAGTAGACCTAAGTAGTTTTCCATTATTGTGAAGTATGGGAAATAGTGGTATTTCTCATGCTCCTGCAACACACTGCTTTCATTTACTCTTTTCGCGTACGGCTTAAAACATTGCAATTTTAATACATCTTGTAATACGGACAATACTACTTGTGCTTTGGATTGCGCCATTTTTTCAAGTGTTTGCCTTGCTCCCTGAATGCGGTACCGAATCTTGCGCGTTACGCCGCGCCCGGGCCATTTCTATATAGAGGGAATTCTTCCACGTCTTGGGCAGAACCATATTAAGGTTAATCAATAATAAAATAATTAACATTGATGCTTTAAAACCTCACGACAGCATTATGAATCTCTGCACTTGCTGTGCTTCATTAAGTCTAATAATTTTCCTGGCAGCGGATTGCTGGTTTGTTTTGAACAAATGATAATCACACACTTGGTTTAATCGAAGGATACAGCAGTTCTGTATAACTGCACTCGAAACACCGAAGTGCGTCCACAAGATCGCACTGCGTGTGTGGGAGGCGGCGTTGGGGCAAGGGCACACGCTTTCCACCGCTAGGATCTGCGGTCAATGCATGTGGAATTTGTGGTGAACTAACAGAGCGGTGTCAGGTTTTCTCGGCGTTGTCCCGTTTCCTCTTGTCTTATTATTCTGCCATTTCTGCACCATGCACCTCAATTATTGCTTTCATAATGCGTTCTATCACTATTGGGCATCAATGACCTCAGCGGTAGTAGGTTCCTTGGACCTTAATATACAAATAAATAAATAACTTTGGGAGTATATCAGTATGTAGGAGTGGTGCGTTCATTACTGAACGTAGCATGTGTGCACCACTTCCCCTATGGATTCAGTATGATTCTAAATTGCCTTCGGACCAGGGAGGTGGTGCTTCAGTTATACACAATGATGCCATTTCAGTGAAAATAAATAAGGAAATCGCTATCGTTTTGAAATGAAGAAAGATAATGCTGGCAAAAACGAAGAGGCAGGCTTATGAAGGACTGCGTTACGATCAAGTGCATTGTTTTCTTTGCCATGCAGAAAATATGTTGCCATGCGATGGAGTTGACATAATGAACAACGTGCGACATTTCAGATGCCGAGCGCACGCTAATGCGGACGAAATTATGAAACGGCGAGTAGCGCGCAATCAACCCGCAGCGCGTCACTTTCGCAGTTTCCCCAGGGTCATCGCTTTGGTTTGGGTAAGATTTCTGCGTCGAAGCTCCGAACTGGCGGTATGTGGTCGTGTGCATCGAGTTTTGTCCGCATGGGCGTAGGCCGCGAAGTTATTTCCCTTCACTTGTGGGAATACACCTACGTTTTTGCAAGAACAAGATCTTTTCTTCAACGTCATAACATTACTATGTGATAGGGATGCGACATCGATGTCGATGTTGTTAATACCGAGTTTTTTAACATGGATGTTATGAAATTGGAAGACAATGAAGTACAAAACCATGACTTTTTTTTTTCAGTCAAGATAAATACTATATACTGTTCATAAGAAAGTTCAATTTTCCTAAATAAAATTTAAGTTTCACTAAACAAACTCAGGATCAACTCTATTATGCAAACATGATAAAACTTAAAAAATGTGCATCAGTAATGTAAATTACCAACTACATGAAACATAACATTCTAAAGATATGACCTGCACATTTACAAAAAACAGTTTGTAAAAAATGATATTCCAATTAACAAAGGATGTTTTGCGATAGATGTTTTTCTTTTCCAATGTTTCGGGTCTGAATGAAATATTCCCATGATCACAATACTATAATTGTTGAAATAATATGAAGGTAATGAATATGAAGTGTGAAATAACTGATGATGCCAATGTTATTCATGTGTTGGAACGAAAGTATCGCTGTTTTCACTACCTTCATCGACCAAACTCTCTCGCTCTAGCTCCATGCCCTGGTATTTCCTCTTAATGTTCATTTCGCACATTGAAATAAGGTCAACCAGTAAGTTGCAGGCGTAGGGTTTACCCCTTCTTCTTGCACGCCTTATTCGAAGAATTAATAAAAACGAAAACTATCAAATTAAATTTTAATGCATACAAATTTAATGTTAGAGGTTACTAATCCAGTTTAAAAACATCGATGGTTTTTAGCCGATGTATTTTAACTTCGATGTTTTAATTTTGAACATCGATGATTTGTTGTCGGTTTCGCGTCACTACCATGTGACGCAATGTGGGGAGAATTGTAATTTACACATGCGTATCACATACGAATTATATCGTGATTCAACCGACATTCAGGTTCTAAAGCAATATAATCACCCTGCGTATTGATTAATTACTTAGCAGTTACATAGACTGGGCGACATTTCGACAATGACATTTCGTACAAAGTCGGACAAATTTCACTATACATACATTTTTTGGATGAGCGTATAAAGTTGAAAGGAGGGTGGAATGGGGCAATTCAATGCAAGTGTCGTTAAGATGACACGTACATCGGCGATGTTTACTACTTGCCCGTGTTGGTGGATTCCACTTACGCCATTGAGAACTGGGGTCAGAACGTATTTGTTGGGTTGTTGGCGACGAAATATCAGAGTTTTTGTACTTTATTTAACCGGGAAATTATGTAGCGCCGAGCTGTAGCTTTCTCAAACTGTATCTCTAAATATCGTCCTTTAAATTTGTTATAAATTACCGGGAATGTTTGGCTGAGTAAATTATTGTTGTAACTATACTTGTTAATTACATTTGCCATCACACCGTCACCGTTTTTGAACGAAATTGTGCTCGGAAATATGTTCAGTGACAGTAAAGATATCAAAGGGGGTGTGACCACGTTACTGAGTAACGTACTTATTTTAAGAATTCAATTTGCTCACAGCATGGTAGCAACATGGATTTCTGTAGTTACAGAACATATTTCCGAGAGTGATTGTGTCCAAAAATGGTTTCTTAATGTGTGTGTGTGTGCGTGTATGTGTACGTGTGTTCGTGAATGTGTGCGCGTGTGTGTGTGCATTATCACAATTTTATATATATATATATATATATATATATATATATATATATATATATATATTTATATATATATATATATTTATATATATATATATATATATATGAATATGAATGGATGAAACTTCAAACAGTATAAGTGACATTTTGTAAATTTCGAGAATTCTGTTTAAGTTAATATCACTGTAAAGTCGTGGTGCTTTGTTTCATTAAAACCATGGCATTTCAATTGTTCATTGAAACCACGAAAATACATTGCCACTGAAATATAACCTAAAATAAACACGTTTTTCTCACAATATATAAAATGTCACTTTTACCGTTCCGGATTTCACTCAATCATATAATGTAATTAGGCCTGTGAAACTGGTCAAATTATTAGAATTGCGATCGGGGTGACCAATTCATTGGACAAATTTAATTATTAATGAAAATATATAGTAGTGTCCAAAATGAAAATATCAAGTTCCAACATCTAGGGGAAAATTCCATTTGAGTTTGGATGGAGGAGGAACCTCATTCTTCAAAAACCGTGTATAGTCTGCGGATTTTGCTCTGAGGAAGGTCACAGTATGATGGTCGGAATGTAGGCGACTGTGCCTATGATGCGGGGTCACCCGGACAGCCAAATATCTACAGCTTAAATGTGTTTTTGGCGTAATGATGTACCTGGTATTAACCAGTTAAACGGGACACTTAAGAAAATAAGGTATCAAATGGTTTGATTTCTACAAGAAATATATTTTCAATTTTGTGATAAAAGTAGGCCGTTCCCATATGCATAGACTAACAAATATCGTACGTATGAATATCTGATGCTGGCGGAATTATTTCTTTTGTAATGTAAAAAATAGCATGTGTCGAATTTTTCGAAGAAACTTGGATCAGCCCGCTGTTCTCACGAAATGTTGATCCGCCACTGTTGTACAGGGTCTCGTTTGAAGACGCGACTCGATGGTTCCGTAAAACAAATCTGTTTGGCAAACGTAAAACGGTTTGTCAATAGATGTGACAAAGAAAAAGCGAGAGTCACGTGCTTCGTACCACGAAGGTACCCGCAGACTATTTACTTTGACCCGCCCAGGTTGGCGCGTCTCGTGTTTTATCGTATCGTTGAAGGCGCCCTTCAACAGCACATTTACTATTATTATTTACTATTAAATACTGACTCCGGCCGCGGAAACCTAAGCTCTCAGCACATTTACTTCCCCGGATTTTCCTTGTCTCGTGCTAAGTTTTCATACAGACAACAGTGAAACAGTTTTCATGCAAAGTTCGCAAAACTGTTCCCGGGACAGGTTTTCCCGCAGAGAGCTTGAGGATGTTTCCCACGGAGTTGTGGCCACAGACGCTCGCGTTTACCCGGATGAGTGAAGCGCACTCTCAGAGAAGTCAGTGTAAACTTAATGTAGATTATGTATTAATGTGCATGTAACGTAATGTACCTTGTACGTTAAGAGCTAAATATATTTCCATATTGAATTTAATACTTATATAAATTAAAATAAATATAGATTTAGTGTATAGATCGTGTACATTTATGTAATGTAGAAATTTCTGACAATGTGGTATCGGTAAAACTGCGTCGTGTGAGAGGTCCCTTTTGGGTAAAATCTGGGTGCCCTGCCCCCGCGGCTCAGGGAGAATGCCTCGAAGCCTTCCGTTGCAAAGACCACTGGCTGCCGCTGGAGGCGGACTGTCGAAATCGGTGGAGTGCATAAGCCAGGAAGCTGGGGGAGATAGCCATTCTAACAATTTTGTGCAGAGGTCGCAGGCAGTGAATAGCGAGGAATGGACATCTCGAGAAATGACGTAATAAAAACTGAATAGAGGGACTGTGCAGTACCTTGCGTTCTCTACATCGAATTTTAAGTTAATAAATTTGCGGAAATTAAGTTTTGACTGCTAAGGGTTAAGGTTTGAACTTGTCTCAAAATATTTCATTTAGATTTTATTTTCGTGAATATGTAATAGCCTTCTATAAAATTTTTATAGACGCATTTCAATTAAATTAAGTACCTAGAATTTCTGTATAAGGTGCTAAAAAATAAGTTGTTGCATTTATCACATTATGGTTAACAAGCTACTGGAATTTTCCCACTTTAAATTCTAAATTGGGTTTCTTGTGGTATGTTTTTCTTTGCTAATTGTCGCTATCATTAACGTTTTCTTCAATTTCTGTAATTTGGGCTTTCGTCATTTTTTTATAATTTCTAATTGGTTAGTCCGAATCTTCGTCTTCTGTAATACGATGTTCTTTAATAACTTTGTTTTGGGTACCTCATGTTTCGCATTACCTACGTTTGTCGGCACCCTACTGTTTATGTTTAAACCATTTCTTATGCCAATTTCTTGATTTTCTCAATTATTACGTGCAGTAAACGAAATGTACTGCAAGCTGGCCGAAAATTCAATTTAAAAAATCATACTTCTAATTTGAATAGTTTTAGGTTCCCATCCTTCACTTGGCATGCCATTTAAAGGTAAAGTGATCACAAAGTCCGGATTTCGTGCCAGTTTTACTCGTTCGTTTGTGGGGCTTGGGTTGAATCAATTCCCGGAGTTGGCACCCTTTTTTATCCGTCCGTGTTTATTAAATTATTTGTTCAAAATTTATATGAATTCAATCTGTAATACCAAATCAATTGTATAAAAAGTTGTGTATTGTCTACACGTTTGTAGGGCCCCACAAAAAGAACATTCATATTTTTGCTTAAATAACAGTAAGTACTGACGTCTGTTCAAGCGATGTCAATTCCTACGAAATGCGAGCAAGAAGAGTCGAATGCACGAAATTAAGAACCATGCTGGAATATGGTATTTTTCACTTCAATTTTATTTTTAATAGTGATTTTAAATTGTGAGTTTATTTCCATTTTCATTTCATAAATCTTAAAACTGGCCTTGGTTTATCTGATTTAATTTTGCCGGTGTACATATAAAATATTACATATGATAATATATTTAGTCGTAACACGTTTCAAAAGGTTTATAACTTTATAAGGTTTATTTAGTTTCAGTAGGTTAAGTGAATTACTGCGATGGGTCAACGGGGGTGTGGTGAAGCTTTTGCACTGGCGATGTCGGTTCAAGACTTTTTTCTTTAATTTTTTAATATGACTCGTCACACACGTGTGGTCACGTAATGTTTTATGGTATGGCGCGATTTTTTATGGTTTTGTATGTTATTGTACAATGTGTTGTGTCTAAACGACGTGAAAGTTGGGCTGATCAACCTGAATACTGGATTCGATAGTTTTTAATTTCCCTTTTTTAAAAACATTTACTGGCTTCGGTATCTGAGGTACAAATATATCCTCTCCCCCTCCCGACGTGCGTCTGCCATGTACGATCCCCAACACATTTTGCATGCTTCTGTGATATCGCAAATTTAATTTGTCTAACTTTCTTGCATGTAAATGTGTGCGCGTTAGCGCTTGTGTTAACAAAGCCGAAAAAAGAACATACCGAATTGTTATGAACACCTTACAAATGCGGAAATGTAGATTTGTTACGATAACGAACGTTTGTTCGCCCCCTACCCTGTATTGGGTTACTTCGTCACGCTTTGTGGTAAAAGGTTCTCCTAGCTAAATGAAGGAAGATAGTTTGTGGCAAATCAAGGAATATATGAAGTCATAGGGATACGTTGCCTTAGGGTAAAGGATATACTCTAGGTTTCGTTGGTAGTTTCTTAGTCACGCCAGAGTGCAAGTAATGCACCCCAAAATCATATTGTGTAATGTGAGAACCTGCATGACGCACCAAAGGAGGTTGATTTGGTCTCAGATTTCTTTATGAAGAGTGTTAATGTCGAATTGTTTTGGGCCTCAGAACCACCAACGGAAGAGAAGAAAGTAACGATGTGCACAAGGAGAAATTTGTCATTAACACCAACAACTTGATCCACGTGAGGAACAATTTTCTGCAGTATTTTTAACCGCTGAAACCGAATGTGTGTTCCATTATTAACCTTCCGTTGTCAGGGCAATTCGTGGATGGGCTTCTGGTCTTTCATTGTAGTATACTACTAAGTTTACTGTCTGTCGGTCGTGTAAACAAGTGTCCCGATAATTTAAATTTCACGAAATTTAATTGTATATGTATATTGTATGATAACATGGATTATTTCACCATGATACCTTTCATCTCCTACAATCAGATTTAAAGTGGGACTTCAAGGTCACGAGGGGAAAGGGGAGAGGAACACTATCCAATCAGGAGCTTCGTTAAGACATTTTTTTGATATTGGTTGACAATGCTCCGCCTTCGTTCCACCTGGTGCCCTTCAAGTGTCAGTTTTTTTATTTAAATTATTTTTTTATTTAAATTATTTTTTTATTTAAATTAGTTTTTTATTTAAATTAGTTTTTTATTTACATTAGTTTTTTATTTACATTAGTTTTTTATTTACATTAGTTTTTTACTTAAATCCCTTTTTTTACTTAAATCCCTTTTTTTACTTAAATCCCTTTTTTTTACTTAAATCCCTTTTTTTACTTAAATCCCTTTTTTTACTTAAATCCCTTTTTTTACTTAAATCCCTTTTTTTACTTCAATCCCTTTTTTTACTTCAATCCCTTTTTTTACTTCAATCCGTTTTTTACTTAAATCCGTTTTTTTACTTAAATTTTTATTTAAATCAGTTTTTATTTAAATATTTTCCCATTTAATAATATTTTTCAATAAAATCATATTTTTTTCATTTAAATCAGGTAAGGTTTTAACTTAGGTAAATTTTTATATATATTTGAAAAACACAAAAAAATGAAGTGCTCTGTAGAAGCAAGGAGCTAACCTACCTCGACAGAGTTCTGAGATTGAGTTGTTTTTTACAAGTATTTCCATCAAATAACACAGAAACCATGGATCAGTAAAATCGTTCTGGAATACTTTTCATGTTTATCAAGGCAACTCTGCCAATAATGAATGTAAGTATATCTCATTTTTTTGGGTTTACAACAATTTTTCTAGATGAACATTCGTTCTGCCATTTAAATACCCATTCTTGCAAGAAAAATACTTAATCCAAGCAAATATGCATTTTGAGTATGATAATTATCAAGTTTTTTTTTTTTAGAAATCACGGCATATTTTTCACCACCCAAAAATGACGCGAATGTACACCATTCTCTTTCGTAAAGGTTAGTGTCAATTCGCAGTTTGGCTGGCACAAACTTAGGTTTTTTAAAAGTGAATTCTTCTTCTCTATTCCTCGCCTTCTTTCTAAGATTTTCTTTCAAGTTTTCTGGATATATTTTTCTTTTATTTGACTTGCAAGTTTTTATTCGTTTTTTGATTTACAATAAATATATTTTTTATTTAAAACGATACTTTTTGTCAGTTATTTGATTTAAATCGTAATTTAAATCAATGATGTAAATTGCTTGATTTAAATCGCCGAAACCCTGATAGAATTAATTCTTTTTCGTCTTATATGTTGTGATTGATAAATACACGGGCATGAGATGTGTTACTTCGACTAGTATTTAATAATTAGGGCATCTGCTTTTTTGATAATCAATTTTAGTTATTCCGAATTGGTGAAAAGTGTTTTTTGTTTTTTTATGATTGAATTTTTCACGGGCAGGTAATTTCGCAATTTTGATGATCATTATGCCATTCAAATGGAAATGTTACCTTAAATTACGATTGTGTTGGGTATGACTATACCGTGATTAAAACGTAGGGCTGATTGACTTTTGATCAGCGGGACACGGTTCTTCTAATGGGAGCTTGAATACAAGGAAATACTTTGTAATTAAGCTCCCTATTGAATAACCGTATCCCGCTGATCAAAAGTCAATCAGCCCTACGTTTTAATCGAATTATAAAAAATGGGACTATTCAAAAATTTACGTAGTCAAATGTATTAGGATCTGAAGAAAGAAAACAAGGGGTCAATCCCGTCTTCCCTAATTTTTATCGTGATCACGTCTAAGGTTAGGAACATTTGTCTACTCAGAAACGTTATTCTCGGCTTCCACTGGACGAGTACCAGGACGTTAGGGAAAGTGATTGAATTTGAAAAAGGGTATACATCTCAACGCCTAATTAATTTTTTGTGTTAATATTTCAAATCAATTACATAGGAAATAATACAATTTTTGATGTTTTTGAGTATTCAGTGCTCATTTAGTTGTTTTTATTTTTTAGATTTGGTAAAACGTATCACTCACACCTACATGATTTGAATAAATACGCGAGACCTTGTTAATTTGGAAGCAACGAACACTTTGTACAAATTCCGTCCCTTGTAGTATAGTATAATCGGAGCCTTTCCGCATATTGTATTAAGATGATGGTAAATTCAAGCTTTGCCAATATAAGAACTCGTATTGAAAATAATGATTGGTTTAAAAGTTTTTACATTAAGTGTTTATATCCTAATTGAATCTTTTTTTTTTTCACAAACCCGTCAAAGGCCAAATTCCTCATTTTGCAAAAACTGAGAGTAAGTGTACCAATTTTTCAGATTTCAAATTTTTTTGTTAATGAAGTTGATAAATGAATATTTTTTTCATATAAATAAGCACTATACGATGTATCCATTTTCCTGGAACCATAAACCGTCGCTAAAGCGTGTTTTATATTTTGGCGTTTGACGGGTTTCTGAAATACACGATTTAATTGATACGGGGAATGTTTTAATGCAGAACTTATTTTGCCCTAGGTGCATTTAAATGGCAGGTTGCTTGCCATTTCCAAGAGGTTTCGCAGAACCTTTCGAGAGCATGTGTAATGTTACACAGAAATTAGAAGTAAATAATCCTACTTCTGACGCCGGTAGAATTTCAGGTTCAAAATCGAACTCACGTTTATTAAACATCCAATGGAAGTTTCTCTTAGGGTGAGATGGGAGTATTTAGGTGGCCTTAACCAGCGTGTTATTTTGCTCACTCAGAGCTTTTACACCCTTTTGTTTTGGTGCGAACCTCCGGTAAGTATTGGAGCTACAAGTCCTTGTCGCCGTCAAGGACGTAATTGGAGAATAAACATAACAGAAACTTTTTAAAATTTTACAGGCAATATTAAGTAGTAATGATCTATTATTACCCTCCGTGTCCTATCGCTCATTATTTCTTGAGGAATTCAAAGGCATACTTTGCTTCTTGGAACTCTTTTGTTTTTTTGGTTACGAAATGCGACGCGATATTGATCCGGCATCGCGGCACAATAATTTACCTGTGACATGCTTTCAGTTATTTTGGTATAGTCGTGGAATTTTGTCATGTAACTGGGATTGTTAAATTCATGTAAAACCAAAAGCGGCTTAGGAATCGAAAAAAAAAAAAAAACTGGTGCAATAGCATTTGATAGCTCCGTAATAGAGTAATTGTTTCGTGTAACATGTATTATGTCAGCATTACAGCATGACTTTCTATAATGCAGACATTGTGGCATGCTCACGGTGGTTTGCACACAATATTTTTGTTCAAGGAATTGTACCTATAATGTTCTGACCAATACGATAACATTAATTTATCTTCTCACCTACATTATGTACTGATCTTAGAATTTGTTTTACGCGTACGCATACTAACACGAGAATTTAGATTCCACAGTATATTGAACAACATTTTGAATTGATACGTCATGCACGGTAGATTGGTACGTTCCTTTTTCTGCGAAGTTGGAAAAATCTTATTCCGTGCCACCCCAATCTCCGCGGTTGCATGGACTGCTAATTCATCTGATACGGGGACTATTTTGAAATGACCTTTAGGAAGGTGATTATGTGCGAGGCAAATCAATGAATGATGCTGGCGGAGTTCGCGGAAGCGGGAACGCGGGAGGCTGGTGGAGGCAGGGGGCACCGGTGAGTAGGGGAGGGGGGGGGCGCGAGCTGCCTGTCGCAGTGCGGTGTTTCTTGTGCCCGGTTGACGCGTCCGCTCCACTCGGATTTGCCACCGCTGCCGCAAATTCATCTTTTATGGGACCCCGCCGTGCACGCGCTGGTCCAAGCTCGAGGCAAAACTGCTTCCTTCTTCGCCACCCTCCGAGCGCGCTTGATGTGTGCGGAATGACGCTCGTGCCACCTCCTACCTTCTTCCCGAGCGCCCTTCAAAACACGCGAAGGGAAAATGTAGCTAGAAACCGTTCTCACGTTTCAACAAGAAGAAAGGGCTACGCAGAATCTGAGCACTTGCCGGATGTCTGTCCGTCTCCCAAAGAATGTGGAGAATTTCCTTCTGAAAGCGTGTTCTTTGCTGTTCCCAAAAACATTATTTGTAAAGGCTACGCAGAAATGTATATTTTAACTCCAATCTGTATATGATTAACCGATTAAGTAATAAAAATGCAAAAACAAGTTTGCTTTGCCAATCAACTACAAACACTATTTGTACCATTTTTGTTTTTATGTAAATACATAATTTACAACTTCAGCTGTCCGTTCTTCATGTTGCCAAACAGGCGGTCTTTCTATCCGTCCGTTGGGCGGTCTGTCTGTCGATCAGGCGGGCTCTGTCCGTGTGTGTGTATGTCTGTCCGTGTGTGTGCATGTCTGTCCGTGTGTGTGCATGTCTGTCCGTGTGTGTGCATGTCTGTCCGTGTGTGTGTATGTCTGTCCGTGTGTGTGTATGTCTGTCGCCAATTTCGCCAATGACACACCAGGCTCCGGCGTTCGGCCTCTACAATTAACACAAAATATTTAGACCCGTCTACGAAAGATCGGGTCTTCATCGTAGTTTACCCCAAAATTCTTGAACATGTTTTTGAGTAGATTAACTGTGTATTAAACCATTTCTACCGGATTATAAACACTAATTTCTCCATTTTCCATTTATATGCTTTAAATACAAATTTTCACGTCCCTGTCCCAGTACCGAGTGCGGTGTGCTCGCGATGCCCGCTCCGTGTCTAAATGGAGATCAATAATCGAATTGGAGTGGCCTGCGAACGGGTCGGGCCCGCAGAGCTTTTCTGCCCGACAGACTGGGAAGCGAGATAACTCGCATCGTGGTGTGTTAAACGCGAAGAGGGAGGACTATCCGTCGCTGCGTGCACGTGATGTCAGGCTGAACCAGACCTTTTTATGTTGTGTAAATTGCCCTGTCATGGCAAATAACCAGTAGCGTAGGGGAGAGCTGAAGTGCTTTTTGTATCGGTATCTGGGGGCATCGAGATTTACATTCTGTGGCCACTTTCTGTATATTTTGTGGTTGGCCATGCGGGTTCGTAACACACTTGCTCTGAGCATCTCACCTGCTACAATGACTCAGAGGCAGCTTTCTGTTGCCTCTGCAGCGTCGCTGACCAGTAGGCCATAGGGTCGCAGTGTGCCGACGGTGGTGTATTTGTGACACCAGCTACATAGCTAGGTCGAATTCATCAGGAGAATAATTCTAGCCGCAGGATGCTGTCATAGATTGTTTGACGTGGTTTCGTCGGTCAATACTAGGCGAATGCTGGAACAGTACGTAACAAACATATTATACTACCACACATGTCGGAAATTTACAGCTTGTCCCGGCTCGGACGAGGCCCTGCTGTGGGAGGTACTTGGAGAGGAAAACGCAGAAAGTCTGCGTGTAGGTCGATACCGGATCTCACGTTCCAGTGGGAGTCAAGGACCGAAACTTCCTCTCGGCTTTTACATGCACTCCGTCTACGAGATTAACGACCATTGTTGAGGCGCCCGAAAACACCTAAATTATTTTTCTGGGCTGTGTTACATCTGCGTCTGTCCAGTAATCATGTCTGCGTTCACAAATTATTATTATTATTATTATTATTATTATTATTATTATTATTATTATTATTATTATTATTATTTGACGGACATTATTGTGCCTCTTGTGAGAGCAGAGAATTCCGAGGCCCGAGTCAGTACGTACTTGGCTACCCGGGACACACCGCGCCCTGTGCTCTGGACGCGGCGTCTCCCTGATAGCCAAGTAAGTATTGTATCTCTTGCTGACACAGAGCCATTGATGTGAAGACAGAAAATTACCATGGACCAGCAGAGGAAACAACGGCTATGTGGAAACTGCGTGATGCTGAAAGCGATATTGCTACCGACTACAAATATTGTCTGGTTTATTCTAAATATTACAGTTTAACACTAGGCTGTATGACCGTCCTTTCTGTGTTACCAGATGTTGATGATAATATTAATGATATGAAATAATAAACGTGAAATACACAGGATATAAGAAGCAATGAAGAAAGCAATTTGCGATGACAAATTATAAAAAATGTCATGAATAAGCAGAAACAATAGAACACCTAGTAGTAAAGATTCTGTCGAATGTTTGCAAACGTATATTACAAAAGACCCCACACGGTTGGGAAAACATGCATCAAAATTTAGCGGGAGGTACATCATCAGCATTGCCTTATTTAAAGAAGAAAAAAAAGAAACTCCTTCCGTTGTTAAGTGATCTCCAACTCTATGTTAGGAATCCAAACTGTCTCCATTCCAGCCAATTGACGTGGCGTCATACTGGTAGACAAGAAGGAAGACGTCCATACAATTGACATAGCCATCCCACTCTCCCATAACGTGGATACATTCTTTAATAACAGATCAGTAAAGACAAGGACCTAGTGAATCAAGTAAACACCTGTCACTCAGCAAGAAATTCATGGGTGGCGAACTTCATATGGCCGTTTGTTTAACAAGTGTGGAAACCCAGCAAACAGTATGCAAACGGTAATAATAATAACAATAATAATAATCATAATCATAATAATCATAATAATAATAATAATCATAATAATAATCATAATCATAATAATAATAATAATAATAATAATAATAATAATAATAATAATAATAATAATAATAATTTTGTAGCATTGTTTCTTGACGGAGGAGGAACTAAATCCATAACCTGGATGGAAATGACTCTGGGAAATAAAGCAGAACTTGTATTGGTTCAGAGTTGATGTTCCTGTCAAGCGCTGCTCCAGCATTTATTTTCGCAACTTACGCCGATATCGCATGCCCTGCTGCTCGGAATTGGTTCATTCGTGACTGATCAACAATCTAACACCATAACCAACCGACACTGAGGTTGGATCGTTCTTGAGCAGAGCGGCATTTGTACTGCTGATGAATAGATACCGGGTTGTACTTCTAATAATATCACATCAGTAATGAGTGGAGATTATGAATGATGACATGAATTTCATATTTTAAATAGGCAATTCTGAAACTGTGGCGACACAGTTGGATTGGGGGAGATTATTATATTGACATAGAATCTCTCAAACGCACTACCATTAGCCGTTTTCTCAGAAACATATGTTAATGTATGAAAGTGTCTGCGACTTTCCTACATTGTTAATGCGATGTACAGTGTCATGTTTACTACGAGAAATAACAATTAATTTCGTGATTGCGATGCCGAAACATCAGTTTTCAAATCGTATAAATTCGAGCGAGAAGAGGCTGTATCGGCACCGTCCTAAGTTGTCTGCCAGCGCCTGGAATAGATAGACGTGACATGCAGCGGTGCTCGGCGGGTTGCCTACTCAGTTCCTGCAGCACAACTTGTTTTAATTCAGTCTACAGTAATTCATATTTTTTGAAGTTACCATTTGCAACAAAAATGGACAAGAGATATTTTGTCTAGTTACGATCCACAGCGCGGAGAGTTAATCAGAGTGAAATGTATCACATTGTGTGTTGAATCGTTGCTGGAAATGACGTGGTTAAGTTGATAATGTGTTTTTCGAGTTTGCAAGGAAGGAAAAATGTGAAAGTGAATTAAATAGTCTGTTGCAAAACAAATAATAATAAACGGGACTGAACAAAGACAACACTGGTTCCAATAATGTTTCATTTACCAAAGTATTGAAGTTCAGGCTACGATTTTTGAAAACGAAACTTTTCAGTTTAACGAATTCCAACGGTCGGCGACGGCGATGTGATTTAAGAGCGGCTTAATCATTGCTGTTTTTTAAAATGTCGAAATATTTCCAGTGCATAAGGATGCATTAAAAACGGGTGTGTAATGACACATCTTTTTAAAGAATCAGAAAATTCATATCCACCTACCGAATATTATTTTTTTAGTTTACCGATTATTTCGAGAAATTCACATTCGATGGATCCAACAGCTCGGCACGCTTCTGGTAGGGGCAGCTCCGAACATTCGGGACTCCGAAAATAGTAAGCAATCCATCCACACTTCTCGGCATTCGACGAGCATTTGCTCGCTATTCGCGGGATATCGAATTTGTTTCGTATGAATGTTTCTTTGTTGGTAACATTAGGGAGTCATTGTGACGATGACTGTGACATACCTTTGTTATGAGCGCACTAGGCGCAGATTATTATTTTGCATGATTAATAGTGGGTGAACTGTATGCTTCTATTATCTACAATTTCTTTACCCGTGTGAACATTTCATCGTTGTGCCAGGCTCTGTACAGGTATCAGTGAAAGTACCCACAGAAGTGAATCCCAAATTTTCAAATAAAAAGTCCAGAAACGCCTAATTTTATAGAGTACATCCTGCGGCACATAACTTTATTATGCCCCCTAACCGCCCCGGAAACCAGGCTTGTAGTATCTGGCGCACTGTGACTGTCCTCAAGTGTTCGGCAAAATATACGGGTCAAGGAACGTGTGTATCGCAGGTTGCAGAGTGCCGATAAGCTCAAGCACGTCAAACGATCGAAGTATAAAATTTTATTTCTAACGAAAGCAGAAGTGGAGTAAAAAAAAATAGACAACTCGGTTTTGTCATAGACGTCAGATCATTTGTAATTCACCCTGTTAAAGTGACGACACGCATCGCTTAACCTCTGGATTTCCACCCACGCTACTAGAATAGTGTGAGTAATGACCCGATCCCACAAGCTTGATAGTTCGGGGACCGCGAGTCGCGAGGTAGGAATGGGGCGGCGCTGTGCCTGCCGGGCGGCTGAAGGCGCGCACGGTGCGTGGTTCTTCTTGCGCTGCACAACTGTCGTAGATGCAAAAGCTGCGGCCGCAGGGAGCGCGTCGCGTTGCGTCGCGCTTCGCCATAATGAGGCGGCGCGGGCGGGGGTGGTGACGGGGCAGGCGTTCACGAAGTGTTTGCTATGTGGCGGTGGCTGCGTCGACTGCAATGGCCCTCTGCGCCGCCCTTCGCCCCCCCGCCCACGTGCCCCTCGCAGCCGGCGCCTGAGCGACCGGAGGAGGAAACCGGAAAGGGAAATTTGTTGATTGAACTGCCGCCGCCGCCGCATCTCGCAGAGTGACTTTGCACAGGAAGAGACGGCGCTTTCTGCGGACCGTCTGAGACACTCTGTGTGTGTGTGCTCCTAAGTTACAGCGATGTGGAACTGTCTACGGAAGAATGCAATTAGTATCCAAATGGGAGAACAGGGTTTATTCCACTGTTGGGCGTTCTCTTTGACCTCTATAAAGAATCCGTGAAAATTACGGAGTTTGGTTCGCAATCTAATTCCTTGCAATATTATGCGGATGTGCTCATGTAAAGTTCATGTAAAGACATGGCGGTACAGGTCCTTATGTGTGAAACTTCCTCAAAGATATGGTGGCCTACAGAAGAAAAATTCCATTACATTTGCCTAAGTTTACCCTTAAGATATTTTCAACGAATCCTTCAGATGCCGGAAAACTTAAAATTGTAGGCTTTTAAGGCAAAACATCTACTTTTATAAACAATCTAATTCAGCCCTTGTTGCATTTTACTTTACATATGCAGTGTATAAATCTTCTTAAACATCTTAAACACCTACCAAGCAGCAACTAATCCTTCCCGCAATGTTATTACATAGTGCGGGTACAACTAGTTGCAATATTAATAGTCGCAACACTTACGTGGTCAATTCTTATCCACCACCAAATTGTTGCACTTACAAATACTGATTATTAGGCTTTTGTATGGTCACTTCAAGGAGAAATAATTGAAACCGTGATTGTTCAAATTCCTTCAAAATCTTGATTAATATTAACTATATTCAAAAACATTATAGAGTGATCAGCTATTTTTGAAGAGTTGTGTACCAGTGTTGGTATTATCAGCATACCTGGTAGTTTTGATGCCACGCCGAGGAGTAACTAATTGCCGTAGCCCCCAGAATAATTAAATACTTATGTTGGGACATACATTGCTTGCAGTTCCTTGCTATTAAAAAAAATGAAACAATACCATTAAAGTAGTTCGCCACAGTCTGAAGAATTACACAGATCACAAGCACAAAATACGTTGCCTAACGTAAACATCCACGGTGTGTAAATTTTAATTCCATATATTATAGATAATATATGAAAACATATTTTAATTCTAGTTTAACCGAACCAAATAAAACCTTGTAGCTATAGTTCGACAACTAAATCAAAACTGGACTGCGCATGCGCGAAAAGTGGCAGAAGGGAGGGTTCCCTCTCTTCGCGGCCCAACTTCCTCGCGTGAGTAGCCGCCGCCTCCGCCTGAGTGGGCGGGGCAAGGCAGCCTGACCTTGACTACAGTCCCAAACCCTAGTGTGTTAGAGGCTGGTAGCTCTGTTTATCCTGCCATGTGGAACGGCTTTTGGGTGTGAGACATGACCTTCCTTCCCTTTTCCTTACGTGCATTTACCAATAGATATTTGGATTTTTTTCTCGCTTGGAAGAGGGGCTATTTGTGGGCGCTTCCCGTTGTGCGAAGGTGTGGATCTCAGATTTGTTGCTTTGCGGAATTTTCGTGTTGCGCCGCCAGGGTGACTGTTGAGAGGCCAGGTTCGTGAGATAGTGTATCGAGCGACACGGTACTTCCGGCGTATGGAAAACGCATACAATATAACAAATACGAACGTTTTAAAAATGACCAGCAAATCGGCAGGAGTTTCGGAGTCAACTATCAAGAAAATTGTGGTCAGGAAAGGCAAGCAAAGGATGACAAGCAGTGACTCCCTTGCGTAAGCGAAAATGATAACAGCGTCGCCGTCAACATCGTGAGCACCTTGTTGCAAGAGCGAATCAGATATCGCTGCAAGCGGACCTCGAGTTGCACGGAGCTCCTGTTTGGGAGTAGTGGGGGATGGCTTCGCCACGCCTCTCGAGGCAAGCGGCCCTATGATGTTTTTTTCTAAGTCATCGAGCTATAGGACGAATTGAGCTGCTAACAGGAAATGCAATCTAACAGTCAGCTGTTCTGATTAATAGTTTTAATAGTCCGTGGTTTTTCTGTTCGCTACCAGACAAATGCCGGAGCAGTACCCTAACAAACGGGTCAGGTACGCACGCGCTTTCCTTCTTCCTTGACTTATTCTCTCCCCTTATTACACTCGCACACATACTAACTTGCAATTAACAACCACGCATATTGGGAGATAAGTTGGGAGTACCTGGATGGGTAATTACCCCTCGCTGGCCGACATGTAGGTCAGCGTTGGTTCTCACTATCTAGCGGAGATAAGAACATCGGCACCTTACTTTATAAACCCATTAATTGCACTAACGGGACAAATGGCCTAATACTTCACGTACCTAGAAACATCAGTTGTACAGGTATTCCGATTTCTGCCTAGTATTTTCACATATTTTACGAAGTGACAGGTCAATATCTTTCCAGATAAGTATTTATTAAAATATTTCGTCTGATGCGAGGATACATAGTAAGAAATATAATTTCAGGAAGATGACTATTTTGTAGCTAGATTTCCTTGCAGTCATACAAACCTGAACGACATCCTCTTTGTTCAACTGGCAACAGATGGTTCCTCTCTAGGTGTCTGGATAATTTGTCAGCAATGTTGTCTGTTATTTTCATACAGTGCTGGAAGTGTTGGCCTGTAGTTCTTCGCATACGAGCTGTCTGCCGCTTTGGGTAGCAAATACGTCATGCCGCATGTGAGCCATTTCGGGAGTTCCTTTGGATTTTCTAAAAATTTAGTAAGAGCCTTTGCTAGATGAGATGTATTGGGGTTAATTTCTTAATCCAATAATTGTGGATCCTATCAGTCTCGAAAGATTTTCAGTTTTCCGTGTTCTTAATTGCTTGGAAAATATCCTTTTCCGAAAACTCGTGAATATGTTCCACTGTTTTCACAAGTTCATTGCTAGCATCTACTTCGGATTGAAGCCAAGATATTATTATTATTATTATTATTATTATTATTATTATTATTATTATTATACGAAATAAATGCCCTTCAATAGACAGTCATACTCAGGTATGCCGTAAAGCAAATTTTCTTCTTTGGAGTGTACATTAAGAGGAATGTGTCGCTAGATTAGCGGGTGTCGAGGTATTAACACCACCATTTATTATAATAGAAGATTAAAGATCAGTTATTTTATTAAAATTGTAGTTATATTAAAGAATAGAGAAAAAAGTGTTGACCTCAGAGTTTAATTTGATAATCACAATATCGTGTCAGTGTAATTAGATTTTAACAACGTTGTCTTTCCCTGGGTGTTGTGTGTACGCATTAGGCCCCAAAGATTCCTAGTGGAACCTTTGGGCAGATCCAATTGAATATGTGTATTGGTACATGCAAAAGATCCACATAATGCATTAACGACAAAACCACATACTCGCTTATATAGTCCTCGACGTATAGCAGTCGTAGTGAAATACGATCAGAGTTCGGTTTTCTGTAGAATTGTGGACGTTCTTATAAGTACGTTACTCAAACGTACCTACGTTATTCAAACCATGGGAACATTCAAAAGAAGGAAATGCAGGCTTTATAAAGTGGTGTTAATGTATGAAATGAAATTTTCAGATTTTAGAAACGTGGAGCAACGCATCTTTCCCTTGGTGTAGTGTGTTTACATTGAGGGGACAAAGGGTTGCGAGATCAGAAGTGTGTATCCAAGGTGTTTGTATCGTCTTGTTAAACACCATTAACCGCACTGACAATCTTTTGTCGAATTTTATGCTGACAGCTGAAGCCCCTTTCCTTCACTGTGCGGCTGCAACGACTGAAGCTCTTATCACATGGACAGAGATATTAAAACAGACTTTCAGATGCATTGATTCCATGAAGAGTATCTCGCTTCTCGGTGCCAACTCCATTAAATTCACAGAAATCCCGTTTGATGAAGGTTTCCCCCATCCCCATTAGGACGTGAAAAACCGTTCCATTTTCGCGTTTGCCAGATTGCTTTTGCTGCTGTGAAATAAGTGTTAAAGTATAAAGTGAAATGTTTAGATTTAAAAAAATGAGGAGCAACGCATCTTTCCCTCGGTGTAGTGTATTTACATTGAGGGGACAAAACGTTGCAAGATCAGAAGTGTGTATCCAAGGTGTTTGTACCGTGTTGTTAAACACCATTAACCGCACTGACAATAGTTTGTGCGTGTCTTTTGGAATATACAGTATGACTAATTATTCCTACCATCCAGGACAAGTAGGGCGGGTCGAAGAACTTTTGCTGATGAATATGGCCGGAAATCTCATATAACAAAGTTACACAATAGAATCCTGCTCACACTGTTGTTGGTTGTCAGACCGTATGTGCGTATATGTCCAGCCATGATTTAATTAATGTTATAATCTTTGTAGTTGGGCTTTGGGCATATAATGTCTTTGGGTATCTGATTATATAGTTTAGGTATCAGGCATTTAAGAGTTCTTTTTCTATAACTGTTGAACGTTAATGGTATTTAGTACTTTGACTTTTCTGTTTTGTACCCATTTAGTGCATCGAATTTGAATTTATTAGCATTATTTTCCGAATAATATTGAGGTACATGTAGAATCATCTTTTGGTGTTAGTGTTGACGCATGCTGGCAGCTCACACTGGCTGCGATTTCTCTTCTTAGCCATTATGTTTAACACATTGGCCTGTATTTTTTCCAATTTGCCTAAGTATGTTTGGCATGCACCTCCCCTGGCACGCACACCATATCTCAGTAATGATTCGATTATAGAGGTGTATATGATTTTCGAAATTTGTTCATTTTCAAAAGTGAATTGAATACATACATTCAGCTATCTTTTTTATTTTGTTGAACAGGAAATTTGTGTGCAGGTTATATCCCAAGTAATCATTAAAAACAACTTCTATATGAGTAATGTGTTACATAGTCACTCTTGATACTTTTATCACTACATCTACTATGGTCGTGCATTGATAATCACGCAGAGTTAATTTTCCTAATTTTAAGTTTTTACGTTTAGTCCGTGTTTTGAAATGCATTACTTCGGTTTTCGCCGGATTAGCATACAAATTTCATTAGACCATTTAACAATGTTAAATTCTGTTTGTAGGTCTTTGCATTGTTTATATCGCTGTTAGAGTACAAAAGAGCAGCATCATCAGCATACGTATAATGTTAACAATTATCAAATTTTTTAAATATGTTGTTGGCAAAATAGTAACACGCCCCCGTCTCTACTCCCACTACCTACAAGAAAAGGAGATAAAAATGTGTGCATTTCTTGCAATGAGCTGTTGATACCGACTTTTCTTATTCATACAATTTTTTCTGCTATCTAAAAGTCTGGGTAGTATTGGATTTGCTTCCCGAGAATATTATGCCATATCTCAGGCGGGAATGTTTATTCACAAAATCCGCCCAACGAGTTATTCTGTGTGAGGTGTGGAGAGCAAGCCAAGTTTTTCTTGCTTATTGTATCAATGTATGACGATCATTACACATCGATCGGTGATCTTAAAAGTGATATGGTATTATCCTCACTTTGGCGATGTACTTAGTAGTGGTTAAAAGCGATTAAAATCGTTTGTGCCGTCCACTAGGTGTCTACTTCGCCGTCAAACTTACTAGTTGTGTTCATCACTTTACCGAAAGTTTTGCACGGAGTTCTCCCGTTGGCCCTGCCTCTCCTTGTGGTATTGCTCCGTCATGCTTATGTCACCATCCCACAATACTCATGAATTCCCCAGTTCCCCATCGCAAGATAGACCACACGGGCTCTAGTATTAGAACTGCAGTAGCAAAGAATGTAGGTATGTAGGTAGAGGCGCATGTGTGCTTGTTCGCCCGGCCGCCTGCTTTGCAACTTGGATTTGTTTTTCTCCCAGGTGTGCTTCCCCCTCTCCGTGCGTGCGTCCGTCCCCCACCGCCGGGCGTCGAAGGCTGGCCGCGCGCCGCCGCCCCTCGAAGGCCGGCCTGCTGAACCGTAGGCGCGTGTCTGTTGTTGGCAGCGAGGAGCAGCGGGGTGGCAGCGGCAGCAAGCGGGCACACCGGCGTCCGTGCCATAAGCCGGCAGCGAGGCGTTCCAAAGCCGGCAGCAGCAGCGAGCCGGAGCAGCCGGCGCAAGCAGCCCATCGAAGCAGCAGCGCTCTGCCCTCTCGCCCACGCCGCTCCGCCCTCGTCCGCCCGCGCCCCCGCCCTCGCCGCCCCGGCCGCCCCGCGTCCTGGCGGCCGCCCCTGCCCCCAGCCAAGCGCCCCGCCACTGCCCGTCCATGGCCCGGCTAGAGAGTAAGTAATTGACGCCGCGCCCGGGTGCGTTCACACCTCCACGCCTCCCCGGCCCCCCTCCGCTGCCGGGCTGCGAGCTCGGCCACAACGCGGACGCACTTCGAGAAAAGCTGACGACTTCGGAGTTTATTCTTACACAAAATAGGATAAAAGGTTTTCGATGCCGACGCCCCCCCCCCCCCTCCTCCTCATAGCGTAGAGAAGAAATGGTTTCGTCCTATAGAGAGATTTGTGACACCAGAATGTCAAAATGTAATCGATATGGCGATTACCCAAGTGCTACACGTAGGCCTTGTAAGCGGTTTCGCTGCACGGGTTGCTGAGCTCGCAGCGAGTTGGGAAAGGCTTCTGGTGAACGCGCTCATCGCCCCGTGACTGCGACTCGCTCGCTCTTCTCAAGAAGCCCCCGGGAGATGGTTTCAAGCGCGTCTAGTACTCGTAGGGCTGGCAACCGACTAATTTGTTTCCCTCAGATTCTTTCTCGCCTTGTGAATTATGACCGCGAAAATCAAATAACTCGTAAGAAAGTTGAATCTTCGTCCAGATTTGTCACTGTAAATATGGGGCGAACTGCGCACCGAGGCACCTTCTTGGCACCGAGGGAATGCTTAGGACATCGACGTAGGAGGTTAAGTAGTTTTAGAGATCCGCCTGCAGAAATGTTTTTGTTCACATAGTTTATATTTCACCTGCTTCATACTTTCGTCTCTAGCAAAATATCACACTTCATGCCTTTTTGACATGCTGAAAGTTCTCGTATTTCCACAACTTAACAGTCCAAGTGCTAGAAACACACTGACCGAACGTTTCCACTCTCCGCGAAATTTTGAAGTATTACGCAAATTTGACATTCCAGCCGTACTTTCCATGCATTCATTCCTCCGCGCTCCAGATCCAGCCAATACCAAGGCTACGCGCGCAGGACCTCCAATTCCTCCGGTTCCGTTTTCCCCCCGTCGGAGGAAACTGAGATAACCGGAGGGGCACAGTTCAATCACAATCACACACAATCACGAGTTCAATTCAATCACTCGGAGACCAAACTCCGCATGCCACTAGCATCTTGGCGAAGTATCTTGGTTTGATGGTGAACGTAACGCAGCTATGCATTCATGAGTTGCGTTGACAATAAATCGTTGGCGAGCGCCGTCCGTCGCTTTTGAACCGGAATCGATGGCTCCGGTCATCAACTGATGTCTCTGCAGTCCCTCTGACCACGAGGTCCTAGTTTCGAGTCCCGACGGTGGCAGGATTTTCGGCAATGGCTTGTTAGCTAAGTAGAATTGAGTCGCTGTGTGGAGGAGAATTCTAGCGGCCAGGTGCTCTGATTGGTAGTTTTCCGTGGTTTCTCTTATTAATACCAAACGAATGCCGGAGCAGTACCCTAACAAACGGGCCATAGATCGCGCGCGATTTCTTCTTCTTCTTCTTCTTCTTCTTCTTCCTTGTTCTAATTCTCACCCTCTTAAACACGCACACTCTAACATGTACTGCACTACCGCCCATGCCGAGAGACAGGTAGGGAGCTTAGAGCTTGTCCCAGCTGGGGTTGTACCCAGCTGTTCGGAGATACCTGGTTGGGGAAAACCCCTCTAGCCGATGGTAGGTCGGCCCCGGATCTCGCCATACAGCGGCAGAATGATCACAGCGTCCTCCCGAGGAAAACATGCACTACACTTACGGGACTAATGACCCTTGTTATTTGACGTGCCCGGCATCACTAAACGATCAATCTATGGCGTTTGCGTGTTGCTTTCCTATTCAGAGAACGTACTGTTTTGTTAGGCTATCGCACCGGTTATTGATTACGACGGTCCGCATTGTCTGTTGGGGAATGTCACCCTTCTCCGAATATGCGTATTCCTCTTATCATTTACCTTCTACAGGGAGCGTATACCTTATACTCGGCAGTGACATGACATTGATCATATCGATTAAGCGATACGAGTCTGAAGAGCCCGGACGCGCCAAACCTTTGTAGGAAACCTTTCGTTTAAAATATCCTCACGGTAAATAATGGTGAATCAGGCACGTCAAACCGCGCCTGTGCGAGATGCTTGTCCGCCTGGCCCCTCAGGCGCTCCTGCGAGCAACTTCCCTGACTCATTTTCTCTCAAAATCAAGAAGGGGTTTACGCGCAAGAAACTGCGCGAGGCGGGTAATACTGGCATGGCGGGGCCATGTCATGGACTAGGTATCCAGTCAGCCTGGTGTCAGAAATTAGTGTGTTCCATTTAGCAACGATGACTTTGTGATGCCTGTCGGAATCGAACTCGTTGGCTGAATTGTTTTGTGATTAGTGGTTTCCGTGATTTTTGCCTCAAAACTTTATTCATGTGTACTAAAACTACCCAACTGCGGAATTCAGACTGTTAAAGAGGAATACTTGTAACCTGAGATTTTTCGCGTTTGGAAAGAACAATAAATGTATCTTATGACAAACACAATTCCTATAAGTGATTACTCGAATTACAGCTTGTTAATAACTACTTCGACTCTACAGACTGATCTGATTATCATTCACAGTTGCGATTGGCACTTACCGAAGTGAAAGGTTGCTAAGAGACATTGAAACTAGTGGTGCTACAACAGCACCTGTTTTCTCGCACGAGTCCTAACTGAACTGTTTTCTAAAATTCAGAGATAAACGAAAATGACACTTGTACTTTTTTTAAAAAGTCATTTGCTCTATCCTTGAAAAAGAAAATAAATACGCTTTTTGAGAAAAGGGAAAGTTATAAATTGCATTAACTTAAAGCAAAAATTACATGAAAACTATTGTTGTTCGATTTTTCCTTTTGAAAAACGAATACATGGCCATTTTGAAGATGTGTATGAACAGTATGTACGCATTTATTCGAGAAAAAATCTTTATCTTCAAAAACTCATTATCATTGGCGTTGTAAGAAGTTTGACTTTTGCAATTTTCGAAAATTCAGTTGCTAATGAAAATAACACCTACGCCCTTGTTTACTCCAAAGTGTAATAGAAAAAAATGGAGCCTCTTGAGAAAATTTTGAACATGTTCTTGAGGCTTCATGTAAAATACAAAGATCAAAAAATCGTTTCAAACTTTCAGGGCCTCGAGTTCGTTCCGATCGTTCGGAGAACACCAAATTTGGAGAAAATCTCCGAACGGTTTGAGCCAATGTTGTCCAACTGGCGGCCCGCGGTCCGCAATGCCATTTATTTTGGCCCGCGAAAAGTTTTTCGTCAAAGGTGGAAGTCCCTTTCAACCTTCTCGGGCAAGAACAATGTGCGTGTGAAACTTCCCACTATTTGTTTATTGACAAAACTTTCTCATCTTCGATCCCTCAAGATGTATGTATAATTTATTTTGAGACACCTCTGGCGCTACATACTGTGGTTAAAAGAACCTAATATATTGACATTCGCGCGTGCGGCAAATCACATCTCGCTGTTCTCAGAACGTCTTAGCAGCACACGCCGTCGAGACGAGTCGGGCGGATGGGCAGACGAGTCGGGCGGATGGGCAGACGAAAGTCGGGCGGATGGGCAGACGAGTCGGGCGGATGGGCAAGACGAGTCGGCGGATGGGCAGACGAGTCGGGCGGATGGGCAGAACTGAAGTCGGGCGGATGGGAGACCGAGTCGGGCGGATGGTGAGAGACGAAGTCGGGCGGATGGGGGTAGACGAGTTCGGGCCATGGGGAAGAACGAAGTCGGCGGATTGGGGAGACGAGGTCGGGGGATGGGGAGACGAAGGTCCGGGCGGATGGGGAAGACGAGTCGGGCGGATGGGAGAGACGAGTCGGGCGGATGGGGAGTACGAGTCGGGCGGATGGGGAGACGAGTCGGGCGATGGGGAAACCGACGAGTTCGGGCGGAATGGGGAGCGAGTCGGGCGATGGGGAGACCGAGTTCGGGCGGATGGGGAGACGAGTCGGGCGGTCGAGACGCCGGCACTAGTTAGACGTGTTTTATTGCTGATAGTGCACGAGAGTTGCAGGCTGAGAAAAAGTTGATCGGCAAGTTATGAAAAGGAATTGCCTGCAGCGTAGTTGTTAAAGTAGTGATAATTTAAAAGAACCCTAAAGCTTCGAATCCTGACAATTGCGGAGATATACGAATATTCATATGCCTCATCACGCGTTTTCTCATGTGTGGTAGGAAACTTGTTCTCAACATAATCACCGGCACATTTTTTATTGCTGTATGTTAGAAGCGATACTAATGTTTTGAAATGAAAACGTAATTCAAGAAGCCGATGCTTCGTATGAAATGTACTTTGGCCAAAATATAAATGCAGTTTACCTGATAAATATTCGCCATTGGTTTGTGAATTCGCTTTAACCGAATTGTACAAATTTTAGTATCAAATTTGTACACAAGTGATGTTTCGTCAAATCTCTGGAGCTTTTTGTTGACTATTCCTCAAACAGACTATGTAATTAAAACCGCGAATATTTTTTATAAAAGCCTATTGCATAAAAATGCTTTAAGTGGGGGTTGATTCCCGAGCCGTTTCCAGTAGTCTCTGTGTTACGCATATCCGATACGGATACTCCTTAAGCGATGCGGGTCAGTGAAGAAGGGTGCAGCATAATATACATCCTTTTCATGACATATATCATTTTCATGACGTATCATATTCAAGTGCAGCTGCAATCTACCCACCCTCGTTTTTCATTTTTAAAACTATTAATTATCAATTAATGTTGTTGGAGCAATGGAATCGTATCTTAATTTTTTACAGTGCCTATTGAAAAAAAAATGTTTTCATTGCATTTTTGGCTTTTTGCTATTCGCCTTACTACGTAGTAAAGAAAATGTATTGCAATGCGGCGGAAATAAGCGATTTTTCTGCAGAAAACGCTTGTAAAGTCATGTAAAATTTTTTGGAGAAAGTAGTTTTGCGTTATTTGCGCGTGAAGTTAATGTAATTTATAAAATAAATGTTCTTAAAAACTGATCCAGTTTTTTCTTTAATTTTTTTTCTGGAATAGAGTAGTAGCTGAAAATGAAAAATAGTAGCCAAAAATAGCGGATGTTTCATTTTAGCCGAACTTTCAGAATTTCGAAAAATTACAAAAGTTAAAAATATAATTTTGCAATCTCCTGTTGCTTCTTGCAATAATACCTTTTTGGGGGATAATCTCCGATTGTCTTTTTGGCGCTTCGTCGTTATATTGTCAATCACGTTTTCTAAATCACTATAATCCTTTGTTTCTTTCATACATTAATTTATATGAAAACATATTTAAATACCACTTCTACACAATTATTACAAATTCTAGTCATGGACATGACATGGTTCATCTCAATGTATATCCTGAAGCTATTAAAGTATTATAATGCCGGTTGTGCAATAGAGTATGGTGCTTTAAATTCCCATTCCGTTTCCAAATTGTTTTCATTGGAGCTCCGGTTGCTTCCATCTTGCAGGAACAGCTTTTAACAGGGTAGAAACGAAAGCAAGTTCAGGTCAGAAATTGACATTTCGACGATGCTGTAAATGCTTTCTGTGACCTTTGGCTGAGTAAGGACCAACTTGTCATGGCCTTCATTGTTCTCCTATTCAGTGCTTCGTCGGAAAGTCATTTGCAATTTTTGTTGGCCTTTTTCTTGTACCAGATTTCCTACAACCAGTTCCACAACACCCTAACGTAAAATTATTTGTTTCAGAATCCTTCATATTCACATCTATTCCGTGATTGCCCCAAACTCGATTGCAACAATTCATTAATCGAATAACAATTAGGAGTATATTTACTCATTCATATATCAGTGGAAAGTCAATGCGAGTAATTGCGAAGGCAATGCGAGATTTAGACAACCGAATTTGAGATGTAATGATTAGGCAATGCGTTAATGCACTTTTGACTCTACTGTACCATACTGTCACTACATCACTGTATTGGTTGTGCGGCATTCGCCTTCCGGTCCCCCTGATGCTATGTAAGCTGGCCACTGCCTTCCGTTTCTGCTGTCCGCGTTTCGTGATTGAATTCTTGAAAGCAGAAGGTAAACGCCCATTCGCTTACAGGAAAGACTGAAAAATGTGTCCGGTGATGCAACAGAGGATATCAGCACTGTTAGACGATAGGTTCGTCGCTCTAACGAAGCTGAATGCCATACACCGTTGCCTGACGAAAACCGAAGTGGTAAGTCGGTGACTTCAGTGGCTTCACGCAACATTCGACGAGCCGATGACTTAATTCATTGTGTCAGGTTTGGTGACTATTGATGAAGTGAGAGATAATGCGACACATTTTATCCAACTGTTGCTGCACTGATATCTGGTTGGGGTCAACCCCGTTAGCCGACGATAGGTCGTCGGATCTCGCCATCTAACGGGGGAAGATAACAGCCACCTCCCTAGCGAAATGCATGCACCACACTTACGGGACTAATGACTTTGGCAGTTGACGCGCACGGAATCATAATCACTCAACATTTAAGAATTCAATCGCACAAAGCTGTCTCGTATGACCATCTATATCGGCCATTTTTCAAACGACAGCTTGAGGAATAGTGTCAGATTCAAAGTTTTTACTTAACTAATTTTATTTAAGAAGAAAAAAATAGGAGGCACCACGTTTTGACTGACACTCATAGAATATATCATGTGTCACGAAAAGGAGGAAGATGGCTCAAATTGAAGCATCGTGACGCAATACAATAGTATTGAGAAAATATGTGGTGGATCATCAAGAGGGGCCTAGTGGTGAAGCTGGACATTAAATCTAAATTCCGTACATTCTGTAAACGGAATGTTTCTTCCATAAACAGAAGTTTTTAATGAATCCAAATTAGTTGATATCTCGTGACTTCTTTTATACCTTCCATTGTGACATGTAATCCGAACGTCTCCTCTCGCACTGTCCGAATATTTTTTGCGCCTCCAAGAAGCACAACACAACAGCGCCGTTCTTGCCACCTGCGCTGTGGCGATCAGACATAACAAGGCGCGGCGGCGCGGGTGTTTTGGCTGCTCCTGCGGAAGTGGGTCGGCTGCGCTCGCGTCAAGCACCGAGCTCCACGCGGGTTCTCGCGCTTCTGCAAGATTATGTGCCACTCTTTGAATGTAATTCTTCACTTCGATATCGGTCTCTTGATATGAACTTTTCGCTATGAAATTAATTCCAATATTGGCCGTATTCTCTTCCTCTTAGACCCAAACCATATGCCCTCGACGATTCGAAATGCAAGAAGTTCTTTGCTGATGATGCGAATATTCTTTGCAGTTCAAAAACCGTAAATACAATGTCAAATGTTTCGCAATATCTTGGTTTCGTAATAACTAGGGGGCGGAGTTTGGTGGCTTGAAACATAGCCAAAATGATCAATAAAATGTTCTTAAAATGCTTTTTAAATGATCTGGAAATAAAGAAAAAGACGTAAAAAAATTGATCAAAACCCCTTCAGATAAACAACTCAAGCTGTTGCATATGTTACTGAAGTACACGGGACTTTTTTTGTATGGTGTACTCAGCTTACAAACATTTGGTTTGGACTGTTCTTTAAGAGAAAATCTCTGCCTTTATTTATCACGAAATCGGCGGAATTGACGATGGCGTCACAGAAACCTTAGATTACATAGTACACACAACGGGTGACATTGCAATATATAAGAAATAGAATAGGCAACTGAGGAATTCTGTGGTAAATATTGTTTGAAGCAAGTACCATTAAAATGATCAATAGTCGAGTAAATCAGCGAAAATGCATTAAAAATGACGTAAAAGGGTCGAAGTCGATGAAAAAGGGCAAAAATAAAGAACAATATATATATATTATATATATATATATATATTATATATATACAGT
>BOPP01000118.1:3261936-3278918 GCA_017312745.1 Gryllus bimaculatus
CGCCCCCACACACCCACCCTGCCGTAACCCTCACACCCCGCCCCGCCCCGCGCCGTCTCTCATCATCCCGCCGCTGACGGCGCGCTCGAGATCTCCTCCGCCTCTGCACACAAAGGGAGCTTTGTCGCATTCCGCGACCAGTTACGCGAACGCGCGCGCGTCAACGGACACGATGCATGTCTGTAGTCGCGGAGGCCATTACGCAATCCGTATTTAGGGATCAGTCTTCTCGATGCTGAAGAATAATTCGCCATTTTTCTAACTAGCGGACGTAAAGATAACATGCTAGCCATCCTTAGACGTTTCAACGTTCCTTGCAATCGCAGTGATCATATTTTAAATTTTAGAATCTGGCGAAGCAATATTGTCATTCCTAGTTTGGGAGAAGGATCAAAGAAATGCTCCTAAAATATTTCTTTCGTATACTCGCTTCCACATCGGTATTTGGCCGTGCATTTATAAGCCACAGAGTGACCTTTGGCCAAGAATGAATTTTAGAGGACGATTACCATGGCAACGTAAAGTAAGCGAGACAATGTACAACTGTCTCGTTTGAGACTGTTGTCACATTGGCCAAGAATGTTTTTCGAATACAGAATGGTTTTTAACTTATTGTTAACATTTATATTAAAAACAATTTGATATATTCTTAAATATTATACGTAGAACTGTGACACTCTGACATCTATGTTTTCTTTTATACCTAGCATTGACTTTGACATTGAATATTTGCTCCATAATGTTGACGGTTTCACTGTCTGGGACTGTTGTGCTAATAACGTTAGTTATCTTACCATTATCTTACATTAAATTAGCTTTACTTATGAAAGTGTAATACCTTTTCATATAGATTTGCCAGCGGAGTTGTTTCATTTACCACGATTCTGTGTTTCTCTCTTCCATTTTAAAAAGAGTTCATACTCTTTCGTATGAATCCTTTGATTTTTGAAGAAGTTAACTCAGTTGCACCTTCAGCTTCCTCAATTATAATCTTCGAATATCGCACTCCAAACAAATCGACAAAGCCAGTCGCAAATTCTACACGCTTTGACAATAGTGACAGTACTGACAACTTCAGAAGCGATAATGTAAAAGAACATCTGCATGTATACGACAAAAAGCAGCACGGTATGAATGAGATGTCTCTAAAAAAATACAAACCTAAAATTGGGAGACAAGTGTACGAAAAATAGTTGTATGCAACTCGACCGAAGCTAAATGATTTTTGGACTCGGTTAGTTTATCAACCTCAGCTAAACTCCACTCCGCGTTGGTTGGTGAACACCTCATCCAAAATCATTCATTTTTTGGCCTTTATTCTTAAATATAACAATAAAAATAACAACAACAATATAACAAGGACCAATGGTTCCTTCGATAAGAGTTCATTTCTTGGTAAGAAAGCTAACTGGTGATTGAACATTCTAAGTGATGTAATATCCGAAATGAAAACTTCAGAAGCATTTCGATAAGCCACGAGGTACATCTCCCTGCTGGACGTCAACGATTTGTTGGAAAATTAACATTTCATTCGATGAAATAATTTTAAGTACAGAGAGTACGAGATGGGAAACAGCGTTTCGTTCAATTTCTCAAGACGTTAGTACAGTAGAACCTCGCTAATCCGAACCCCGCAAATCTGAAATTTCGGATAATCCGAACAAAATTCGGAATGGAGGAAAAACAAACAAAATAAATAAAATGCTTATTTGTAGTATACAAAAGGGAATTTATTATAGAACTGAACAACTAATTATTAAAACAAACTGTTGAAATTAAACGTTTATTGCATTGGTAACTACAGTACACCGAGCATTATACTGTTCTATGTATCATCTGATTTGTATTAACTTAATTTATGAACGAAAATTCATGAACACTGTAAGTCAACCCAATTTATTTCTGAATACTGTACGTAGGAAACCCGTTCACTGTAGCGACACACATTGTTCTTCAACTCTTCTAAATAATGTAGCATCCTCTACCGCATGCGATCGGCACGTACTGTACTCCTGTGTTCGCAACATTGCCACTTCATGTCGCTACGCTACGTTGCCATTTTCTCCCATTGCGCGCTACGGTGCAATGTTTCTGGTAATCCTATGGATGTACGTATTTTTTATAAGTAGGGTGCATTTTTTCGGATAATCCGAACAGACAAAACTCCCAATTAGTTCGGAATACCGGGGTTCTACTGTGTATGACAAGTTATTCAAATATAAAGTAATGGTGTGCCAAAATACTAGCGCGGAAGAGCTAGCTAAACAGCCATCAATGTCATCTTTTAGTGTCTGTTAAGCTGCTGCTTAGACGTGTCAGAAGTGTTCCCGCGGAGTCCTCGGGAGAAACTGATGCGAAGGAGCGAAGAAATGCTAAAATATTTCCTTGTGGTCGCGGAGGACAGTAGAGGAAAAGTGTGAGGGGGTATCCGAAATGTCAGTGGGGCCTTCGCCAGGTCTCCGAGGAGCCGGCGAGAGTTCTCTCCAGCGGTACCCGCGCGCTTCACTCTGAGCCGGGTTTCTGCTTCGCTCTGCGCGCGCCGGGCGATTTACGTCGCATTCCGCCGGGCTGCAGCGACCGAGTGCGTCTCCCGCCCCGTCCCGCCCCGCCCTCACGCGCCGCGATCTGCGGGAGGAACGACCGACGGGAGGGCAAGGGGCGCTGCGCAGCGCGACGGGGCGGCATGTGCGCGATCACCCCGCACCGCGGCTCCCCGCTCGGTGCCAGCGTTCCCGGGGTAGGGGGCCTAGTCACAAGAGCCGGAGGCCAAGGCGAGGGGGAGACGCTAGGGGTTGTGGGCGCTTGCGAATGTAGGTCAGCAGCGCTTTCCGTGCGCGCGCCGCCGCGTACTGCGGCCCAGTGGCCGCGGCACCCACGCCCACGCGCAATGCCACGCCTCGCCAACGCCACCTTTAGTGTGGCCTGGGCCGGAGCCAGGGTTATCGATTCGCGCCTCCGATCCACCGCCGCCAGTTATCCTCCGCGGCCTTCACCCTTTCGCCTTTCCGTCGCTTTCTGTTCGTGCTGCCCGCCCCCGCCCCCCGCCGCCCCGCCCTCTCCACCCCTCTCCACCCCTCCACCCGTCGCTTGCTCCCTCTCATCCCTCCATCCCGCCCCGCCCTTTGCCCGCTCCGAGCCTTTCTTGTCACTGCCTGTACCCGGCCCCTTCCCGTCCCGTCCCTTCCTGTCCCGCCTCGTCCACAACCGCAATCATCGAGCCCACTCTGCTTTTCATACTGCCCGAAAAGACCAATCGTCGCGTTGCATGCCCTAGGCTGCGAATAAACCAGCGAATGCGACTCAGGAGCTTGGTTCAGGTCGCGTAGCTCCGGGCACCTGGCCGCGTCTCTTTTCTCTACCCACAACATTCGCGCTAGCACACACATATGGCCGTGTGTGGTGAGAGCTGGGAGCAATACGCTTCATAATTCCCCGTGCACTTGCGAACGAGTAAACCGAAGGAACTGCTAAAGCTCTCGACGGACTTGGCCGGGAGGAAAGGGACGCAGCGGAGATGAGAGGAGCAAACTGCCTGTAGCCTGCAGTGGAATTCTAATCCGGCGGAGTGTGACCTGGGGACAATGGAGCTAGTAGCGGCGCCGGGAATGTCTGTCCCTCCCTAAGCTTCGGGCCGAGAATGCGCCGGGCTCATCTCGACAGGTACCGAGCCCGGCACACCCCTCCTTTTGCTCCTGGTTTCTAGTAATTTCCCTTTTTTTATCTTTCTCGCAACAATACGTACTTGTGCAATAAAAAGTAAGAAATGTAATACTTCAGCGGGAAGTGGCGATTTTTCGTCAGAAAAACTCGTATTGGGCAGCCGTGTATCGAAAAGTGAATGAATCTTTCCCTACATGTACGAGTAGTAAATTTCTTCATCTTACCCGTTCTGTGGTCAGAATCCACGTTTTGTGGCTCATGGAAACCTATAAAAATATGGTTTACGGCAAAGCTTCTGTCTTGGCCCGTCTGTCTGTTCGTGGTCTGGCACTTGTGGTTTTCCCCCATCAATCTGGCCGAGGCCCTGCAATTTTGAAAGGGATATTTTGATTTTGGGGATTTTTTACATGAAACCTCAGCATTTTTTAAATGTTCTTAAAAATAGCTCAATTTTCTTATTAAATTTGTTCTTCAGAGAAAAGGACGCTAAAAAATTATGCAGGTCTACTTTTCGTTGAAATCTGAATTTTTGAGAATTGCAAACATTCGAAATTTTTTCGGCGGTTTCCTACAGTTACAACATTGAAGATAAAGATTTGTTTCTTTATGAAATGTGTTTTTCAAAGAATTGTTTAAATGTCATACACTATTTTTTGCAAATTTGAGTAATTTTCGCGTAATTTTTACGTGAAATATAGGCAATTTTTCAACAATTATTTTCTCAAAAAAATCTCCAAACTACTTTTATTTTATTCTCGAATAGAGGAAAGTATGCTTAATAAAAATGGCGCAGTTCCATTTTCGGCGAACACACTATTTTCGAAAAGAGCAGAAAATGAACAATGCAGAACTACAATATTCATAATAGAGTTTTTCCCCCTTAATGAAGTGTTCCAAAAAATTCGATCTCTAAATAAGGTCATGTGCAATTTATGAAAATACGAGTAATTTTTTTTGCATAATGTTTGTATTGAAATTGAAGTAAAGGCAATATAGACTAAGAGCATTGGAGCGTCTCTTATTACAAGCAAATAAGTAATATGATGACGTGAAAAGCGAGAATGTAGCGTTTTCTGTACATGTGTGTCAACTGCTGGGATGATCATTAGCTATGGCTATGCTGTGTTAGTCCCGATAGTGTAATGCATGTTATAACCATGGAAGTGACGTTCTACCCTCACTGGAACGTGAGACCGGCACCTACCTGAACGTCGAGCTTGCGGGGTTTCTTCCTCGTTTCTTCCCAGCGGGGACAAGCTAGCGATTGGTCTCCCGTGGCAGTATTATATAGTACAGTGTAGTGTCTTATGTGAAATGGAGTGTTCGTAAGGGGACAGGAGTCAAGGATCAGGAAGTGAACATGGTGCTCGGGGGGTGGCCCGTTTGTTAGGATATTGCTCTGGCATATGCTTGGTATTAACCGGATAAACCACAGAAAATTGCCGATCAGCACCTCCTTTTGAAGCCATGGAAAAGAAAAGCCTCTTCAATGTTGTACCGTCCGTCCAAAGCCGTTAAAAAAATTGCTGATCACCCCTCATTTTTGAGACGCCTTGCGTGGTGCCATGAACTATGTCGGTAAAAATCATTAAAACTGTACAAGCCTACATTATTGGTTTAGTCCTTTTAAATTAAATTTGGTTCATTTGCATGTATTTACTATTTCACGTGAACTTGACTTCCCATTTATTACTCTGTTTTATCAGTCACATTGTTCCTCCTTGTTCCATCTTAATTTATCTTATGCTTTGTTACACACTGTATTTCGCCATGACCACCGTGTCCCTGTTAGACAGTATTTCACTGCACAACCGTGTCTTCGATCTTCCCACACTCCCTCCGTTTCGTGGTTCCCACGTGGTGGTAGTATGGGCCCATCTAGGTCTCTCCATCCTGGCAACGTGTCCTCCTAATTTCCATTTCTTCGCCATTGATTGAGCATCAGTTATTCCGGCCATTTTTCTTATTATTTCAATTCTTATCTTTTGTTGGATTTGTACATGTAGGATTTTTTTTTCCATCCTTCTTTGACAGACATAATCTTCTTTCTTTGTTTCTCTGTCAGGCCCAGGTGTGAGCTCCAATCAGCAACACTGGTAGAACACAACTGTCCATTGGTTTCTTCCTTTCAATTTTTATAGTTTTGTCTAGAAGTAAAAAGGACAATGTTTAAAATTTATTACATGCAACTAATTCGTCTTTCAATTTCTTCGTCTGATCTGTTGTGAAATGAGATAATCTGTTCTAAATAAAATTAAAAAAATATTTACATGCGTAATTTTTTTTTCATCATTCGCGTTTTTCTTTCTCTTCGTGATTCCTCATCAAATAAGTTATACCAGCGTTTGTTAGACCCACTGTTTTTGCTGTGAAAACATAAGTCTATCATTGTCTCACGTTCCTTAGCTGATTTTGCGAATAAAACTGTGTCATTCACAAAAAAACAGGTGTGGCCCCATTAATTTTTTATTCCAAATTTGTTTTCCCGATTTAAATTCCGGAATACTTTTTCCAAAACCGCAGAAAACAGTTATGGAGTCATAGGATCTCCTTGTTATTCTAAATTTATCTTATATTCTAAAACCTGTTGGACGTGTGTAGCTGATCTATTGTCGTGATTCCGAATATAAATGCGATTTGTTCTACTTGTTGGTTGTCGTCTTAACATTATGGTGATGCTTTTGGTTAGAATTTGGAAAAGGTTTTGTATGTTTGAGATTACGCTAATAGGCCTGTAGTTATTTAACTTCTCTCTAGAGCCCTTCTAATGAATAAGTAGTGCTTGATGTATAAAATTGTAGGTACCACAACGCGCCCAAATAATTATTAATTCAACAGATGGTTATATATTTATAATATGATATAATATAATTTAACAAATATTACCGAAGTACCGGAACGCCGTTCCGTTGTGTTCCGCCAGAAATCAAGCTCTGTAAGTGTAATAATGCTAACTGTCCACTGACCTAGTATTTATTCTTTTTTTTAAGTAATTTCTAAGTATGTTGCTTCTATAGCTATGCATATTTCTTCATTATAATAGGAAGGATGGTGCTTGAATTAATCAAAGGAAAAGAGTTGGATGTCCCGCCAGAACGCTTGAACGCTATTCGTTGTAGGCGTCGGTCGCCATTTTGATGCATCCACCAAAGAGAGGAGGAGAAGCAAAGAGCCAATGGCAGCGTCTAATGCTGCGACCGCGTTGTCTTGATACATGTAAATATTAAAGGTCCCCCTCACATGGTAGGCATGCCGGTGCGCGGCAGAATTTAATCTGCTGTGATGATATTGTTACATTCTGTGTAGTGTAATCAGCAATTTCGACGATTAGGCTTACGTCTTTATTTCAAATAAAAGGCGATGATGTATGTTGGCGGTGCTAGGAACAGGGGTATACCATAACCTATAAATGTAGTTGTATCGAAGATCGCAATTACATTAGTTACAATAAGCATGTTTTATTTTTTCAGTTCCAAGCATCGTCGTGCACAACGGGTCCAGCACGCCGGGTAGCCCGGCCATGGACGCGGCGTCTCACCGCGGATCGGGACTCGAAAAACAAGTAATGTATTGGCTTTCTTTTAGTTGGATATAGTTTTTGCGTGAATATTGTGACTTTGGCTTAGTACTCACCTGCGTGGACTGCCAACTCGTCACTGAGAATTGTCATCAATTTCTTGGTGTATCCATGACTTATTCTACCGCAACCAAGCGAGATCGTAGGCCTAATAATTTTTTGTTTTCTTTATTTACCGTCTGTCATTGTTGACAAGTGAACATCAGAAATATTTGCGTTTATTTAAGTGTTTGTGACGCGAGTTTCATTGTTTTCGTTTTCATGTTGAGCTTTCTTTCGTTATTTTTCATTGTTTGGTTTTTGATACTGATTGACTCATATTTGTAAAATTACTAGTCAACATTGTTTTCAAACAGTTGACCTTGCATGACACAGTCTTCAAATGCCAGTATTTGTTAAATTAATTTGTAAATATTGTTGAAATTGGTGAAATGGATATATCAAAATATGTTGACACACAATATTCTGCTAATTAGTTAGCCAGAGAAAATGATATTGCTCAGTTAAAAGGTAGGATGAGTACTGATAATTCTAACTTGAACATTTTTATTGAACAATGGGTGAATTGAGAAATCCTGAAAATGTTTGTAAGCTGTCAGTGTGGTTTAAAAAATGTATAGCTTTCTTAGGGTTTTCTTATTAAAATAATTGTGGGATTGACATTTGTTTGAAGCTACTAGTTATTTCATTGATACTTGTCATTTTAATACTGGGATTGGTCAATTGTTTGGAAGGTTAATTAATTGATTGTTTTGGTTGGTATTCTATTTGAACACTAACTTGTTCCAGTGGAAAGCTTGTGCATTGTAATATCAGATAATTTTTTCTAATCTACACACAAGTAATTTCTGATTGAATTGTAAAATACCTTTTTTTCTTTCTGTATGTATTTTTATGCTACAATCTTTTAACTCTAAGGTGTAGTTAAACTCAAGTTATTAGTGAAATAATCGCATATATGCTTATGTTTTGTAGGCAGAAGGAGATGAACCTCCAGGAGGGACAGAAGACATCAATCACAAGTGTAATACAGAGTCTGAAGAAAAACCACCAACTTCCACCAGACTGAGGGTAAGTTTCAAATTTTTGCAATGAAAATTGGGATTTCTGTGTTATTTTATTTCCTAACTATATTGGGACTACTTATTGAAATGCTTTCTCATGGTTTAATTCAAAGATTTTTATTTGTAGTTAATTGAATTTGTCAGTAAGTAATTTGTAAGTAATTGAAAGTAATTTCAAGAAATTAAGTAGAAGAAAGTAATTTGTAAGTAATTTAAAAAGTAATTTGTGTTAAATGTATTGTTATTGTATGTTTCATTTGGATACTGTGTATTGATTCAAGGAAATCTATGTGTTGCTTGCAATTATGCAAGAACTTTCTGAAATTATTTTCCATCTAAAATCCATTAAAATGATTCTTCAAATTTAAACTCCTTATGAGTTATTGTGTATTATCAGTTAAGAAATAAACATTTCTTGGCATAAGTGAGATACTTTAAACAAGATCTATTAAAGAATTTTTTATTAGAGATGATTTCTTAAAATCCTTATATTATGCACTTCATAAATTTGATTGAAACTAGATATTTCTAGTTTGTATCATTACATGTGTAATTGCTGTAATTTGTTAAGTAAAAAATAAGATACATTAAAAATGAAAACAAAAACAAACTGTAATTGAACTTGAAATTAATTAAACCAAAGTAGAAAATATTGTTGGAGTATTGTAGCTGTTGTATTACAAAAATGTTAACTATAGTTTTCTTGTTTGTTGACAGTCTCAGTCAAAAGTGAAACTTCTGGTACGTTCTCATGCTGTTCGAGAAGAAGCATCTCCACCACCTGATCCGGGACCTGTATTACTTGATGCTCAACAGCCACTTCCTCAGATACTTCATATTCCCCAGCCTTCTTCTCCTCAACAACAATCACAACAGCAGCAGTCAACATCTGCAGCTACTGGAGATTCATTGCGCCCAAATACTGGCAATCGCCCACATAAACTTCGTCATCAGGGTTCCAGTCAGGGAAGTGGAGATTCATCCTGTCCATCCCCTGGTGCGTGTTTGTCAAGAGGTGAGCATGTAGTTGTAATAGGTTGTGGAAATAAGTTTTTTAAGGACCGACTAAAGAGTACTAGAAGTGAATGTATGTGCTGATTATGTCTTGACATGGTTTACCACGTCTTGTGTTTTCTCAAGTGGTGCATGGAGGAGAGGTCACACACAGGTGTATCTGATATGAGCTGTAATATTTCTGTAGCCAGAAGTTTACCACACCATTTGTGATGCATCAAATTGGTTAGTAATGATTATTATTTATTGAATCATTACTAATTCTATCTAATCTTACACAATTCTCAAAAGTGTGTAATGTAGGGTCCCTTGTGTTTTACAAATTACCAAGTAGAGATTAACATAGTGATGTACTTTAAATGTTTTAAGGAATGAATGCTAATTTCTATTCAAGGATTTGTTTCAAATGGGCTGTGCCTAAATTTGGGTACTTGAATGCGATTGACAGTAATTGAATCATGAATTTACAAATACTTTTTCTGTAAAATAGTGCAATCACTGGGTAACTGATTCCTGAAATTACAGGGAAAAACTGAAAAATTAAAGGCAAAAAATATCCAGGGAATCAGTTGGTCATGACAAAAAAGTGCATTTGATGTGAGCTTCAACCTTAGTGGAAGGAAAGGATTATATGTTAATGAGATGTTGCAAATACAGTGAAATCTCAGTATAATTGACATCAGTATGACATACATTTCAGTTCGGTGTATATATTTGAAATCCTTGTTTAAATACCCTATGCTACAATGTAAATATATTTCACTTTTATGAACTTCCTACTCAGACCTATTTCAGTATTACATAGTAAAACTGTTTGGATTAGAATGTTTTTTTTATAATATTGAATCTGCTGTTTTCCCCAGATTTTTGGGGATATGTATTTCGTAAAGTTTCCTTTAAGGTTATGTCCATTAAACACAAAATGCATGGGTTAACATGTCTATACTGCACATCAATCAACTTAATGAAGATAAGATCTAGTTTCCCATAATCACAGCAGGTAGAAACAGTAGTCATCATTTCTGGATCATGTGATGGGAATGGTAGTGAAAGTTCTGGTTGCGAATACACATGCTGTGGTGGTTACTGTTTTCTAAGTGTGTTTTGAGATGGTTAGTAGTGGTATTCATTTAAATATATGACTGGATTTGATTGCAATGGAAAGTAAGAAAAGCAGACGGTTCACTATAGAAAAGAAAGTGGATGTAATTAAAAAAATAATGGAATGGAGCAGGTTGCTGTAGCATTTGCATATGACATGAAGCCAACTTCAGTTTCAACAATTTGAAAAGGTGAAGAAAAAATTCTAAAAATGTATGAACAATCGGCAATACGTCCTAATAGAAAGAATATTTTAGGGGATTGGAGGATTTTCATAAAGTGGATAAGGCAGTATACATGTGGTTTAAGGAAGTTAGGTCTTGTGGGGTTGTTTCTGGACCAATAATATAAGAAACAGGAAGACAATTTACAACATTAAATGGATGTTAAGGATTTTCAGCCAAATGCTGGTTGGCTGTTTTGTTTTGGTGAGCAAAATGGCATAATTTGGGAGACTTGTCAGGGAAGCTCAAGATGCTGATATGATCACTGCTGGAGAGTGAAGGAACATCTAGAAAATCCATTTGAAAAGTATGATCTTAAAGATACTTTCAGTGCATATGAAACAGCATTGTTTTATCAAATGTTGCTGAATAAAACAATGTTTTACAAGGGAAAGAAGTGTATAGGTGGAAAAGAGTTGAAGGAAAATTAAGAGCAATATTTTGTTGAATTACGAGTTGTACGGAAACATTAAAGCCTAGGTTTGTAGGACATAGCTAAAAGCTTTTTGCTGACTAGACAATTTGGGAAAAGAGAAAAGGAAAATCC
This sequence comes from Gryllus bimaculatus, assembly GCA_017312745.1. Lineage (NCBI taxonomy): Eukaryota > Metazoa > Arthropoda > Insecta > Orthoptera > Gryllidae > Gryllus > Gryllus bimaculatus. The sequence goes on from BOPP01000118.1 coordinate 3,273,124, forward strand.
TATTGTTGGTATAAAGTATAAAGTAAACTGCAGGTTGGAAAATGTCAATATTGACTTTACTTCCCCTGAACTGCACTGCAGCCACCAGACCAGGGAACGCAAAATGCAAAGGTACTTTTGTAAACAACTGGTTCATTGGATTCTATTCAACCTTAAATTGGAAGTTTCAACCACAATCAACATCTACAAAGGATGCAAATGTTAGCAAGGGATTGGTGGAATATGAAAGCAACAATAATTTGCCAATTTTTGGAGAAAGTCAGGAATTTTGGGTTTGCAAGAGTGCTTTACCAGAGGTTAATGCTTGTGAAGATAATTGTGAGGTGTGGGAACAAATTGCAAAGGAGTTAGAACATCTAATCGTTTGTAACATTTGATGATTGCCAATATCAAAGCTGGAACTGAAGAAGGAGAAGAAAAGATTGAAACAGTGTCTTCAACAGAGGCAGTTTTGGGAAGTTAAAATTGTATGAAAACTTGGTGGAAAGCAACTTGCTCAAAAAGATTTCTATCTGAGAATATTTTAATGAAAATAATTTTTTAACATTTTTTTTTCATTATTTTTGTGTATTGGGCAAAATATTTTAAGAAAAGTTAATTAAAATTGTGTTTTCAGTGTAAAGTACTTCTCTATATAAAGTACAAATAAAATGATTTTATGATTTAATACTTTAGAGATTTCAATGTAGTTGTTCTGACAACTATTTGCTGTTTGCACAAAGCTAATGACTATTCTTTAAAATGCAATGTGTGACTATCATCTAAATTATACTTCACCTTTTTTAACAAACAGGTACAATAATAATCACTTTTGAGGAGGTGGTAATGAAAAATTAATTACTTTGAATAATTATATTTTGATTAGTTTGGATGGTTTGAATTCTTGCTCAGTATTGTCTGAAATTTCAAGGGTGGCATAGTCTCTGAGGACTAGTACAGAAAAGGATTTAAGAATATTTTTAACACAATGGTTCATAAAAACATTATGATAAAGATATATTTGTTATGACTGTTACTCTAATCCTAACATCATTTTACCAGTTATTGGTGTAATATATACAGTACAGAGTTGCATGTTATTATGGATTACTCATAATTATTAGGGATCTCTCATTCTATGAGGAAATCATTTGAAATTAAATTAATATAGTGTGTTCTTTTAATTTTATACCTGTTTTTATATTGATGAACGTTCTTGAGCTTATTCAAGTACTGTAGATCAAATGATAAAGTACTGGCTCGGTAAGACTAATAGGGTCCCCAAACAAAGAAAAGTAATGTTTTCAGCAATGATTCTGAGGTAAAATAAAATGTTTCATTGAATGTTAGCTTCCTAACTTCCAAAGAGAACTAGAGGCCTGGGGTGATATGTGGTAGATCCACAGCGACCCCTTTCAAACAAACACCGTCCCCCATGTACACAGAATTTCTCTGAGAAAAAACTTATAGCAGTTCATTTGAATTAGAAGTAGTAGATTTAGTAGTATTAGTAGATTTTTGTTTTGAATAAAAAAAGAAAATTGAGGTTGTAAAGAAGTTAGGATCTAGGGGCCCTGGCGAAGTGTCCCTGCTAACTCACTCACTCATTACCACTACACTGCAAATAGTTTTTTTTTATTACAGTTTTATGTTTCAATGCCTTTATGCGTAGCAAATTTTTAGGAAGTATTTTTTGTTGGTTTATTTATTACTTTAGGGGCAGTTATATCCAATTACGATCATGTACAAAACTGAGTTAGCACACAAATATCTACAAGAATATAACACTATAGGATAAAGAGAAATTATGATAAACATGAAGCCATTAATTGCACTGGATAAAATTAATCTCCAAAAGTTAGTAAATTCAGTTGAACTGTGAACCATAAATTCAACTTCATAATTAACAGAACTACAGATTCTTGAGAGAAAGTTATTGATGTATAGATTGTTCAGTAATACTGTAAAACAAAGGACTGCTAATGTTTTGAGTGCCTATTGGGGACCTGAAACATCTGTGGGAAAGTAACTATTGACAGTCAGTGCCATGTAACAATTTGTATAAATACATATGGTCATTATAAATTCTCGATGATTCGAGAGTTGGAATGTTAGATACCAGAGAGATCTTCTTGTAATCGTGATCTGGAAATGGATCAGGAAGACCCATTTGAGGTGTAAGAATTTCGAAAAATTTGTGTTGTACTTTCTCAAGCCTATATGGAAATCAAAGTTTGTGGATCAGACAATGGAGATAAAAAGTAGGTGAGATTTAATAAAGTCAAAGTATATTGTTCTAAAATCAGTACTATTTCTGATCTCACTACTACTTCTCCTAATCAGTCCAAGCTGTTGGCGGTCTTATTGATGACTGTATGAACATACTCGCTGAAACTCATGTTCACACCAAAGAACCACAAAATCTCTTATTGTTCTATGGTGCCTGTTCATGAGGTTTGCACCGTTGGTAGAATAAGAGCCATCAAAGGTATTTCTGCTTCTCGAGAAAGTGATAAATTTACGTTTCCTAGGATAGAGATGCACATCATTTGATAAGCACCAGGCATGACGAGCAAAATTATTTTAATCTATGTAAAAATATTTATTCATAAAACAAGTTTTAGAACTAATTGCTGTCAAATTTGATTTTAAAATTTTGTTTGCTAATGGTCCTCCCCAAAAGCTGTTAAAAGTAATTTCAATTGCCATTGTGTCTGAGTGGAAATTTTCCATAAGTAGAAAATTGACTTGAAGTAGAAAAAAATGATCTGATACTACCTCAAGTCATATTTTAAGAAACTAAATTAGTGTTGTATTTTGTAGAATTTAATTTTGTAATTAATCTTGTAGAATTAAGTTTTTAAAACTTCTCGTTCTGATAACTAGTTTGAAGTGTCAAAAAAGAAAATTGGTGTTTCAATTGCAATGCTGATATAGAAAAGCAGTGCTAATTGAAGAGGTTTTAGGCAACCAGGAAAACTAAAGAATTGCTCACAAGGTATTGTATATTGCTCTTCAAAAATCATTTTGAGTATCTTCTTTTAGCACCTGTTTTCTGTTTCAGCATTGCCATAGGATCTGAAGTTATCCGTCTTAATATTTTTACTTGAAATCTTCTCGGAAACCAAAATGATATTCCAAAATTATACCATATTTATCGGAATATGAGTTCACTCTGAATATTAAATGACTCCCCTTATACTTATTACTTAATTTCTTGTTCTTACAATCATCATAATCATATTTTTTTTCACTACCCTCTTTATCTTCACATCTATCATTTGTTTCTTTTAGGTGGTCTGACCACACTGGGAAGTCCTCTTGACTTTTTAAGCCCTCTGTAATTTTTTGGGTGTGGAATATTCATTTTTGGGATTTACACCATGTCAACATATGTCACACTTCACGACATGGTGAAGCAATGAAATTTGACGCAACATAAATCCGAACCCACTAGGTTTAATCTGTGAATATAAGACAGCAGTATTTTTTGAATGAGACGTTGCTAGGGAAAAAACTAATTGTAGATTTGGGCAAATACAGTATTTTTACTAGTATTACCCTTAGTTAATAAAATATTGGGTAAAAATCAGTCATCTTTTTTACGTATGCTACCTTTAATCTTATAAATTTCATTAAGTTTTAAACACTTTTCTACTTATAGAAAATATTTCATGGATTCAGCAGCCTTAGGAAATATTTTTAATTTTTTCTAAAATATTTTCCCAAATTTCTTTTATATTAAAAAAAATTGTATTGTAAATTTTTTTATGGGAAGTATTAAAGAGAAAATCTGGTTTTAAAGTGAAAATAGTTTTGGTCCCATAAACTTCTAAGTATGAAGACATTGAACGTTTAAGTTGAATTAAACAGGGAAATAAATTGTTGTGTAGAAGAGTTGGGGATGATTTTGAGTTGGAAACCAATTGAAAACATCTTATTTTTTGTGAGAATCATTGTTCAAAATGTTTTACTTTGTAAAAAGTGCCTCCAACTGAAACAATCTTATTCAGCTATTTAGTTGAACAATCTATTTATGAAATCTGTGGTTGGTTATTAATTACATTTTCCCAAACATGATAGTCAGATATTGAATATTTCTGAGGTCAAAAGGATCGTCAAAAGTCACTCTTCGACCACTTCTAGCTTTTCTCTCGATATTGGTGAGCAAAAACACCCTTTCATTTAGTATTAAAGTCGCATGTCTGGCAGCCTTGTTCCCTGACATGCTTTAATACCAAACAAAAGGTTATGTTTTTTTGTGAAAAAACTAAGTATAAATTACTTTTTCAACTCTCAAGTCTTCAAAGCAACCCTTACATAGGTGGTTGTATCATGTGCCTTTTGGTATTGGGCACTTTTGTAATACATAAGCCTCCTATCTGCCAGTCAGTAATTGTCCTGTAGAAAGACCATGCCCAAACCTACATTGCACTCCATGGTACCCAAAGGACCATATGCTTGCTGGTGTTGCCATCTCCACAGTTTCTGGCAGGAAGAAAAGTACTGAGGAATAGTGCCAACCAGACGTAATGTAAACCTGCAACAACACACTGATGAATGCTTATACGAGATTTGAAACTGCGATCTACAGAACTAAATGTATTCTGAACTTGTACTTGAGCAACTGGGGCTACTGGGCCAGCTTATGTGTGTGAAAAATTAAAAATGGCCAAAAAAGTACTTACACCCTTTTCATCGTGCATCAGAGATTTATCAGTATACAATATGAATGCGAGTTGTGAATTAGCCAGTTAATGCCCATGTTATTTAAAATGGATAAAGTTTGAAATAGAACAGCTTTAAAGACTTCAGCCAGATGAAGTGCACAATAACTAAAAATGATGTGGCTAGAGTAGATGTGGTGCATTATTGTGATAACCAGATTTTAGGTGATAAGTTGCTAGTGAGAGACAAGTATTTAGTTTGAAGTTCCACTGTGCTGGTCATAAATTTCTATTTATAAAATAATGCCTAACCTGACCTCATAGTATTCTGCGATTTATGCATTTCTGAGTTATTGGCAAGGCTCTAACATGTAGCCTTTTCCATTAATGTATAATTTCCAATATATGTTTATACTGCAACATCTCGTGCATACAAAAGACACCTCGCTCTTGGACACTACTTTACCCAGTGCCCTGTGGCTAGTGCTAACTTGAGTGTGAAGTTGGACATGTCAGTGATACAGCTCTACTCAAATGTCTTACTAATGTGCCAAGTAAGTGGCTACTTTTAAGCTGCATTTTGGAATTTATCTATAACTTATACATTGTAATGCCCATTGGATGAGCCAATTTCTGATTCTGTGTGGATGAGAATTCCAGCGGTCAGCAGCTCTGATCGGTAGTTTTCTGTGGTTTCTCCAATCAATACCAGGCGAAAGCCGGAGCAGTATCCTAACAGGCCCCGGACCGCACAAGTTCTCACCCTCCTCTTCCTTGTCCAATCCTCACCCCTTGCACACACTCACACTTACAGTAACATGCACTACACTACCGTACATGCCTGGAGACCGGTCGGGAGCTTAGAGCTTCTCCCAGCTGGGGAAAACCCCGCTAGCCGATGGTGGATCAGTGCTGGATCTTGCCATTCAGCGGCGAAAGAACACAGCTGCTCCCCGAGGAAAAGCATGCACTACATTTACAGGACTAATATCCCTGGTAGCCATGCCCGGAATCACTAAACAATCAATCCGATCTATAATCAGCTTGAGATTAGGTAAATCTCCATTTATTTGTATCAGTGATATTGATTTTCATTTACATGTCAAAATATAATTTAAAAACTGTAGCATTGATATTGAAATATAAAAA
>BOPP01000118.1:3279841-3384359 GCA_017312745.1 Gryllus bimaculatus
TCGAAATGATCATTAGTGTAATTAAAATATTGATACCTGACAATATCTCTATTTATTGATCAAAAACTGAAATATGATTTTGAAGGTGACTGCATCTATGAGATAGAGGGCTGCAAATCACTTCAATACTGAAACTACTCATTTGAATGAAATGGAGTAGTGAAATTCCTAGATCACATAAAACTTCTTCACAAAACATTATTAGAGAAAATATGGACCAAAAGTAGAACGTCCATGTTCACTAAAAAGCACTCTAAAACTTCTCCTAACACCAGATTTTTGCTATTATTGTAAAGGAAACAAATAGGGAAGTCAAACAAGTCTCTCAGGAATGCAACAAAGATAGTCATTCTGCAGAACCTAAATTGTGGAGGGAAATAGATGAGGCTTACAATGTGTTATTGAAATCTGATAGAGCGTACCGATCTGGACGTGATGATTGATGAAAATCGTGGCGTATATAATATGGTAGACCAATAGAAGAGATAACTGGAAATGTTTGTTCAGAGACATTTATCAAGATAAAATCCATGCTATAATATTACAGTCAATGATTATCTAGTAGGATTCAGAGGCAGGTGCCTTGTCCTTCAGTATATGAAAAGGAAACCTGACAAGTACAGAATTAAAATTTGACGGGTTTGTGACTGCTAATTCCTTCCTGTTGAATTGCTAAGTTTATTTGGGTAAACAACCAAATCAACAAAGAGATATAAACCAAGGTAATTGTGTTGTCAAAGAGCTGACTGTAAAATGGTTGAATAAAAAATAATAAACTAATAAAAACATGAATGTTTTCATTTTAATCTCTTATTTGTGAATTTATTTCATTCCTCAATAGCATTATATTACAACAATAAGACTGGGATCCTTTGAAGCCTCAAGTGCTCTTCCGAGCTACTTTTTTAACGTGCCCAGCGGAGGGTTAAATTATCATGTAATTTTGAAGTTTCTTTGGCATTTTTTAATTTATTTAATTAATGGATTTCCAAGACTCTTTACAATCAATATTTGTATAAAAATTCTTAACTGACCAGCAAAGTAGTACTTTCAGGTCAATTAAGTGAACCTCAAAATCACAGATCTCAATCATGCATCGAATTCTTTAGAATTAACAGATATTATACCTAAATCATAGTTACTAGCATTGCAATTTTCAATGCCCTCCCACTCTTCTTGTGAGGGCAGTAGTTTTTCTTTTGATGATTGTAGGTTCTCAATTTTTCCATATTATTTAGTAAGAATGAATTGTGTTGACTCTTTATTGGCATTGCAATTCCAGCTGAAGTTAGTTACGTTGGTTCCTGTTTCTTTCATTTGAGGTACCTTTTTGTATTCGCCTGAGCTGTTTTCCAGCTGCCATTTATTAGTTCAAGGTAGCCTGTGGGCCTGTCTTGGTGCTTGAATCAATACCGTATGTGTAGGAAGCTGTTTCTTTAAACAAGGTACATGTGCAAATGATACATCTCGTCCAGAGGGGTCAGGATAAGGGATTCTGGATGGATTAGAATGTAGAGGTGATACCACATCTCACAAATCCCAGAGAATGTATCACATCTCACAAGCTTTGATGAAAATATGCTTACCTTAAGTGAAAATTGAATTCATAGCCTTACTAGCCTAGGTGCACCTGTCCCAAGCCTGTCTTTTCATCTTCTTAAGGGTAAAAACACTCAACTTCAAGACGATTGAGAACAATCTGGGAGTAAATTATTTTAATATAAATCACAGATAATGTAATCAACTTCAGGTTTGTTTTGTACAATGATAGCATTCTGCAATTTGGAGAATGTCAAATCCATTGTAGATTCAAACATTAATCAGTTATTCATAATAATAAATATAGTTTTTATTCACAATGTACAGAATATACTGTCAACAGTCAATCTGCAAAAAAGTGAAGTAAACATGTACTTCGACCTCGATCAAATAAGAACGGACTTATTTTTTGAACTTCTACTACTAGTATAAATAAATATCACTGAATTGAAATATGGCATGAAAAGTGTATTACTACAGTTAAGTGGCACAAATAATTTTTGCAACCTCCTGTTAGATATTACAATTCAGATTGAATGTAAATACCAGATTCTTCCCTATCACAGAGGAAAATCTTCTGACATCACAGTCCCAGGTAACTCGTACCTCAAATATTCATTTTCACAACTTCAGAACTTTTGTTTCTCCTAGCAATAAATACACTGAAGAGCGGGGAAAAAATGGTACAGCCTTGCGTATTGAAATATATGAACCAATCAGAATACGGCGCACGTGTCAGCAACCATTATTTAAGACAATTAAGTAAATTTGAACGTGGTGTTATAGTCGGCGCAAGAGAGATGGGACATAGCATTCCGTGGTCGCGATGAAATTTAGATTTTCCAGTACGACCGTTTCACGAGTGTACCGTGAATATCGGGAATCCGGTAAAACATCAAACCTCCGCCATTGTTGCGGTCGCAAAAAGATTGTGCTAGAACGGGACCGACGACTGAGGAGAATGACAGAGTGCAACCCTTCCGCAAATTGCTGCAGATTTCTGTGCTGGGCCATAACACGTGTCAGCGTGCGAACCATTCAACGAGACATTATCGGTATGGGGGTTTCGAAACCGAAGGCCCAATCGTTTACTATTGATGACTACACGACCCAAAGTTATACGCCTCGCCTGGGTCGACATTGGACTGTTGATGACTGGAAACACGTTGCCTGGTCTGAAGAGTTTCGTTTCACATTGATTCGAGCGGATGGACGTGTACGAGTATGGCAGTAACCTCATGAATCCATGGATCCTACATGTCAACTGGGTACTGTTCATGTTGGCGGAGGCTCGGTAATAGTGTGGGGCGTGTGCAGTTGAAGTGATATGGGACCCCTGATTCGTCTACATACGGCTCTGACGGGTGACACGTACGTAAGCATTACATCTGAGCACTTGCACCAATTCATGACCATTGTGCATCATGGCAAACTTGGGCAAATTAGCAAGACAATGCGACAACCCACACGTCCAGAATTGCTAGAATGGCCCCAGGAACACTCTTCTGGATTTAAACACTTGCACTGGCCACCAAAATCCCCAGACATGAACATTATTGAGTATATTTGGGATGACTTGCAACGTGCTGCAGGATTCATGGTATCAATTACCTCAGCACTATTTCAGATATTAGTAGAGTCTCTGTTCGGTACTTCTGCATGCTCACAGGGCCCTACACATATTAGGCAGGCGTACCAGATTTTTTGTCTCTTCAGTGCAATTCAGTAGCAAAAAAATATGAGGTGCAATATTCCAACAATTCCTTAGTCGGTTGCCTTTTTCTGCCCGATTCTTCAGATGTGTGCAATGACTTGTCTCAGCTCAGGGACCACTTTTAAATTTCATTTATGTATCTGCTTTGATTAGGTAATGTAAGTGTGATTATATGACTTAAATGGTTTAATAAATGGGATGATGGACATGAAATATTTTGGTTATAAGTTGCGTTGTTTTGTTTTGTTTTGTTGCTTTTGTTCCCTAAGATACTGGAATACTGAAATACAGTTAAAGATTAATAGAGATGAAAGTGAAGGAAATTTTATTAGTAACTAAGGTGGATATGGAGAGTGAAAATTATTTGATTGTGAGGGAAATTTCCTTTACAAACTTTAAAACTTGGTTCTGTTTGCAAATTATTTATGTTGCTCAAAATGCTTTACCTATTGTTCTTTTAATGATATTGATTAAATAATGGAGCAGACAACCCAAAGAAAAATCACACTAAGAATCACATGGGTAGTCTGAAGCGGTTATCGTTTTTAGTTTATTTAAAAATTTTATTTTTATAACCATTTTATGAATTTAGTCGTTCTTTTATTAATGTGTCCAAATTTTCTTAAAGAATTGCAGTCAGTGATGTAATTTCAAATTGTCTCCAAAAAGCAAGCTTCGATTTGTTATAAATAACATGGTTTACTGTATGATATGCTAAAACCAAATAGGAATCTTATATAATTTGCTGCGTCTTCAATTGATGCAACGCGTCTCCAAGCCCCTTGAGGGGCGTTGAGCGCTTTGCGCTTTAGGCGTAGTCCTCCATTAATTTTACGTCATCTTTGTCATAATGTCACGTCTCGTCGCAGTCAGTTGACAAGAGGACCGCCAGGTAGAATCTTTACGTACGCGCTCCTGTGTTGCTGCCCAGCGGCCAGAAATTGGGATGGAATTAGGGTAGGGTTTAGGACACTACACAGGGGTTGGACTAGACCTTGTGACGCTGCCAAACTGGTTTTGTTGGAACAAGTTTTACAGATTGTCCGGGAATCAAACCCGGGCCTCCTTGGAAGGCGAGCGACTTTTCTCTTAGCCTCCAGATGACATGTTAACTTGCGAACGCAAATTTCTCAAGAATATAAGTTTACAAAATCTTCAAATGTTAGGTCTTTGATTATTTTGTGTGTTTGTGTTAATTTATAAAGATGGAAGGGAATATATTAATGACGACTTCAAGAATTTTAGAAATTAATTTGTTTTTATATCAGCCTAAAATTATTCCTTGCAAACAAAGATAGGCATAATTTTATATTGGTAAACTTGCTTGGTTTCACATCCCAGCCAATTCAATGCATAGTACTATGGAATTATACAAGTAAAGAATTATACAAGTGGGAAAACTTGGAGAAAATACTTGAAAAAACAATTATAGAGAGATTAGCAAGTGCCAATGAATGATATATTTTGTAATGCACCTTAGTTAAAGATATAGAATATTGAAGCGTTTCATATTTCTAAAATGTAAGCTTATATCAAAAACACCTGTGTAAAATGTATGTTTGCCGCGCGAACTGCAGTTTCCTTAGCGGAGATTTGCATTGTGGTCTTGTTCATGTCATATGCTATTGTAAGTAGGAAAGAACAGGACTATCAATTTTTGTATACAAAAAATATCATAGCGGAGTTTCTGTCGGCGGCGGCTGTGGCAGGGACGTGCTGCAGACGCTGCTCTCTCACTGCACACCCATCATTCTTTGTGACATCGTCGGTATTGCAACCCGTCGCTTGGACTTAATCATTGAGGTCCCACGAAAACAGGCGTCGAAGAAAGGCCCACATCGCTGCGATACAGCTTGCCCTATCGGCAGACGTTGCTTCGAAACTGATGGGGAGAGGGGACGCATGCATGCCGGGGATCCCCATACTGCAACTGACAAGCCGCATTGTTGGCATAAATGTAATAGCGGTTTATAAAGTATAAATGAAGTTACATTAAAGCTTCCTTTTTTGTTAACATAACACTCCTTTCAATGAATTAATTCTCCCTCCCACGGTTCATAAATTGTTCCGCTCTTTTGGCGATCTCACCCCGTTGATCTTGCTGACGAGGTGGCACTGGTTGACAGCGGGCTTCGGCCGATCCTGCGCGCGGCGCACATCCAACTGTGCCGGGCTCCACGTAGATTCCCGTGGGCGTTACTGCCTCAGCCGTGGCTTTCCGGCGGCGAGAGCGATGTGCTCGGGGAGACACCACGTGTCTTCCGCGGACTGCTTAGCTCACACGAATGGCTGGAAGCGAACGTGCTTACGAGAAAGTTGGCAGCCGATTGGTGAATTTTCTAGCAGAAGCTCGGTAAAAAAAAAATAAGAATAGCTCAGATAAATATTGTTATAAGAACATCTCCCAGAAAATTGTTAAAAGCTCGGTAAGACTTGTTAGAGGCACGGAAAAACTTACGGCGAGAACAAGAGAAGCCGAGAATATTCGGATTAGAAGAAGCGGCTTTGAGAAGACCGGAGTACGTCGGATTTCCAGAATGTATGGGTTTCACTGGCCCTCTCCCGCGCTAATGACGTGTGCACCCCCGCCAATCTCGTACCTGTCTGGAGGTCCCGTGGCTTGTCATGACCGTTCGCTGGCGCCCTCTGGCGGCACTTTTCCGAGATGCCCCGTGACGCATGGCCCTAACTCACTCGTCCACCGGTCTGCCGCCGTCACGGGCCTTCCAACAGCGAACTTGCGGACACAGAAAGGTCTCGGCTCCTCTCGCGCGATTAAACGGCTGCCGGCGCACATTTTCCTCGTTGGTGCACTGCGAAAATCCTGAGAATTTTGCAGAGCTGGATGCGAATCTGAAAATTATTTTCATCGCTGCTGAACGGCACACATTATAATCAAAATAAATTTTGAGTATGTGCACCCAAATACTCTTCTGCGTGTCGTAGCCCAGTGCCTGTCAGTATATCACATGAGCTGGAGCACATGAGTGTGGACACCCCAAGAGAACAGACACGAGTGAGCGGCGGCGCCGCCAGCGAACAGCCAACTCGGCTTACTCGTGACTCGGCATCTGTCGTCTCCTGGCAGATACCCTCCACCCTCCAGTGGTAGAGAACCACTCAGACGTGCACACAGCACTCCGTGCCAGCTTAGGTAGACAAAGTTTTGCACTTACTGCGAGGAAACCAAGAAGCGTTACCCGCGAGGTGCAATGTTGCCAAGGTGCAAACTCTGTGATGTGTAGCCATCCCTATGCTTTCGGACATCTATGGCTGATCTGTAACTTGGAAAATAAACAAGGTCAGGAAAGACAATCGCGTTTGTCGCGCTTTTGAAGTTGTTTACTGCAATTTTCTTGCAAGTATTGGCGTTATGCCTACTGCATCATATCTCTCGGGCGCTTGTACGTGGCCGGCCGTGCGTGGCAGAGTTAAATTTCGAATGATGTCATTGCGCGCAACGTTTAATTTTGAATAGAAATTCAAAGCTAAATTTTTAAAATGATCTTCGAGGAGCGTGCGCCGCTATTCCCAAACTCGGGCAGGCGTTATCTATAATGGGCCTAATTATGGCTTTGTAAAACAGCAGACTTTGATGTGAACAGTTTGCTTCACTTGTGTAATAAGCATCGCAACATGTTTAGGCGTTACCATGCTTGACTCGAAACCTCGTCCGCGTGCTCGCGGAAAGTTAATGCACTGTCGAGCGTGATGCCAAGGTACTTTGTACAGGCGCGCCATTCAAGTTTTGAATTGCATAACGCTAGCTGCCGCCGTTGGCCCTATTTGTATATCGTGTGAAGAGCACCTCCGTGCTTTCACATCGACTTAAACGCGCCAGCGCAGCAGCCACTTCTGGATCCGTATTATCCATACACTTAACGAGCAGATCGATATTTTAAATGTGGCTATTACAGCCGGAACGTCTGCGTGCATGGCGTTATCTAAGTTAGCGGTGATGGGTTTGGCGAGGAGACTGACATTCCAATCCCCCGAATGCTGGCATGTTCATGCCACTGCGGTGCGACCATTCCTACCCTTACGGGCATCTATGGCCAATCCTGCAACATAAAGATAAACAAAGGGCAAAAACGCTTGCAACGTCGAGGAAACACTCCATCTGTGAATCGGCCTTCGTTGAAGTTTTCTTATGTTCGTAATTCGCACAAGCTGATGCGTTGTGCAATGATCCGCGCGAAAGCCAAACTGCTCCATACAAGTGAATTATCTGAAACAAATTTAAGAATTGTTATGAATAAGTTTTTGACATAATTTTTCCGAGCCTGTTTAGTATGCTTATGGGTCAGTACGACTAGGTTTTACTCTCTTTATGAAAAGTTAGCTCATGCGCATGCTTCTACCGACTCGGAAAGTGCAGAAACAGAAATATAGCACTAAACAAAGCGACCGAAAACACTATGGCTTCTTGTGGCAGGCTTTTGAGGACGTCGTTTGAGATGCCGTCGGGAGTGGGAGCCTTTTTAGCTTTCAGCTCCGTGATGGCGGGGGGCGAGTGTAGACAAGACGCAGCGGCCTACGTTTTATCTGTACAACAGCGGTGGCCTCGGCGTGCGGCAGCTGCGGAAAACCTTTAGAAGTGTGAATTATGCTGCATTGTATTAATACTGCAGTGCCGCACCCCTCTGTTGGCGTCAACCACGTTTGCTGCTTGTACTGCACTGTCGTTTCTGTAGCAGATGAGACCTGGAATATTGAAAAATGCTGTTTAAGCCATGTCTCTCCCAGCATCATAACAGAAATATTGTGCCGAGCGAGTAACTGAAGCTCTGACTGCTTCGCTGGCGAACAGATGCCGTTGCCAGTTCCAAAATGCAACGGTGCCGCTATTCCTGTAAAAAAAGTGAACTAGCCAGTGTTTATGCAGGGGAGGTGGTGCGGGCGTGGAAGAACTTGCCTCCCCCGTCGCTTCCGCCGCAGCGGTCGCGGTTTCCTCGTGAATGCACAGTAAGTTGTCTCTATCCGAGGATAATCCCCGGCCACTGGTCTGGATTACGGCCGGAGATAGCTCGCATGAGCGATCCCGTTTTTGGCGAGATCGTCCACAGCGGCGCGCAGCACGTGCTCCTGCTCGTCCAGGGTGGTGGGTGGAGAGCTCGCCTCCGCCGTCCGTCTCCGTCGCTGTACGAGGGCGGCGCGGTCGTCGGTCGTCGGCGTCACGCTCCCGGGCGTGAGGGGAGGCGTTGCGCCAGAGCGTTGGAATAAGTCGGCTTCTGGGGTCGCTGCTGCCGCTGGTCGCGTGGGCCTTCGTGTCTTGGCGTACGCTGAGGCCACGGTGGCAGCGGCGGTGTTGGTATAGAGTGGTGCGGCGGCGCGAAGGTTCGCGCTCCTGCGTGTCTTTGCCGCGCTTTGGCTGCTCGCCTCTTCTGGATGCGGGAGTGCCGCTGGTGATCCCACTGCTGCTGTGCTGGGTTTCCCCAGAAACACCGGCACTTGTACTCGGGGCAACCCTTGTATTTGATCCGTGGTTATCGCCCAAACAGACCAACGAAGCTCTCCCACTGGGGTGTAACCTCATCGGGCATTGCGCGACAACGTGGGCCTCTCTCCATTGACTGCAGCGCGTGTAATTCCTCGCCACGTGCCCGAAATCCAGGCAATTATGCCAGGCCCGCGCGGTGGCTGATACTTTCATGCGCCCGCGGAACCCACGGATGGTTCCGGGAGAACCCACGGAGGTTACGCTCCGTGTCGTCGAGGGTCGCGATAAGGAGCAGCGCCCTGCCCCGTCGGCCCGGCCGCTGGCTGCTCATGCGCTCCAGCTTGCGAATCTGAAACCCAAGACGTTTCAGATTATCTTGAAGCTCTAGCTGTAGCGAGAGGCCCCGAAGGACAAAGCGTAGAACTTTCGCGGTACCTGTGGAGTGCGTGTGGTCCTCCACGGACCTTTGATCCAAGGCGGCCAGAAGATCTCGGTGCACCTGCAGGGGTCGCACCTTACCTTCACTCCCCCGAGTGTCTTCGAGGCACTTCGTTATAGAGGGCCGAACCACATGACTTGGTACGTCATTTACTCCCACGCGCTGCCCTGGGACGCTCCGTTGGCGAACGGTCGCCCCCACGCACGTTCCCCCCGTTTGAAATCCCTCTGGTCCGGTGTGGCGCTTATTGTTCAGGTGGCTATTTTAGCTACCCTCATGCCCATACCTTGCAAGTGTTTATCTGGTGCAGGAAGCCTAGCCCTATGACGCTACATTACAATACTCTCGGGAAACTTGAATTGATTTCGCAATAAAAATTAATTTTAGTTATAAATCTTGTGTGTTATATGTATGTATTTGGCATATTTAGGCCAATTGTCTAACTTTGCTGGCTAACAAATGGTGTCCCCCCATGCCTGTGCCTAGTTTAATTCCCATGCTTTTAGGGGGTAAGAGGCGAATATGATGTTTGCCCTACACCATAACTAGCACACTCTGTGTGCCTGTCCCTTTCGTCACACCGACAGAAACTGAAGCGATTTTAAAGGTTTTTTTCTTTTTTCCCTGATCCAGAATCCCTGGGGTCACAAACACAGGAAGCTAGTATATTGCCCCTGAGCCACCTGAGGGCTTGTATGCTACATAAAAAATCATTTGAATAATTGAATTTTTTAAAAAAAATTGTTCTTTTTTATACTTTTTACTTTCATTATGCTTTTGTTGATTCACAGAAGGAAACGTTACTTTGAATGTGTAAATCCAATAATGTGTAAATCTAGCAATGGGCTGATCTTACATAAAACACAAAAATAGTAGTGTCCTCCCTGAATCTTGTTCAGAGCCCCAAGTGGTTTCTACTGTCATCTTATCTTGACACAGTTCCATCACTCGTTAATGTTGTTCAACCAATTTTTTACCCTGAAGGATATTTTAGGGAAGTTCTTTTTTTTTCCTCCCTAGAGTGGAATCCACTAAATTATGAATTCATAAGGTATTTAATGAATTATGAATTCATAAGGTTTCATATATTAAACTAATATTAATCATCTTGTTTTTTTTTAAATTATTGAGAGATTTGTACATTTGAATCTAATTACATCAAGATCTAAATCTTCCTTTTCTATTATTGTATTTACATTTCCATATTTGCCTCTTATTTCTGTTACATACCATGCTCCAGCATGTGTCTTTTAATGCTTCAATGCTCTTACATTAAAATATAATCTTTCAAGTAATACGGTGCAATTGATGTGTTAAATGCTGATATGTTGCCATTTCTTGATCCATCTTTCTTCACATTTTAAACTTTTTGGCCCTCAACAAAGTTAAGAACTTGTGATGAAGTGCAATCCCTGACTACAGTCAATATTTTTGAAGTATTATGAAGGATTTTATCTATTGTTAGTGAGTTGAATTTTGAAACTACTCTTAATATGTGTTAAGAGATTCGAAATTCTAATGTAATATCTTCATTTTGCAGTAGCTTGAAATATTCAGCAGCATAACATACTGCTGTATTCAATAATTGAAAATAACATACTTCGTTTCACTTCCTTATTACTAAATCCTTGTGTGTATGCAGTATCAATTTAATAGTTTTCAATTTTCTTCTTTCCTGTGTGTACGTTTTATTCCCTTTTTTCTTCGTTACCTGCTTTATGAGTATTAGTTTATACTGTGAATTGCAGAATTTACTAATTAACTATTCTTTGGGCACTTGTGTTTCACTAAAAAATATGCTTGAAGAATTATTATTATTATTATTATTATTATTATTATTATTATTATTATTATTATTATTATTATATTTAATTTTTTTTTCTTTCTTTTAAAAAAGAAATTATGTAATTTCGGTACTGTACAGAATATTTATTCAGAATACATTTTTTATTGTGCATTACTGTGTCTCATGAATTTCAGAGAAAGAAGAGAGCCAATGGATGTCCCTTCAATTGTGATAAAGATTTATTTACTGTGAATGAGGTTTCATTTAATGGAAAACAAATCACTTTTAGTGTAGTATAATGATGTAACTGAATTGTTGCTTAAATTAAAAATGCTAATTATGTCTATTGAACAGTAGCATTTATTGGGAATGGCCTTGAAGAGTAGTGAATGATAATTTTAAGTACACAATAACCTGTTTTTGTAGGTGTAGCTTTTTGTCTGGTTTCTGTCAAAATGTGTGTGGTTTTTTGTTTTTGTTTTCAAGCTTTTTATCCCAGTAATTGATTTTAAAATGTGTTTCCCATATTAAACCTCATGATGTATTTTCTCTTATTTTAATTGCATCTCTGTTGTTGCTTTATTAGTTTTTGGTGAAAATTTGCCATTCTCATTGCCTTGGTAATTGTTCAATATTATCATGGATTGTCACTATATCTGCAGTAAACGTGGGGTGATCAAAAGTTGCCATTTCAAGGTTGGCAAGGCTAAGTTGTTTATGTACAAGTTGTTCTTATTGAAATTTTGTAATTTTTCTAAGTCCATTTAATGTGGCTAAAAAAATATTAATTGTATTTGTTTTAATGTGAATACAATTTTGATGTGTTAGTCTACATTTTTTGTCATTTATAGAACATAGTGTTTTGTCACATCATTTTCCGTGGAAGCAAATGCTTAGAGGAAATTGTAATGAACCATAAGATTGATATTCATAGATGTTTTGCATGAATTGGCCTTTTATTGTACGAGTTGTGGTAATAGTAAAATCAATTTCCCCATTGACAAAGATTGGTTTGTGATAATAAACCAAATATGTGCATCACATTTTAAGAACGCAACTACTTACTCTCCATCCTTACTTCATCTCGTATTTTGAAGTTTATCATCCATGTGAAATAATGCTTTTTTGCACAGTCGCCTCTAAAATTAAATTTTACAGACGTTTACCATCTGTCAAGAAGAAAGTTTTGTCCTTACCAATAAAAAATCGAAGTATTTGCCTCGGTTCCAAACGACATTAGTACCAATGGGATGGGGGTGGTGGAGATTTGTCAATTTTACTCACACACTTCAAAATTGTTGAGCTTTATGTATGATATGATCGCGGCGGCGGCGGCGGCGGGCCTCAAGCCTAAATGACGCCTCTGAGCTAAATTCAAATCGCCTGTTTCTCGCCCAAGAAATACCTCCTTTCTCTCCTAGTTGGTGAAAGGAGCGTAGCGAAATTTGCGTGGTCAGACGGAAGAGCGGGCCTGATGGCCCGAGTCTCGCCACGTAAAATAAGGCAAATTCAATTCAATTCAATTCAATTCAATATGATCTTCAAAGTCTACTACTACACTGTAATCTAAAATCACTGAACAGAACTCGCCATCTGTTGTCCCTAGTTCCAATGTACAAATTATATTAGTTTTCTTCCCACCTGTGATAGTCTTGATTATAAGAGCTTTCTTCCTTTAGTATACTTAATGTTGGATCCAGAGGAAATTTGTTTCCTTCACGAGTCAGAAATGAAAATGACAAATTTTCCCATGTGGTGAGATAGAAGACTCGATAGTTTCATTCTCTTTTACTACTTACAGCTGTTCACAAAAGTTGCATAAAAGGGCTAGTGGTCTGCAGAAATACTCAAGAAATAACAATTTTTAAAGGGTATTAATGTGAGTTATCTCTGTTGAGAGCTCTTGCTAATGTCCTTATCATATTCAGGCAAATGCAAACCAGGTGCAAGGCTCATCATCTTAATGTATTGTGTACTTTGTATTGTCCTTTTCATCATTGTTGTGATAAGGATGTTGATCATCAGGTGAGCAGTTCTCAGTACTAGTCTGACGGGGCATTTAGTGCATTCTGAAGTTGAACTGTTGGTATTCGATTGGATCTTCAAGTAGATTTTAAGGTCATCTGCAAATAAAGATACTCAACACCATTCACAGATATCATTTATGAAGAAGTTAAACAAGAGAGTTCCTAAATGGGATCCCTGTGGAACTCCTGATGAGGCATGAAAAGGGTAGAAATAACATTTTTATATGATATAAACTGCACTCAGATAAATACTTGCGAAACCATTGTAACAGGTCAGCAACTCCCAAAATGCTGAAGATTATGGATCAATATGTAGTGATTTACAGAATCAAGCTTACTTAAGTCAGTGTAAATGCAATCGATCTTATATTTAAGCTCTAATGTGTTGAGAATATAACTCAAATAATGCACAAGATTATCTTCTATGTTTCTACTGAGTTATAAATCCAAATTGTCTCTCTGACAAAAGTGGGTAGATATCTTTTTCAATTTAGTTCATAATTAGGGACTCGATTTTCAAAATGGCTTAAAATTGATTTGGGTCTTTAATTAGTTATATCATTATTGTCAGATTTGAAGGTAGGTAGTATAAATGAAGATTTCCACCCTCGTCAAAAAGATCCCTAGTCAAAGATTTATATATACAATAAAACAAAGTATTAAAAAAAATAAAAATTTGTGAGAAAGTAAATCTGTAATTTTTTAAGATGGATGGAATGCCATCGGGCCCTGCATAAGGTTTAGGTTCAGGTTTTGCGTAATATTATAGCTCTATATTTCCACACCACTAATTTCTATAATGCCCAGTACATGAGTTGTTTCATTGCACTGATCAAAACCATAATTGAACTTGCTATTTGGTAGGAAAACAAAGAAAAGTTGCTTGCAAAACCATTCACAATAGATTCAGTATCAGCACAAGTTAATGGACCCCAATGCATAATATTAGAGAGATCTCTGTTTTGTTTGTTTGAATTAATATATCTCCAAAAATGCAAAATAATATTTGAAGATACTGTAAATAAAATTCAATTTTATTTTTCAAAAAGCTCAAAATAATTACAAATAAGTGTAAATTTGTGAAAACGGTGCTCGATGGTGTTTCGTGCAATTCTTTGATTTAAAATGTTTTTTTGAGTGAAGGAACTGAAATGGCGTATGAGGAGGCTTACTTTACATGGGGGAGGATCACATAATTCAGTAGAATGGTACTTGTTCTCATCCTAGAGGAACCAATAAAGGAAAACCCCTGGAATTTCTCTGAAGTGAGTAATGTATTTATTGAATAGTAGTGTTGAGAAAAAACAAACTGTCTTGAAGCTTGCCAATGTTATGAAAGACAGAATTTGTAAAAGGATCCACAGTCATGTTTGTTTAAACAAAGGGAAGTTGCCTCATTTAAGGGATGATACTGGCGGCCATCTTCACTGTGAAGGGAGGATGCCCAAATGCTCAGCACAACTATTTTATCGCCAGCTACTAAGCAGGAATGTGTGATTGTGAAAAGTGCTCTAACACACTACTGGGTGGCAGAGAAGTAGTTGATGGGTGATTGTTTTTCTACTGAAGACAGAGCTCTGGTAAAAATGTAAGAGAACTTAAGTAAAGATAAATAAACTCTTAAAATTAAGCATTTTCCACTTGAAAGTTCCAACCTCTCAGAGGAATTTCGGGATCTTTCAGAGGTCTCAATATTTTTAAGTCATAATTTTGAAATGTTTTATCAATATAAATCTATAATACGGGTGAATGGAAAAACAGTTCTACACAAGCCCAAAAGTAATATTTTGCGACCTCACTGTCTCTCCTTCAAGTGCAATGCACTGTGCCTGAGATGAATTCATTAGCAAATCCATTTTTGGAGTTTATTACATTTTACCTTCTAATTTTGCAGTGATGAAAAATCAACAAAATTTGTTTTAAGAAAAAGTTTGGTTTTTACAATTTTCCCAAGTGGTATGATTAAAATATCTACCTATGCTTCATGGGTGCTAGAATGTTAATAACAAAACAAAATATATTAAAAAAATAATATTTAGAAATTTGCTGAATTTTGAATGCTGACGGCAAATGCAATAATCCCATAACATAATTCAAATCTCAATCTCTATCAATGAAGGTAAAAAATTAAAAAAATAAGTCAAGTAGCTAATATTCTGGAATATAAACTTGAAGAAAAATAAGGTACTCCCTCCATTATTTGAGAAAATGTTTTACAAATTCCTTCAATACTTTACACTTTACAGAGCCTTTTTGAAAGCTGTGGTTTTCTTCCAGTAAGATTGATCTGCTTACACACTAGCCAAATGAAGCGTTTTTTTTTTTTTATTTTGATTTATTTATTTATTAATATTTTAAGTGAATGTGAAGATATTTTCGGTCATTTAGACTCAGCGGTGTGACATTCAATGGTTTCATTATACAGGTAATTCTTTGAAGGAACAGTAATCCACATGTCCATAAATGTAACAAGGCACTGTGAGAAACAGAGTATTATGATAGGTAATACCACAAGGGCTTTGCAAATTGTCCATAAATTCCTGACTCGCAAAACGAGAAGGGGATTGATATGAGAATTTCCAAATCACGAGTGGTATTTAATAGGACTATTCTATGAGTAAAATAATGTACAACAGAGTTCCAGAATGCGCCAAATATTGAAAATAACTGAATGCTATGTTAAAATCACATGCGACACAGCATTTGATGTAGCATACTGCCACCTATGATAGATGGGTCGTAGTTGATGATTGGCCACTAGGAAGCAGCAGTTAGAGAAATCGGACAGAAAAGCGATAAACTTTTTGAGATACACCGCCCTGGTTGAGGCATTTTGTATGTATAGTTAAACAATATTGGTTTTAATTTCATGAGTGGATTAGTCGATATGTTCTTGATCAGTAACATGGACATTTTCTTCAGGGGAAGGAGGCATATTTAAGGTCATCAGAAAGATCTGACATCTTAATATTTCAAAATCAAATGATGATTGACAGCCTCCTTTGCAGCTCTAAATCTTTTTCCATTATATATTCAAGGCAGTTAACAAATACAAAGTATACATGTACCAAACAAGTAGAAATGAAAACTCTTCATTGCAAGAAAAACTAATGAACTGAAAAATAAATTGTAACAGAAGCAATTAGGCTAAAGAACAAGATGCTATGGGAGTTAGGTTACAGAAAGCGTGATAAAGGAGATATAATTCATAGAAGACACCGTTGATTCAAGGAGGAACAGCTACTGTGAAAACTAAAGAGTTCCAATAGAAAGAAGTGGCCAGTTCCCTATTGGGATCAAATGTAGAAACTGTCAAACTTTGCAATATTACAAATATTTTTTTCTCTTGGCACAATAGTATTATTTATGACTATCTACTGAATAACTAAAAAATCAAGAGGTGAAATAGGTGATAAATGTATGGTACAAAAAACAAAACAATTGCAGTAAGGCCTCCATGAAACTTGAAACAATTTAAAAATCAATTCTGTAGAAAAAATTTAAAATGCACATAAATATTCATTAAAAAATTAATTTCTAGCGTTGTTTAAGAGAAAGTAGATGCAGATTATTTGAATATCGGAAAACTAAATTTTTAATAATTTATTTAAAGTATGCTCCTAATCGGGATCTAAGGACATTGAAAGGTTAATATATCAGTTTCTGCTGTAATGTATGAAAATGGATATTCTGCTTTTCATTTGTTTAGAATTTAGTTGAAATAAACCAGGAAGATTGTGTCCAAATTCCAAAAGAATGAAAAAGGTTTTCCTGTTTGAAAAACGAAATGCTTCCAAATTCAAGTGGTTGCTTATGTTCAGTTGTATTAACTAACAACTAAAAACACAAACTTTTTGAATTATTTTGTCATTTTAATCTGAAAATGTTTAGATTTATAAAAATTCATGTGTATATTGTTTCTTGTTTTATATTATATTTTTCATAATATTTCTAGAATCTAAAACTTATTTGTACTCGTTTGTATTCAATGAAAACTACATAATCTCATTATTATTATTATTATTATTATTATTATTATTATTATTATTGTTGTTGTTGTTGTTAATTTTATTTATTTATTCCCATTTTCTTTCATTACTTGGAAAGCGGCTAGTAGAATGATCTCTGTTTGAATCCACTCATTGAGTTGGTTTTAATCTCATGTTATCTGTTGATTCAAACTTCATGGTTTCATGACAGTGATTAAAACCAGTTATATTCTTGTTTAAATGCAAACTGCACAATGATCTTCAAAATATTTACTCAGTGTGGAGGTTTGTGTACAAAAATTGTGTGATTTTGATTTTTTTTATGTTTAAAATTATCAAACTTCAATGGCAGTAATGAAGAAACATTCATTATTGAAAGAATTCCACCAGTGCCAGGGCTAGGGAATTCTGAGTCTCAGATAATTCAATTTTTCTATAATAAGTGAATATTGGAGTAAATATTGATACTTTTACAATTTTGTTATCTAAATTTTATTGCAGTGTATTAAAGTTTTGGTCCACATAGCTTTTTGAGCATTGGCAATTGCCCAGACTGCTCATGCCTAGCACTGGCACTGCTTGCTACTCACTATAATACTTAATTTATTGTTTTTAATTGCACTAATAAAGTAAATTACTAATTTTTTGAGTCTCCTAGGTGTGTAATAGATTGTAGTTGTAATAATTATTTAATAAAATAGCTATCACAATGAGAATAATAGAAACACAAAACCCTAGTGAGAACTTTCAAATTTTGTAAATAGTGTTTCACTTCACTTTCTTACTGCATTTTTCTTATCTAATTCATTAAGTAGGTTAATCAACTTATTTTTCTTTCATATATATGTATGTTTTAAAATACTTTCTTTATAATTTATCATTAAACATCTGATGAGTACATATGTTACGGCTAAAGTCAGAAATGTGGCTAATTCGTGAATTTACTAGTGAATTTACACATCAGGCAAATGATTTGGATGGCTTCAGAGCTCTAGCTATAGAAAGTTAATTGTCCAAACACATGTCATCTCTTTTCATGAGAAATATGTTAGCATGAAAATGTGTTAGATGTTTTGCATTTCAGAGGTTTGAGGCTGTTATTATGTAAATTTCAAAGGCTGGAGCCTTGTTGTCCAACTTGGAAATGTGTAAGGAAATGTCAACTGAGGTATTTACAGTATCGGCAATGCATAGGAGACTGACAGTTTAGTGGGCTGTTGCCTCGCATGACTAAGCACATGACACCATCTACATGACAAATAAACAAAATCTCATAACTTTAACACTTACTGACAGACTATGACACGTCTTGATATGTTTATAACTTTCACCCAAGCCAAACCCTAAGACCTCCGCAACTTAGTGCGAGTAAGTTGAGCGGCAATGCTGAACCCTGACTGTGAGGAAGAAAAAAGAAAAAAGAAAAAAAAAAAAAAGAAAAAAGAAAGAAAGAAAAAAGAGAGAAAAAAAACACTACTCACAAAGTGATGGCTTCAAAGCAGGTAACATAACATACCACAGTACGTGCCAAGAGAACCCTCAGTCGCTTATACGCTGCTTGAACTGTAGTGAGGTTGGTTTAGGTAGTATTGTGTAAATACAAATCTGAAACTAACACAACAGAACTCCTCTCTTGCTAGTCTTGGAAACTTTCCACCAGCAGTCTGTTTCTTGTTTGTCATAAATCTGTGATTCCTTGTCACTACTTCACCCACCTTAGTCACCTCATGTTGGCTAATGTTCACTTCATCCAAAAGAAATTTAAAGTATTCTTCAAAGCTGATCTTACTTCGAACTTTATCCACCATTTTGGATAATTTTAACATTTTTAGTCAATTTGTGAATTAGCCAGAATTGTGCATTAGCCGTAATACATACGATATTGCAGATAGTTTATAACACAGGGTTGAGAAATGAAAGTTTATTGATTATGATAATGAAATACACTTTAAGTTTGGTAACAAACTTTTGTTGTTGAATTTGAGGAAGCAATTTATATAATTTTTAAATTATGGTTTTTGTTTTGGTGCATTTTTGCTAAAGAATGGTCCATTATTAGAAACTGCTGACAGTTGTCAGGAGGATATAATTTATAACAGGGATTCTAGTGCATTAGCTCGTATAAATTGGTGTACAATTCACTTTGCTTTAATATGAAAAAGACATATATTTTTAGTCAGAAGTCTTTAATGATGTTACAAACTTGAATATTTTTAAAATTCTTCTGTTATTAATGTTTCGAAACCTGTGGTTACTATGTTTTATAAATGAACTATCTTCACTTGTCAAATCTTGCTTTCTTTGTCAGTTTTGTTGTTTGATGTAGTGTATTTCATGTTCTATCAGCACTTCAATTCAGGACTTTCATTGGAAAATAAGATTGACCCTGTTAATACTGAAAATGAAATTTACCTGTTTGACTACTATAATCCTTTGCAGTGTTCTATCTCTTTTGAGTTTGAACAGTTTATTGTGCATGTTTCTGTAAATTCAGAATGCATGTATAAAGGTTGGTTGTATCTGGAAGAATTTTTTGTCTGTAAGAATTTACTATTGTGCATCACAATTACCTAGCACATTCCTGTACCTCACTGTACTCTGACAATTTTTTTTTTTTTATGTATGTTTAGACAGTAGTACAGAACAAGCACCATACACCGACAGCTCTGGAGTAGATCTACAAGCTTTTCTTGCGGATACACTCAATCGCAGTCCCAAGGACCGTCTGCAGCTGTTACGAGTGGAGCAGGAGCTGGTTAGCCTTGCCCGTGACAACAAGTGCGTGTTTTTTATGTACTTGCCAAATTGTGTTGTACACAGAGGGTTCTGGTCCTTTGCATAAGTGATGTTTTTATTGATGATTAAAATTAGAAAGGGATTGGGGATTTGTATGTTTTGTAATGACACCCCCAAATGTTACCATGGAAAACACCTGTCATGGTGCTCAGTTTGACTATCATTCCTCTTGAGTGTTGTAATTAGTTGTTTCCGTGGTGTGCTTTCTAAAGTCATTACACAACATACAACTATCAATCCTACTATTTTTTTCATCGGAATATAGCTTATATTGGGCTATGCATTTGTGTTCTTGGTTGACTATCCTTTGTAGATTCCTTTTTATGTTTTTAATTTTGCTTCCATTTTGTGTGTAGTTTTTGTTTGTATTGTCTTCTTGACTGCTCTGTATTTAAGTTCTTGTTTGTCTCGCCTGATACCTGCTCAATATTTATATTGTTTTGCCTGGCCTGAATGTTTTTCTCCTTTGCTTGACATCTCTTCTTACCAGTTTGTCTTGCCTGATCTTTAGTCTTACTTGGTGAGTGTTGGTGAGAGTGGCATTTCTTTTTTTGTTTCTGAATGAGTAGTAACATGCTTTGAGCAATGTAAATTTGTGTTGTGTTCTGTAATTGTTTTGCTTTTTTGAAAAAGTTGAATTGTCTTTTGAAGTGTAAATGTGATAATCTGTAGATGGTTTGTTATGGTATTTGCAACACTGAAATAATGAAATTTATTAAGCTTTCTCTATTTAGAGTGTAAACCTTCATTACAAAGACATTGGTTTATCAAGAAAACTTTTTATGCTGGTAATCAACGGTCCATTATCGTTTCACACAGTTTTTTTACTGCCTTTAATTCACTATTCTCCAATATGTTCTTCCCCGCCCCCTCCCGGTAAAGTGAAACAAACCATTTTTAAGAAATCCATAAAATTGCAGTAATAAACTTTATTTCATGAAAAAGTCCTCATGGTCATGGTATTTGCCAATTAGGATACTAATGAGTTTCCATTTAATGTGGACAGATTTTTAATCGCTCTTACATTTTTTTTACTAATAAGTTTTTTTCATTAGCATTGTATGTTATAATTGGGTGCTTGATAGAAAAGTACAATTTTCCCTCCCTTTTAGTACAATTTTCTTGATTTACCAGAAATATCAAATGGTTGTTAGAAAAGTTTTACATTATTCAAATTGATGCTGCTGGGCAAGTTTGGAAGATGCAATTTAATACTAATGTATTGTTGAAAGTGTAGTCTTCCTTTGTGATGAGTGAAATCTATTGAAAGGCAGAGTTTGGTTATTTAATGAGACAAATACAAAAGTGTTTTTTTCTCTCTCTCAATTTTTACAATTTTTTGTTTTTTTAATCACTGTTCTTTTTTTTAAACACGGTTCTAAATATTTCTATGCTAGTCATTCATACAAGACGACTGGTAAGGCTTCATAGGTAGTTGTATTCATCTTCCTGGCATGTGGGAGGATAGTTAAAAAATTAAAAGTATTTAAGTGAAGAGGGTGTACTTATGAAATGTTTATAGGAATAATGAAAATATTAGGAAGTAAATGCAGTGCAAATGCTAATAGACAAAGGTTGTTTATAAAATTATTATTGTAGGCGTGTTTGTGGGAATATAGTTTGTGTTTTTACATTGATTTATTCTAATTAAATGTGTGTTTTCTTTAGATTAATGAGGACTTTTTTTTTTTTCTTTTCAGGCGTTCACATCACAAGTTTCCACCGATGAGCTCCTACCAAAGAATGCTTGTTCATCGAGCTGCTGCGTATTTTGGAATGGAACACAATGTTGACCCTACTGGTTCAGCAGTAATTGTGAACCGCACCCGTGCCACTCGCCTTCCTGACACCCGATTTCGGGATCTGTTGCCTGCCAGTGGGGCCAGTGCTGGCCCCCAAGGCAATGTGGCAGGAGGTAGCACCCCTGGAGCCTGCGGGTCAGGCACACGGTGCTGCCCTCAGCCTGAAACAGATGCTCAAGTGCCAGCAAGTGGTGCCACATCGACAGTAAACAGTGGCAGTACTTTTGGAGCAGAAGAACCGCGGCGGTCTATTTTGAAGAGAGATTCTGCTTCATTTGAAGATACCTTTAAGGTGAGCAACAGATACAGCATAAGAATATTGCTGTGAATGTTTTTTGTATATGTGTTATTTGTTTTACTCATTAGGTTTTAAATGAATGGCATATTCTTCTGAAAGTTTATTATGAGTAATTTTTATATGTACTGCTTCATGCTTCGTGATGTCTTCTGCTATTGGTGGTGATGACAAGGAAATAGAGGAGCAACCTTTAGAGCAACCTGAAATCAGGTTAAACACATTGTCCCTTTAAACAGTACTATATAATTATATTGCTACAATTCTTTGTAATGTTTGTGTGAGTGGTAATGGCAACACCCTAGATGATGTAAGAGAGGTGTTAGTGAAATGGTTTACAGTTGCTATTTCAGAGTGATATAAATTATGTTCCAGTATATCCAATTCTAATTAATTACAGAGAACATTTCATGAGAACTGTGGATATCACAAGTGACTGAGAATTCATGTAATTTTAGATAGCATTGGAAAATGTTATTGAATGAATGAGCACTGTGGGATTAAAAGAGTTTTCCCTATCTTGCTGGTTTTGATGTGAAACTTGAGGGAATTCCTAATGTGTGTAAATTTTTTTGTCTTTTCATTGTTCTTTCTTTATGTGTTTATCTTTCTTTCTTCTTGCCCCTTGAAAAATTATAGCCTTCTCAACAATTAAGTCATCATTACTAATTACCTTATATATTTAGTCTAGCAGGAATGAACTTTGGAGAACTGTGAAATCTAACTTTAATTATTGCTACTTGTGATGTGTGTTGATATCAGTGATATCAAGTTCTTCAGAAAAGAACCAGGCATACGAACCATTCCTTCATTTTCTTCTGTTTGTAAATATTGCTTAAGTAATTTTATTTATGGTGGCATGTTGTTTTGGAGCAGTTTTAAATTTTATCTACAGGTGAATTCAGTACTTTTATTGAACATTTAAGTTGATTTCTGACATTTATTCCATTACACAAAACAAATTTTGTTTCTTCTGCGGATGGCTAGATGATGTACAGTGTGCAATAATGGAGACTTTTGCAATGTGCTTACTGCATGAAGCTTTGAAACATCTCTTATCTTCATTTGTGTTCGATTCATTTATGACTGGCCCACCAAAACTCAACTGATGACTTTTCTGAACTCAAGGCCGAAGATCTGATGTGTGGGGTGCCCCCTGGGTCATGCAACACCACCCCACAGCAACAATTAGGAGCTATTACTGGTTGTATTTCATTGACATTTATTAAATTTCTGCAGTGATGTTTTCTGAAGATTTTTCTTGCTTATATTGTGTCACACAGCCCTTTTTACTTTCTCGCCTTATATGTACTTGTACTGTATACCTATATGTACTGTATATGTTGAGATGACGTTTTGTAATGCTGTGGCAAAGTCAGCATTTTTGCGACACAAAATCATGTATTGCTGGGAACTGATATGGAAAAAGTGGATAAATCTTGTTTCTGTTGGTAGTAAATTATTTTCTCTAACATGTTGAGTGTCAGCTTCCACATTTTGTGGGTCCTTGATAATGAAAAAATGGCAAATTCTTGGAAAAAAGAAGCAAAACCAGACAAATAAACACCACCAATTGTGTTGTCATTATGTGCATGGTATTGAAATGGAATGTATTGACCAATTTCAGCACTACATTGTTATCTACATAGAAACTAATGACATTAGTGGTTACAATGTTATCATCAAAATTGATAGTATGTTTGATAAATGTATTGGTTAATGAGTAATATTACAATAATAATTTAATATAAAAGTCTTATAATGCAAGATCTGCATGTTATTTTTTATTTTTGGTTTTACAAAAGTCCAGCGGTTACCCTCAATTAAAAGACTATCTGTTCAAGCATATATATTTATCCTAAGGCTTTAGTTTCATAGTTCATAATATTCATACAAAGAGAAGAAACAAAGTCAACAAACAAATCAGTAGGGTTAGAGGCGGTGATATAATCATTTGCAAGTTCCAAAATATTAAACGGCTTCACCTATGACAAAGTCTGTTACAAGTAAGAGGATTATAAAAAAAATGTAGAAGAGCAAGCATTCAAACCTGGAATAGGAAACCCAATTTGAGATGAGAAATACGGGGCTTAAATTATGCCTCTAATAATTTTGATCAAAAATATTTCTGTCTAGATATACTTTGGTGTAAAGAAATTGATTATCTATTCCACATGGAGGATAGTCACCACCAGTCTTAGAACTCTTAAGTATTTTGTAAATCATTGCTGATATCTGTCAAGATCCTTTACAAGTCCAATTCTACCGGGTGACCACAGAAGCACATTCAAGCCTGGAATGTACAAATGCAAAATAAAAATTAGGTTTGAATATTCTCAAATTTCCTACAAGATCTCATTGGGTATCCAAATGATTTGTCTGCAGTATTAATAACACAATTAACATTGGCTTTCAAAGTTAGTCGGTAGTCAAAGATAACACCAAGATCTTTTATACAGCTACCTCTCACAAGAACTGTACCAAAAATAGAGTAATAGTAATTAACAAATAACTACCTATAAAAGACATCACTTTACATTCATCAGTGTTAAGTATGAATTTATTACGCATGCACCACAATACAAATATATCAAGGTTACATGGCAAATTATCACAGTCTTGTATTGTTTGGATAGGCAAAAAAAGCTTAGTGTCATCTGCATAGTTTTACCAATGACAAGTAAGTTCATCTGACAGCATTCACAGAAATAGCAAAGAGTAGGGAGTCCAAATTAGATCCTTGGGGAACTCCAGAACCTGGAGAGAAAGAATAGGTCTGATGCCCAGAGTATTCATCATAAGTAATGCATGATTCTAAATGAGAGTCAATTAAACTGTAGTAATTTTATGGTATATTAAGTAAATGCTTACACTTTTGTTTAATAACATTATGGTTCAGAGCAGTGTTTTTCAAACTTTGAGGCATGCCTCCCAAGGGAGGCACGGACGTTTGTAATAATTTAATTCAATAATGTTGCATAACATTGCAATGCATAATATTGTAATATCTTTATTCAGAAAGGATCAGTCAGCCTCACCAAATAGTGAGACTGATTAGCTTATTTTAGTTTTTTCCAAAGTTTTTGAAAAACTTATCAATACACTACAATCAGTGCAGTAAAGCAAATTGTCAATGCAGTTTTACTCTTGTTCAAATGTATTAATTGAAAACTTTCAACAATTTTTCTTTTCAGTGGAGAATAAATTGATTAGAAAGTGATAATTCTTTATTAAGAGTTCATTAGATATTCAAGCAATACGATTTAAAGGGAAATAAAAAATAAGATTTGTTCTCGTTGTGGAAGTTCCAAATAACATTTGATTAGTTCTTCTCAAGTCTCTAGATAGAACTTGAATGTTAATCCTTGCTAGTAATGCTTTACAATAAATAACATTGTTTAAAAGGTCAAAGAAGTCTTAAGAATCATTCAAGTTTCATTGTGACGAGAGTGAATTGATGTTTAAGGATGTTGCTATTTGTTTACAGGCATGTAATAATCTCGGTGATGGTAATCCAATTTTTCATGCCATAATTGAAAAAAAGTTATGTTGTATTGTTTCTTGTTTGTTTATGTGGTTTTGATAGAAAGGGGACTAGATGGAGCTTGCATATAGAAGAGATGGTTGAACTAATGTTGTACATGATGTTTTCAAGTTTTGTGTATTTGAGAAGTCTGTGGTCATTCTTCTTATAAATCCTAACATTCTATTAGCTTTTACAGAAATATATTTAACATTATCAAATTTTAATTTGCAATCAAATGTCTTAGATCATTGCATTTAGATACAGATTCTAACAAATCTAACAAATAATCATAGAAAATTGGACTCCTTGTGCGATGATATCTCATGGTTTTATATTTTTCTATGTTTAAGTGTAATTTATTTGAACGACACCTTATTGACAGGAGATCAATGTTTTGTTGCAAGGTTTAACAATCATCAATCGCTATTATGTGAAGATATAATTTACTAAAACATTACTGGATAGAAGGCTTCTGTCAGTTTTTAGAGAAGTCAGTTACCATTTATACCCTTAATTTAGCTATATGAATTCTTGTATGCTCTACCAAATCAAATAAATTATCCAATAAAATGTAATACTAATACATCAATCGGATTTAAAATTGTCAATTGAGAGTAAAATGAAACATTTTGAATAGAAAGAATCTTGATTTTATAATCATGTTCACTTAAAGAGTGCAATAATTGTATTACTTCCTACGTTCAAGTTAGATTTAAATGAAAGCAGATTATCTATTAAACAAGCTACCATAAGCAAGAATTGGTAACTTATGGAGACTTGTTAATTTATTTCATATTATTGCTTCAGCAAATAAATAAATAAATGATTTAATAAAGAATAACACAAAATGGAAAACAAGAATTCGCCATTTTCAAACACATTCTTGCCCCTAGACAAAAATGTTCATGCGAGCCAGAATATGAAAGGAGAAAAATAAGAAATAATAATATTAATAATAAAAAATAGTAAATAATATAATCATAATTCACATCTATTGTTTAAAAGAACATATCTGACAAATATATTTTCATATGAAGCCACTACTCCCTGCCTTTTTAGCTTGTGAGTGTACACCTCTTTCTGGATTTCAAGGAGAAATAAGAACCAATTTTTGTAATTGAATGAGATCTGAATTTCCAATGCTGGATGGTAACGATCATACAAATATATTACAATTTGATTTCAGAATAATAATGTCATTCGTGAATATCAAGTTGAGAACTTAAACCTTTATTAATATTTATGTAATTTACGGAATTTAAAAGTGTGTTACTAGCTTCAATTTCATTATTAGAAGCATTTACAAAATTGCAGGAATTTGTATTATCTGATGCTGATTATCTGATATTATTTGAATGAGCTAATTTTGAATATTTGTTAATAGAAATAGTTGTTCATCTAAAGAGTTACTGCTACACCACCTCCTCCTTCAGAGTTGCACGTGGATGACCTGTGATTTGACAGGTACTTTTAGTTCAGCATCAGATATTTCTTGATTTACCCAGGCCTCAGTGAAACAAAGAAACAAAGAATACCAGTATTTTCATATGTAGGACTAGAGGTGTTGAAACATACCAACTTGTTTCTGAGTCCATGAACATTTAGGCAATATGCTGCTTCGTTCTGAACCTTGAATTCGGTGAATATATTTTTGAGCTATTCCCTTCGACAAGATGTGTGGTCCAGACTTATGCGAACATCTCCTTAGTTTTTTTTTGTTTATTAGTATGTCCAGTGCATGTTTAAAGTTAGTTTAAATACAGACCCATGCAACTTTTATGGGTCTATATCATCAAAAGATGTTGAATTTGGTGTGGTTTTTTGAGTTTTCTAATCTTTGAATTTCTAAGTCATCAGTAATAGTGTCTGTAATAGATGATATTATTTTTGTGACTGCTTGTTTGTCATGACTAAGCATTCCTTTGTTAACAATTGGAGGTTTTCAGAAGCAGCATTCAAGATAACATTTTTCGATTAATGATTTCAGATCTTGATATATAATGATGCAACATCACTGTTTCATCTATGTTCTCGACTCTTCTAATTTAGCCAATCTGGTCTCATGATCGTCCAGTCGTTTAAAAATGTCAGCAAAAGGGGTAGCGGAATAAGATGCTAAACTGCCCCTGGGGATACCAACTGGTGGTGTAAAACGTTTGGTGTATTTGTGTTTGCGGCGGGTGTAACAGATGGCCTCCGACTTTTCCGCTGAAAAAGTCAAGTGGTTTTGTTCCGCCCATTTCAGCGTCAGGTTCATAGGTTTTTGAAGTATTTTCAGTTTTTGTTCTAGGTTTATTTCTCTTGCTAAGACGACTATGCCATCATAAAGGAGGCGCCATATTCGTGGTATATGCGGGATGTCATTGACCGACAGAGAGAGAGAGAGAGAGAGAAGGCGGTGTCAGAATGCCTACCCCGGTTGGGGCTCTTCATTCCGTATTGACATATAACGAGAACAGTAGCGGAGAGGGGCTCCTCATGGTCGCGGCTTTTATAGGTGGCGGGAGGGGGCGCCGCGGAAGGGAATTTCCGCTCTAGCTTGCGATTGGATGATGGTTCGCGGGCTGGCTCCTGGTTGGCTGTCGATTGCGTGTTGCGCAGTACGGAATACCAGGTAGAGTTAATTTTGAGACCTTCTTTCCTGTTGAAGTTATTGGAGTGCTTAAATATTTCAATAGCTTCCCGTTGCAATCTGGTTTGGTAGTGGTTGGTGGACGAACACAAATACAACCATGACCGAGGCGGGACTCGAACCTGCGATACTTCGGTCCGAAATCGCTACGGCACCGCTGCCTTAACAATCTCTGCCATCCGGAACGGCTACGGGTTATTTTGTTGGGGTAGAAATCTGTGGTTTAGTTATGGTATTGGGTAGAAATCTGTGGTTATGCGTTTGGGTGTGGCCCAGGTGTTTCGGTCTATCAATTCAGTCAAATGCCTTCTTACGCCTTGTCTAAGTGGATGGAATAAGATTTAAAACGCTAGGGAATGTTTTTTAGAAGAAGGTCGTAGAGTGGTTTTATGAAGTCTCGGAAGGTTGTATCTGTTGTGAATTTTTTGATTTTATTTACGGGGGACTGGTGGATAAATAAGATATGTGGAATTTCACGATATTCACGGATGTTGAATTTGGAATATCTTTGAGGCCGAAAAATGATTCTGAGTATTCGATTTTCCAATCGGGTTACGAGACGTTACTGAGGTATGTTGTAGACCAGGTGATATGTGCAAATAAGGCTGTGGAGCGCATGCAAGTATGGTAGATATTTTTCTTGTTGGATACAGAAGTGGTGTTAAAGAGTGTGCCAACGGCGTTAATGAAACGGTGTGCTTTTCGGATTTTATCTTGAATATTTGTTGACCAGAGACGTAGGCCTTGGTCAGGATTCAGGTTTGGGGCGGATGTTTGACAATTTACACGGTCTCTTTTATCCTCTTCGATCCCCATCGGTCTTCCCAGGTTAGGAGGCGGGTATTATCGAAAAGAATGGTGTGGCCAGTTTTCCATCATGCTAGTATTATTGGTCGATGTACTAGTATTATTGGACTTGTGACGAATGTGTTGATGAAGGCGTTCGCCCCGCTTCGCCGATGTAACTGTGGCCGTTGCTAAATGATCTCATACACCCTGATGACAAAAGAGGTGGAACGAAGTCTTTATTGCCTACTAGCTTTTGCACAAGTTTTTAATGGGCGTAGGGCAGTGGCCGCCTCGTCCATCAGTACCATGGTGAACAAAGACATGATATCGAAGCTGACGAATATGTCATTTACATATTGCTCCTTAAGAATATCAATAAGATAGGATGGATACCCGACTGCCGATTAGATGTCAAAGGCTTGCAGCAGGCTAGAGTGGGACAGTTGATTGCGCTCACGATCGGGTGCAGTGGCGCGACGTTCTTATGAATGTAAGGGAGAATAGAGCCTAGGAATAGAGTGGTTACCACGTTGTAGCCTAAGTTACGTCTCCAATTGTATGGCCAACGAGTTATTTACCCGTGCCATGACTTCTTCCCTCATCTTATGTCCGGGGTTGCCCTGTAAGAGAGTGAAAGTTTCATCTGTCAGCAGCGCAACTTTGGAGTGGCAGTTAATGGTTTTCATGACCACCGTAGCATTGCCTTCAACAGCAGGAACTACGTTCACGCAATGCTTCCTTGTGCGGCAATTTAGCCTTGACCAATAAGCGACCAATTCCCAGCGGGTGTAGTTCACCTGCTCAGCGGGCCGTTTCGAGACCGTTGTCCACCCCTGCAACGATATCCGTGGTAGGACACGTTCGGGTACGGGTATGGTAACTGAGACCTCAATACTGTCGCTGTAGCTTCTTCGAGCTGTTTGTCAAATATGTTGATGACCGTACCAGTCGGGACGACACTGGCTTCAGGATGTTGTTTAGCCGTCAGTTTGTCAAATTTACGAAGTTGCTTTCGTTTGGCCTTTTCATGTACACGTTCTACGGATTCCCCCGAAACCGTTTCAAATGTGACCCAGTAAATGTACTAATGCTACATGCAAGCAATAAATGTAACTTCAAATTACGTTACGCTACCTGGGTGTGAGTCCGGTGATTGATTTCGAGAAAGGACGGGAGAACGTCCTCATTTCTGCACCGCTGAAGGAAAGCAAATTGGATCAGCTTTCTCTTGCGTTTCTCTCGCGAGAGAGACTCACGAGAGAGTTGAAATGTTTCCTCCCCAAAGATGTTGGTCGAATGAGAGCGTAGGCTCGCGTGGCAGGAGTCAGTAACTACTTGGCTGTCTGGGAAATGTCGCGTCCTAGGCACAGATGCTAAAGTTTCAGGCGCCATTCTGCGACGTTCCTCAGCAAGAAATGCGTGGAGATGGACTCGCACAAATATACTATACAGCGCGATATTTCCCTCCACTCGTCTGGCGGTTGGCCGAGCGATCAGCCAATGCGGTGAAAGCATTGGACAATCTGCCAACGGGCTTTTTATTTTCCCTTCCCAATTACCCTGGAGAGGCGGGAATTTATTTATGTTAGGGATACATATTTTCCTGCAGCTGATGAGGCTTTTGCAGATTGCTAGGACGGTATCTTTAATGAACTAACGTATACTAACTTAAAACTAATTACATTTCCGCTTTGGGAATAGCTAAGTTTTGTTAACTCATTATAATGTTTTGTTTAATTCTCTATAGTATTGTTTCTTTTCTTTTTTGTTCATTTTCACACGCATTCATTCTTAGGTTAAATTTACAATCGCATTCATTCACTGTTTCGTTTCGCCACGTCGCCGCGTTACTCAAGCGTCCGTGGCGCCGCGACGTCATGTTTAGGCGACGCTGGTCTGGCGCAGCGCGTTTCCGCGCCGCCCGCGCGGTTTCCGGCGTCTGGGAGCGGTGATCCTCTCTCACACACTTGCTGCTCCCCGCGTCGCGGAGCTCAGCTTGTGCGAGGGCAGTGCGCGGAAGGTGAAGGCGACGTGCTGTGGGCCCTTTCTTCTGTGGAAGGCTCTGTGCATGCCGCTGTTCGCCGCTTTGCCAGTCTCGCGTAGCATGCGCAGAGCGGACGGCCTCAGCGCCCTTGCGAGCGCAGTCTCCTCCCTCTTTTCCTTTTTTCTTGGACGCCAAGGAGCAGCGGAGGCGTGACAGGGCGTCGCGGCATGATCTGCATTGGTCGATTGCCCGGCCAACCGGCTGTTTGGAGGAAGGGGAACATCGCTCTATATAAAGTCTTGCACAATCCAACTCCGCGCGATTCACCCTGAGGAAGGTCGAAGAATGGCGGCTGAAACGTTAGGCCGCGTCCTAGGTTCAGGGACTATCACGGACAGCCAAATAGTTATTGACCAAAAGTGCATTTCAGCTGTACTATAGGCTAAGATTTCGTATTCAACATCTGTATATCTTAAATCTTCGGTGTATCTTTTATTTATGGAACGGAAACGGTCATTGCGGAAGTGACAAATGTTCCAGAACAGACAAAAAAGTGCAATAAAATTATCATTCGAAAAGTTAATAAAGCATTTTTAAAAAATTATTTCAAAATATAGCTCCAAAATGTTACCAACTGAAAATTAGCGTAGGGAAAGTTCTGCAAAAAATTGTAATTTTTCAAGCATCTAACTATTAACCTTTCTGCATGATGTCTGCTAGTATGAATATACAAGGGGTGTGTGTCTTAGCAATTTGAGTGTTAGCTGTTGAATTGAGCTCGGCGCATCAGACCAAAATATATTTTTGTTACTGTTGTCACGTTTTATTACTATGGCCACGTCACTGAAAAGCTGTCAACTGAAATCCTTAAAAAATATTTAGTTACAGGCAGCAGTACAACTAATAATGCCTAAATTGACGTAAATAGCGTATTATGTGTGGTATTAATTACAAAATAAGGGCATAAAATGTACACAACATTCAACGTACTTAAAAAGCACATAAACAACGAGCAAGTGCATAGTTTTATGATTAATATAAAATGGAATATAAAGAAATAGAATAAAGATTGGAAAAATTGTCTTCTCTGGATTTCAAAAAGTGCCAAAGTTTGTCTATGCCAAAAAATCTTGAGTCCTTTGTAGTCCATGTCCTTGGAGCGCAGTAGACGAGGTATTCCAGACCATCCGACTCTGAT
Organism: Gryllus bimaculatus; assembly: GCA_017312745.1. NCBI lineage: Eukaryota > Metazoa > Arthropoda > Insecta > Orthoptera > Gryllidae > Gryllus > Gryllus bimaculatus. The sequence goes on from BOPP01000118.1 coordinate 3,311,798, forward strand.
CTACGTCCACTCAGCGGGGGTCTAACCTGTCCCCAACGTCTCATTAGGTGTACAAATCGTGTTCGCGTGACCCCTTGCGGGGTCTCTGCGAATAGCGTGCTTCCAATGGGTTGTTGTTTAGGGTTTTTTGACTCCTCTTCCCCGTACGGGACGGGGATCGGGAGTCTGGGTTGTTGGCGGAAGGGTTAATTTTTCTATGGAGAGAGGAGTTGTTTTATTACGGTTGTGGATGACAGGGGAGGAGATGGGTAAGACCGGGATGGGAGGGGATTGGGTGGGGTGGGAGGGAAGAGATGGGCAAGGATTTAGCCAAAAGAGGCGGCGGTGTTGTGTTGCCGACGACATGTACAGTTTGTCATTCTGTCAATTCGTTGTCGGTTTAATTTGTCGTTGTTTGTTTTTGCCCTCTGGCTTAGGTGATAGGAGGGGGAAGTTTTAGGATGTCTAAGGGGTGCTTTTTCCGGGTGTGTCGGGGTGGGTTTCTGAGGATGTGGTGGTGAGGAAGGATTAGGTTTCGGAATAGAGGATTGTTGATGTCTTTTTTGATTTGGGCTGTTGTGGAGGTGTGAGGATGTAGGGTATTTTATTTTGATGTCGTATGGAGTTGTAAATAGTGTACATGGGTGGGCAGAAGATGAGGCGGATTTTGTGGTTTTCCACGCGGGTTAGTTTGGTGCGATTGATGTGGAATGTAGCGAACCAAGTGGGATGGGCATGTTAGGATGGGACGGATGGAGGAGTTGTAATTTTGGATTTTTCTCTTGGTGGGTATATTAGATTGGTGAGGATGGGGTATAAGGTATTGGTGATCCTGGTTGCTTTGACAGTGATTTTGTAAATGTGGTGGGACCAAAGGAGTCTGCGGGACAAGGTTATGCCAAGGTAGGATATTTCTGGTGTCCAGGGAATTGGTGCATTTCCAATGGTTATGGGAGGGGGTTGGATGGGTATGTTTTATAGGAGAACAAGATTGCTTGGTATGTGGATGGGTTTATGATAATGGAGTTTTGGGAAGCCCAGAGGTAGAAGTTGTTTAGGGATTCTTGGAGGTAGGATAAGGATCTGTTTAGGGAGCGGAAGGAAGCTAGGAAGGCAAGGTCATCGGCGTAAAGGAAAGTTTGTACTCCTGGTGTTGGTGGAATGTCATTTATATAAATGGGAAATGGGGGTAGCACAGCGCCCTGTGGGACGCCGGCTTGGATTGGGTGATTGGGAGAGGTTTTATGATGTGTCGGATGTGGAAGAAGCGATGATTTAAATAGCTTTGTAGTAGGGTTTGAATATGATCAAGAATATAGGGTCGGATTTTCATGAGAAGGATTGGATGGGAGACGGTGTCATACGCTTGCGTGAGGTCTGTGAAAATGGCAGGGATTTCTTTTCTATCTTGTAGGGGGTGGCGATGGCTAAGAAAAAGTTTAAAGTTTGGAAGGCCGCCGAGCGACCTTCACGGAAGCCAATTTGTGTGGAGGTAATAATGGGATCGAGGAGAGGTGTTAGACGAAGTGTCTTTTCGAATAACTTTCTAAGGATGGGTAGTATGCTGATGGGACAGTGGTAAGATGGGAGCCGATGATCCCTGCCAGGTATGGGGATCATGGTAACGCGAGCAATCTTCCAGATGGGGAGCAGCCCCATGAGGGCGATTTGCTGTTGAGGTCGCCTGCAGTAATGAAGGGGTAGGGAAGGTTTTTAAGAGTGTGTAGGTCGGAGTCGGGGATTGGTGTGTGGGGGGGACTTTGTAACAGGATATCAGAAGTATTTGAGATGTGGAGGAGCCAATAGCGACTGCAGTGCATTCTACGACGGATGTTGGAGGGAGTTGGTAAGGGGTGTGTGGGATGGATCGTCGAATGAGGATTGCCGTAGCGCCTCTAGCGGATGAGGTTCGGTCGGTTCTTATTCTGATGTAGTTAGGAATGGAAAAGGATCTGTCGGGTGTCAGCCACGTCTCTTGTAAGAATAGTATCCCGACGGAGTAGTCTTTAAGGAATTGGATGAGAATGTTTTTTTTCTGGTTTATGCCGCCTCGCGCGTGCCACGAGGATAGGGTTAAGATTTTGGGAGGGGGAGCAATTAGGATTTCAACTAATTTGATTCCAGCTGTAATGGGTTTAGTGATGATGTCCTCTGGGCCTTTAAGTTGAGGATTGTCGTTTTCACTGTAGGGTTTTGAAGAAGGGAGAGGTCTTTTATGTCTTGGATAGTTGATTGAATAGTTTATTGTTGAGCTGTGGGTTGTTGGGTTTGGCTTAGGTTAGTGGCAGAGATGAATTGGTTTGGGGGTCTTAGGGGTGAAAATTTTGGAGTGAGTTGGTTGGGGGGGGGGGCTTGATGATTTTGTCATTGTGCGTGTCGTTGTTCTCTGGCTTTAACCGTGAAGGGGCATTGTGGGTCGTAGGCGGGGTGGTTTAGGAAGCAGTTGAAGTATTTTGGAGTGAAAGGTTTGTCAGATGTGTCGGAGAGACAGTCTTCAGTTGGGTGGGAGCCAGCGCAGAGGGCGCAAGTCGCTTGTCTCCTGCAATAGGCCTTCGTGTGGTAGTCTGGCAATTTCTGCACTGGGGTATTCTGTCATCTTGTAGTCTTCAATTGTCACTCTGAAGTAGTCAATGTATCGTAGTACTTTCTTGATATGTCATTTCTTTTTTGTTTCCACTGCGTACAGGTGTATTGGTGTCAATGTCCCGTCGGCGTCTCGTCGTTGCATCTCAGTGATGTGGTGTGAAAGTAATTTTAGGGGCGGTCAAGTTGTTTTTGATGGCAGGCAAGTCGTATTTGGTCGGGGGTCATTTGATTACAAATTTGTCTGTTGCTCGGTTGAAGTGATAAGAGATGGTGGTGAAAAATAGTCCTTTTAGTCTGGGGTGTCCAGAGGCCTGGTGCAGGCGGTCACTTATCTTCCCGTGGGTAGTCACGGGCAGTCACAGTCATTGGTTGGGTTACCAATTCTGTCCGGGTACACTTGGCTGTCAGGTGGTTGTTACAGTTGGTCTTTAGTTCCTTGATCAATTCCGAAGAGTCCGATTCGTCTTTTGTTGTTTGGTTTTGGATTTGTCATTTGTTGAGAGGATGATTGATCAGGTAGTGGTTCATTAGTTATGTTTGGTTCTTCAGGGGTTCCGGAGTCAGTTTGCTGGGGGTCCAATTGGGAGAGAGGATTGAAGGGGTTCAAGGATTCGATAAGTTTACTTTCGTCTAGAGGTTGGGGTTTGGCTCCTTTTGTAACCAAACGGAGGCCGACATCCGTCAAGAAAACTTTGGATGGTTGGTCAGGAGTCGGAAGAGGGGTCAAGAGAGCGTCGGAGGTTGCGCTGCGCTTGTCGGGATACCTCATCGTTAGCGTTGGAGTTTCCCGCATCGGCCATTTCTTCCTCTCACATCTCCGTGTCCGAGGGCGGCAGCGGCTGGAGCCGCGCCGCCTCCAGAAGTAGTTTGTTCTGCTCCTGGAAGCGGCGGTTGCTCTACGCAAGGATTCTACGAAATAGACTCTTTGGGATGTTATAAAGTGAGAGGCGCCTCCGCTCGATAGCTTACACTGTTTAGAAACGTTATTAGAACTAAGGTGAATACTTAAAAGAGCTTGCGGTACGCTTTTGGCTCAATAAGCGTTGCAATGATGATAACGTGATCTTCACTGCACGGGCGCTGCTCGCTCAATACCTGTTCCCAGGGGCATTCATCGGTTGTTCTTTATTATGTCTTGTGGCATATCGTCCCACCAATTTTCAATTTGATTTAATATGAATTTCTTACGCTGGAAGGTTTTGAACTTAGTTTTAAATTGTGCCCTCCGAAACGCGTGTAATTAGAACGTGTATAAATGTGATAGTGGACCAATATTGTAAAAGCCTTTTTAAGAATTCTGTTACATTGATCTATCGACGAGTACTGAACGACTTCATTTCTAGGATTTGGAGCCTAAGTTCATATGCAAGTATTATCTAATCAACTGGGATATGTGATCTTTTCCCAATGTTCTCTCCGTGAGATCTACATCCTTTATGAGAAACGGCGATCTTTTTTTTAAATATTTTTATTCTCTCTCAAGAAATAGTGTCTAATTTGCCTGATATAAAGGGCGAGTCACGTAACTTCAACTCTTCCTGCAACTCTTCTTTGAACGATTGAAGTTATTGCAATGCAGTTTTCACTGATGTGCAGGTGGGAATCAGGCTGATTGATACATGTATTATTTATATTTCTTTATGACTTGTATTCTACGTGATATTGAGGTAAGTTTTTTCTTAAATGGAACTATGCATATTTTTTAGACGAGCGTAAAAAGACGAATCCAATGATATACGTACTGTCGTATGTTAGATAAGCTTTTCTAAGCTTGCTCTTGTTTAACGGATATTTTTAATGTAACAGTCCGCCACTGAAGGTCACGCAGCGCTGCTCTATTAACGCACTAGGGAAGTTTATACGAAACTTATTCCAAATTTTGACAAAACTGTTGTTAGTTTTTTCCTGAAGTCTGCTTTCCAGCCTTCTTCGTTCACAGATTCTTGTATGTATTGTAACCCTTGGGCTGAAAGAAACAGTTTGTTTATTTGACGTTAGCAGTGGAAGGGAGAATCCAAGACAAAACTCGAATGATAACGTGAAGCACTTTAGTGAATTTCATCCTGCTGAATATTCTGGTCAGTCGATTTTTACTGGCGGATGTGAGTGAGGTAGATGTGCAAGTTGGTACATAATTTAGTCTGTCAATCGTGTAGTACGTTTATATTAAGAGATCAAAGTGAATGTCAGGAAAAAGAGTAAATAATCAAAAGTGACGAAAGAAAAAACAGTTTTAATAGAATTCGAGTACTTAAAAGGAAAACTTCCAAAACGTAATCAATATTTTGTTCTGTGTGAACTTGATAGAGTCGAGTCAATCTTCAATACAGATACATTACATTGCAGATGGTCGTGGCAGAGCTACAGACATCAGCAGACGCCCTTTCTTTAGAACTTCAAAGGAAGACAAGAAAGGAGAAATAACAAACCAGAGAAAAATGTCAACTGGAATAAAATATGAAAATGTAACGAAGCGAGGTGTGAGAACAGTGACGAAAAGAAGAATGACAATTTTGTTTTTTACAAAGACGACGCAAACTTCATGCGTTTCTATTTTAAACAATTTTTTTCCTCAAATGGCTCAAACGTTGTTATTAAATCTTGTTGTTGGGGTGTGATGGACGTTTAAGAGCATGTTGCAGGCGTTGCATACTGTTGCGAAAAAACGGCGAATTTTTGGCGGAAAAACTCTTATTACAGGGCTCTAGTAATAAAAACGTGAATAAATCCTGTTGCTAAATTTAGGAAAAAAACTCCTCTCTTACGTGGTGTAACCAGAATCCATGTTTTGTGGGTCCTTGATACCGAAAAATTGAATGACGGCAATACATAGTCTAGCTGTTAAACCGTTCAGCAGATTTTCTCAAAAATTGATGTTCACCAAGAGTCTTTGTGATGTCCTTCTTCTTTTGGCTGTGCATATCAAGGCTGCTCTAACGGATCCCATGAAAAATTATATTTCTAGCTACGAAATTATTTCATCAATTTATTCAGTAATTTGTGTTGTCTGCTCAGCAATATCTACGCCCATTATTTGTGTGTCAAGTGTGTTGTCGGGTTTTGTTTGACCATGTTTGGGTGTCGCATACCAAAGAATCTTAGTGCTTTGTGGGGGTATTAATATCTTGTCTTAATTTTACTGAAACACATTGCTTTGAAATGTATTGTAAAGAATCTTAAGTTGATGTAGCGTACCTCGTCTAGTTGAAAATTTTTAATCCCTAAAGTACTTTTGATGTGGAGGTGATGTTGAGTAGGTGCGGGTGAGGGTGTGTACATGTATTCAAAGAAAGGAGTGAATAAAAGAAAATGCAACTAATTGAATGAAAGATGGAGAGAATTGTTAATAGTCTGGATTTCTAAAGAGTATTTGCATATCTTTAATCGATTTTTGAGACCATTGCATTTACTTCTAAAGTATAATTTCATGAGAGTTAAAAAGACAGCCAAAAAGTAATTTTCATACCACAAAAAATTATTTCAGCACTAGTGCATGGAAACTAGTTCTTACCTTTATTGTTTATTGATAGGAAAGTGTTACTGTGCAGTACACATACTGCAAAGTAGACTTTGCCATACATATATCGCAAGGACATCTTGGCCATTTAAAACAATTGACTACAAAATAGCAACACACTGGAGTGATATGAATGAACATGGCAGCCATCTTGTGTTTTCACAATTATTCTAGGATTAAATTTGTAGAAGTTTCTGTGAATTTGTGGGGGGGGGGGATGCAAGTCATCCGAAAATATCTCTTAGTGTACTCCTTTCAAAATGCTTGACAAGGTGAAAGGAGCCTCATCTGTCCACATTTCGGTTATTTGCCAATCTCTCTCTTTCTGTACTAGTTATGTCAATATCTATTATTTATCTTAACCCATTAACACCAGAATCAATTTTGCTCACAGAACGCTTGCCGATTGTTATTGTTCCATGTGTACAGAGCCATTGTTGGAGCTATCTGGTAACGTCTGTTAGCAACTTTTATCTCTAAATCATTGTCATGCTGCTAAATAATGCCAATAGAGTCCTCCAAAATGCCAACCACACCATATACAAACTTATTTTCAGCAAGAAGTAAGCAAAACTGTTAGGCCGTAGTAGCGTATGTCAGCGTAGCAGCTTAGTGGCAGTGCAGACCAACAATTTGCTTTACACCGGTCTCTCCCTTCAACTTACCCAGAGGCATGTGGCAACTAAGTATGGTTTGAGTAGATGTTTTGAACTGTAGCAAATCATGATCCACTCTGGTCAGGAGCATATAATGCTTTAACAGTATCATATCTCATCAGTCTTCACTAAATCAACGTCTAGCATTCAGGAAATCCTAAACTTGCTTTCATGTTTTATGTAGTAAGCATATGCCTATTGAGCAATTAAATTTCACAAAGTGGTAAAGAAGCAAATTTGAATTGAGCAGATGTGCATGCTCAAATGAGGATACTGGTGGTTAGTGGTTTAAGTGTATGATGTGGCTATGCTGGCAGAATGTTTGGAGGCTTTTATTATAGAGATTCAGATGTAGCTCATGGATATTGTTCCATTCCTTATTAATAGCACATGGAAATTTTACTTTTTTCGGCAAAGACTAGTCCAAGATCATTATATTCTTGGGACATTCAGTGAGCACGTAAGAAAAAAATGATTATTCATTTTTCTCCATCTTGAATGATTTATATACTGCTGGCCTAGTAATAGACAGGATGAAGTTTGGTTTCTATTTGGCAAATTGAACATGAACTCAATGATCATTGTAAGTAGTATGATATATTGAAGTAATTGGTTCTTTTTTTGTTCCATGTAGTGGTAATGATATGTATAACTTTCTTTTTTGCTTTCAGAAGCAAGCTGACCAGCTCAGTATGATTTCCTTTGTTATCTTTTGTCACTACTTGATGAATTTGGGACTTACTCTTCCCTGTTTCTTCTAAACTGTTCTGTACAATATGAACATTCACCTAACACTTATCTTTTGGAAGCTAGGAGCTGCTAACTAACTGATTCACTCCAGTCACTCCCTCTTCTGGTTGAGGTAGAGCAGAAAACATTGTCTGTATATTTAAATAAAAAAAAGTATTTAAAAAGGTGCCTGCAGGTCTGGCAAAATTCCTGGTATCTTTAAAGGATGGCCTGCCAGCACCATTCAATAAGTGATAGTGGCAAGCGTTGATGACAACTGGCACGTTAGTCGACACGTCCATGTTGTTGTGCAGTCCCCTGAGCGGCAGCTTGGTTGCGAGCCCCCACGGCGCTCGAAGAGCTTTGAAGAGCGGGAAGAAGAGTACGAAAGGGCACGCCAACGAATCTTCCATCACCACCACCACTATAATCATCCACCTAACAATCACCAACACCGGTCATCTAGTGGAGGTGCAACAGTCAGTCCTCCCTCCACCACTACCACAACCACCACCAGCGGCAGCGGGCCTGCTGCTTCTGTTTGCCACGTGGGTATTGTTGTCTGTCTCTGTTCATCCACTGTTGTTCCCTTTGTTGACCCCTTCCTGACAATCAAGAGTTCAGAGGAGTAATTTGTATGCAAATTAGTGTCTGAATTTTTGATTTGTTTATATGTCAGTGAATGTTGTGTTTCAGTTTCAAAAGCTAGCTTTGAAACTGCAGTAGAAGTAAACCAATAGATTGTTGTTGATATTGTGGATTGGAGTTCACATTGGTAGTGTGTTGAATAGCTTTATTTTGTGATGTCTAGTAATTTTATCTGTTGCTACTTTAACTCTCCTCATCTCATTTTATCCTCCAATAATGTTTAGTAATGTTATTGTGATGTTAATGTTTGAACATAATTGTATATTAACTAACTTAATAGATGATATTTGTGAGAACACTGTGAAATAGAAGTTATGAATTAGGATTTATATACTGAACTCTGAAATTTGAGCTGATCCCTTCAAATTTCATAGTTTCAGCATGTTGGTCTGTTATTGGAAGTCTGAGAATAGTTAGAAGGAAAACGTAGTATGTTCCTTCCTGGTGCAAAGGTAAACTATAAACGCATGTTGAATTTATGTTTCAGTATAGTTTGTTTGTATGAAGAAAATGGTGAACACATTTGTTTTTATTTGTGAATAGTACTGAATCCCTTCTTTTCTTCTGTTTTAATGAGTAGATTTATGTTTCATAAAAAGCATGTTTTGTGTATTTTTTCACTTCAGTAGAATGAATGCAAGTTGCATCAGTGTGTTAATTGCATGTTGGCTTCCCAAGTTTCCAATGTTCATACTTTCTGGAAACTGAATCGTACAAAGTGAAAGAAATGATTGGGGGATTATAAATAACTTCAGTGTGTTAAAAAACGGTGTGCAAAAGGCTCTTTAGTTAATTGAATTTTTGAATTGACACTTTATTTCCAAAATTGGATTTTCAATGTTCAATTTCTTTGAGACTTGACTTTCTGCCCCAGGCAATTACTTCTCATATTACACCCTTACAAAATCCTGTATTTTAAGTAAAAGTCACATATGTTAGTGTAATTTCTAAAGGTTTTGTTTCTTTTTACTGAAGAATATATTGATTGTAAAAATATATTGTTAATGTGCGCTGTTGTAAGAGTTTTGAAATCAGTTTTGGAAAGGAATAGCATATTCCAGTGCAGCAACGTTGGGAAGACTGGTACGAGAATTTACCACTACTTATTAGCTTCCATGGAAGTTTCCATACTGGACTTGGCAAATTATTTTGTGTTTCTTTGTTTTGTTTTTTAATGTTTTCATTTTCATTTCCATCTTGTTTATTTAATTTTCATGGAAGAGATAATTAACTAATGAATAGTTTTGAATTATTCTGTGCTTATTGGTAGACAAGTAAATGTTAAATTTTACAATTTATGAATATACATGGCCCTTGCTTAGTAATTATAATAAAAATGTACTTATAAATACAAATATTTCTATCTTGGGAACACAGTCATTTAAAGAACCTGGAGGTGACAGATTAAAATAACGTGACTGGTAGAAAACAAGGAAAGAGGAAATTGCAGGAGGGGGAGATGAGATTCCAGATAGGAAGATTATTATTTGTTAAACTTGGCACGTTCATGATCTTCCCACTTACATGCACACTCTTAAGCAGAACTGAATCAAATACACAATTAGATATAAACAGTAAATTAATGATCTATTTTTTCAAAATATGCAATATTACTTGATCATTAAAACAATCCACTAAATTAAGAATATATGCAATGAATATTTCATTGGAGATGTACTAAAGCATTTTGAAAGAGGGGCAATTCATAATATTAATGAATGAAACATTCAAAATGAGATTAGTGAAAATTATTTAAAGGTTAAAATTCATAATTTCTTTTTATAGACAATGTGGAATGGTAGAAGCTGTGTAGTGTGAGTGAATTGGTGAGAGACTTGTGCCTTTAAGAAAATAATGAAAGAAATGAAGACACCCCATGCAGATCGACTCAATGTCTGAATTTTACTGAGGATTTCATGTTTGATTATAATTTTTTAATTAAAAGGGAGTTTTCTTGGTTATAAGGTAATTTCCTGCATCCACATAATTGTAACATATAGTCTGAGTAATCCAAGCAAGTTTTTTCTATTTTTCATTTTATTTAATTATTAATATTTTATTTTTAAAAATAATTTTTCAGTTTTATTACTTTTGCTTTAAATCTATGCTGCTCAGAAATATTTTTTCTTGTAGTCTTCTTTAGCAATAGAAAATTTAAAACTGACTGAGTCTCTATGAAGTATGGTGCTATTGGAACGACATCTGGCAGTACAAATCAATAGTTTTCATAGCATGCAATTTGGATTTGCAGATCTGAACTTGAAAAAAAATACAATATTATTATCTAATTCTTGCTTTGCGAGCCTTGTAAACTAAGAACAATTACCACACATGCCAATTTCAGTAAAACATTTTCGACAAATAAACTATTGCAGTTATGAGATATATTCATGTACAAATATAAAGATGCTGATATGCTACATAAAAACTAATGCAGATCCATGTAAATGATATGCAATAACTTGTTGACTCTCCACAAAATGTGAATACCTCTGAAAACAAAGTGGACATAATCTTTGATACACACATTGGAGGAACTATTCCTGTAGGGATGTGGCAACAGTTGCAATTAGCTGGAAAAATTTTACCTGGTGGCTCCTTCAGGGGCGCCCTAAAATTGCTTGACTGCCCTATAAAGGTTTGCGGTTTGAGAACCTGTTACTGATAATAAAAGAAATTATGAAATGAAAATAAAGTTAAATTTAGTATTTAAGAAATAAAACTGTTCTACTCTTCATTGTAATGAATTATTACATGAGAGTTTGATTTCGTCCAATCATTTTTGACAGGTTGCATCTAATTAATTATAATAACCTACATGTTGTATAATGTTAAGTTTTCTTGTAGCAAGAATTTAAAATATGCTTTGCTTGCATTTATTAGGCAGCTTGGTTTGGCTTGGCTTTTGGATTGGATTGTTGTGCATCTTGTGAACTAATCCTTTTTATCCATGTCATATTTCCTTATTAGCAATTTGTTTTGCTTCCTTCTGTTACATCCATTTTGTATTATACCTTTCCCAAAATTACTAAAGAGACAAACTATATTTGCCCTCATAAACATACCGACTAATACTGTAATAGAATAAAGGAATGCCTCTTAGTTCAAAATAGTGAGGTGGTTCTGCCATTTGAGTTCAGGGAACTACATACTTGTTCTGATCAATAGGCACGTTACAAACATTTTAAAATATTGTTCATATAATTTTAGTGTGAAGCAATAGCAGACAAAAAAGAAAAAAAGAAAGAAAAAAAAACACACACCACTAAAGTTTTGGATATGCAGCTGATTATCGATGGAAACAATTTTCTTTGTTTTTTACTGTAAATTTTGTCATAATTTACATATTTTGCAGTTTTGAAGACCTGTGTTTTTGTAGTTTGGTGGTTCTTTTTAACTGAAGATAAAGCAAGATAAAATTTATGAATATTATATACTGTCAAAAGAAAAAAGATTGATATTACTTTTGATTAACTTGATCCACTAATGAAAATATTCTATTCTTTTAGAAGAAACACCAGGAATATTAGCCTACATTTTAATAATTATTGTTAATACCTCTTTGAATACGCTTAGTCATTTTTCCATAGATGAATAATTCCTAAGCTTCACGTATCGGATAGATATTAGATGCTATTGAAGTGTTTGAGATAAAGTTGGTGTATTTAATATGACAATTTAAAATGAAATGGAGGGTTTACCTAACTTTGTAGAGTGTAACAAGAAATGTATTTTGAATTTGTGTTCATATGCCTGTTGTAATTTGAGGATGGTATCCAACTGCCACAACTGTTTATGCTGGGAACATTGTAAAACGTGTGCTTACTAATTTCATGTAAGATTTAATTTAGTTAAGTATTTCAAGCACATGTGTTAACTGAAAATACTTGTTTTCTGAATGATAGTAATATTTAGCGAAGTTTTAATGGGGAGGAGGGGGGCAGTTTACAAATATATGCCGAAAATCCTACAATTATATCATTGATATGCAAGTGAAACTCGCTTAAGTGCATTTTTGATGTTTTTCAGTTACTTGCACATCTAAATCACATCTACAGTATTTTCATTAGTGAAACCATTAAAGTCCTGGAGTTTGGATATACTAAAGTATCGATTCCTTTCTCTTTACTATCTCGCTGCCACAATGCAGTAGAGAGAAAATTATGTAACAAAAACAGACTTAAGTCATGTAACTGGTGAAATAGTTGAGACCATTATCAGATTCTTCTATTCGATTAACTTCAAAACACATTTTTTGGACTTAAAGAGTTTCACTTGTAGACTGACATTACATTTTGTCAATATAGGATTCTCTTTGAGTATTCAATCTTTGTTCCTTTTTTAAAATTTTTGGCATAAATTCTTGTTTCCATTTCCTATTACAACTATTATTATTGTCCAAGTTCTCTGCGGAATGTTTCCAGCATTATTCTGTTCTTTAGGCAAGGTGAAAACTGAAAGAAAAAGTACATCCCATGGTGGCCACTTCTTGGAAAACTGGGGAAAATGAGGGAATTTTGGAAGAATCATTAAAGTTGGGGAACTTTTGAGTTAGATACTTGCCCTTCAATAACAAAAAAAATTTTAAAAAAATAGTTATTTGTTGTGAAAGTTTTGTTTATTTGTACTTTATCACTGATATTAAAGAGCAGGCAATTAGTATCAGGCTTGCTTTAAATATTTTCTTTCAATGTGTGAAATTACAAATCTTGTTAGTGGGAGGATTTAAAACTGCACTGGTCAAACGGGAAAAGTCAGGGAAATTTCTTCCAGGAAATGAGTGGTCTCCTTGCTTCTGTTTCTGTGAAAACAGCAGACTGTTAATGAATTGTGACCTGAACTTCCAAAGCCGTCTCCCTGATACATATAACTAATTGTGAGGCAAGAAGATACAGCTGCAATTTACATCTGTGCTGCTTGCACTATTGCCCATTGTGTGAGCTTGTCTTATTGAAATGGATGATATTTATCCATATTGACATTTTCTATTTAACCAGATGACTTATTGCTACGATTGATTAACTGTAGGTAGTAGTTAAATGACCAAAATTATATGGATATTTCTGTGTATGATATGGTAGGTTGCCATTACCTTCTTTTTCTTTGCATTGATAATGATGGTGTTAATTCATTACTTCAGATTTATAGCAACAGTTCTATTCTATGAAATATAATTCTCTTCACCATTCACAAAATCATAAGGGTTCGTGAAATACATTTGTGAAGTGTGCAAGGTGAACAGTGTATTGTTTCCGTGCGAAATTACATCTCTATAACAAAAATATTATTAGTATTATTTAAAAGCTTTTTTGTTTTGTACAGATTGCATAATTTGAATGACCTGTATCCATCTTCATTTTCTGTGCATGATAAGATAAAGTGTATGCAAAGTTAAGTTTTAGTTGTTGAATAAAGGTGAGTGACAATTCAAGAGGCTTGACATAATTAGAATGATTTTTGTTTTATCACATACTATATGTAGAGATTCATTCTTCAAATATTTTATCTTTATTTTTGTAAGTGCATGAGAGAAATGATATTCAGGGCTATTCAGAAATGATTTGGATGGTACAGAAATAATAAGCAGAAAATAGCTGTTGTTTTATTTAAATCTTCCATTTCGCTTGCTCACCTTCTTTCATCCCTCTCCCTTTCTGCTCTCACATCCGCACTTTTTGTTCTTTTCCTTTGTCTATTATTTTGCCCCTTCTACCTTCCTCTTTGCCCCTTTATTCTTTCCCATTCTCTTTACTTCAAGTTCATATTGATCAGTGCCTTTAACAACAGCTTTTACCTAAAATTGAATTCTGATATTAAAGATATCAAAATGGTTGCAAATCTATAACATAATTTCCAGTGTCCCTGAAATTGTGTTGTCAAGTTCGAGCTTCCTCACTAACATATAAACTACCCCCTCTCCCGCTGCCAAAAAATATTTTAAGATTATACTTCTCCATAAGCAATAAAAATTGACCGGGTTACTACGAAGTGTGCTGCTGTTGTACATCTAGCAGTAAACTTAGGAATTTTTCGCATTTGGTTTCGCAGTTTGGAGAACTGACAACTGCTCTAGTACGTTTGTGCAGGATATCATCTCCGTAGACACGCCTGGGCACTCAAGCACTTCGGATCCCGAGATTTGCAGAGGCAGAAGAATTAAATACCCTCAGCCGCTAGGCGCAACATTGGTGATGAAGGAAAAGCTACACGAGTTAAATTGAAAGGCACTGTTAGGTTCAACTAAATCTATTATCAGTAATACAAAACAAAAATAATTATTTATTATGAAGAAGAGGTGTGATAGTACTTTTTTTTAAAAGAAAAAAAACAAACAAATGAGCGAAGACTTTATTATAAAATATAATAAAAATGTGACTGACAGGGGAGGACAACTCTGTGTTAGACTTGAGTCCCTACCTTCCATGGCAGCTTGGAGGAGTCGCAAATTTGTGCGAGCACAGTGGACTTAATTTTCAATATACTTGCTATTGGATTCCGAGAACACAGTGTATCTAAACACAAATGCCAAGGAGAAACTACATTTGGTTCCTTTTTTGAATGTGGCAACAATTGCAAAGGCACAAAATTTCACCTAGTGGCCCCCTGGGGTCACCTTACAATTACCCCCTAGGATGATTACTGATAATAAAGCAAAGGTGGAAAAGGAAAAAAAAATTAAATTCAGTATTTAAGAAATTTAATTGCGTACTTTTCTTATCATTAATAATGAATATGCAGGTTTGATTTCAATCTGTCATTTTAGATGACTTACCTCTAGTGTGTTAATAAAGCCACATTGCTGGTTTGGACTCTAACAAATCCAATGAGAATGAAAACATGAATTTTATCTCCACATTAGAATGGTGTATTAGAAAGAGTAAAAGGGTTTAAATAAAGTTTTCTTGTTCTTTTTCTTGACTTCTTTTATGAAGGTTAATTGATTGTTCATTGTAGTTACCACTTGTAGTCCTTTAATTACATCTCCTAGTTCAATGTGTCTTCCTCTGATAAATGAGAGGATTGAGAATAATTGATGTGTTGTGTGGCTTGTAAATATGGGGATTAATTAAAATGCTTTGATGCATTTCTTGATAATGTGTGTTAACATTGTATTGTTTATCATTAAAAGTTCTTCATACAAAATCAAATCATTTCCAATAGCCTATGTGCTATTCATTATCTGAATAGTGTTAAAATATTTTGGAGTGTGTTTGGTGACATATATGATTTGTTAATAAGTGGTGTTATGGTGAAAGTATTTGGTGCTGTACATAGCAAGTTTTTTTATGAATTCTTATTTGTTCGTTTTGTGTGTGTATATGTGGATGGGTTTTATTAGAAGGCCTTTAGGAGAAGGTTGCTCCAGCTTCTGTTCTTTTTTTGCAGCTATGCATGATTATTCATGGCAAAACAGCTCCATGCTTTTTAGTTTTCTTTTTTCTAATGTCTGCTTCCCAGTTAATGTACGGAGGGCACTCCCAAAGGTTCTCGGAATTATAGGTTTATAGGTATAAAAGATTAATTGTTTTTAATCTATTAATGCTTCTCAGAAGTACTCTTTCCTGTGCAGCAGGCCATCCTTTGGATCTGCTTCCAATATACTGATACCCTGTTTTTATAGACTCTGCTCTAGAAAGGCTGTTACAGTATGCCCCGAAGAGTCAACCCAGTGACTTCATATTTTCTTTTGCCCTTGGGTAAGAAAGTCAGAGACACAGATTAAATGTGTAGGGCAGGTGCTTGAGAATTGGACCATCGAGTCTTTCATTTGCTGTACAATGTGATATGTTACACAATACCAATGTGGATTTCGCAAATCTTTTGATTTTTTCAATCTGAATAAATATTCTGGGAAAGTTTTGAATACAAATGATTGTGTAACATTGTTCAATCAGTGTTGTCTCCAAATATCTGTTACTATAGCAAGATTGGTAGCAAAGAATGAATCAATAATTTCCTTCCTAATGCAACACCATTTTTTCATTTTTATTTGTGAAGTGATGAAAATGTTGGAAAAGTCTCAATGATTTTGGGGCCTGATTGATATGTTTTATCTCCCAGAAAATATCACAGATTTGCTTTGAATATCATCCTTGAATTTTTTGCATTTATTGCATTCAAATTACCCAAAACAGGTTATGTTATGAATATTTGATCTGTTAGTGAAGTTTTCTCTTCCCTCCCCCTAATTGAGCAGCAAAGGTTCCAATATGTATTATTACTTCTCTTTCCTGGTGCAGAAGTTTTTATTCCTTCATCGCATGGCAGATGTCTTAAAACGCTTAATCGTTTTGCAATGACTAATCCATTAGAATCCTAATTTTATGTTCAAACTAATTGCCCATGACTTGAAGAATTACTAATACAAGAAAAAGGTCATATAATGGTTCCTTACCAAATTATAATATCGTTATCATGCATAATGCTGACTGGAAATATGACTAAGCTCATAAAATATTGTCTAGTAACCCTATTCCCAATCATGACAGAGTGCATTAATAATGCCATCATTGCCTGGACAATGGAAAATTAGTTACTCCCTAGCCATTTCACAAACTTTCAGGAGTGCCCTTCGTATTTTTCAATGTTCTAATCTTTTGACTGCCCCTATATGTTGTTGACCTTACCTGTCATGGACAGCATCACACAACACAATGAGAAAGATGACGGCCACATTATTTTATTTGTGTTTGTGTAGGTTAAAAAATGTGGAAATACTCTTTGTTTGTTTGGTGGCCTTATTTTGTTCTTCAATTTTATTTTGAAATTTCGTTCATTTATTTCCATAAAATTTTGCTCGAATGATAACTTCAGATGATTCTTTGGAAGGATTATTGAACTTGTTTAAATTATGTTTGCTAAAGTTTTGTTTAGTTTCATAGATCTTAGATTCAGAATGAAAATTTTCCTAGGATGCTTCAACTTTCCCTGTAATTAAGTTTTTATGAATTTTAATGTTGTGAAGCAGTCTTGGTATACAGGGTGTTGACAGACTTAAAAAATATGACAAACCTATGATACTAAATTTTAGATTCATTCAACCCCAAATTACACTTATATGCCAGTTTAACTTACAATTAATAGTTTTTGATTGTTTTTTGTTTTGGTATATTGTATTTTACTGGTTTGTGATACATGGGTTTGGGTACAACTGATAACATCACTTTGTTCTGATCTGAATACATTGATACTTTTCTTAAGACCCCCCCAAATTTTTTAGACAGCAGAGAATTACATATTTATTTATTTCACTCATATTTCATTTTTGAAACACGTTTCATATAACAAACTTTTAGGTCTAACAGATGGTAGCTCATTGTCTAGTTTGTTGTGACCTGCCAGGGAAGCTTATACATTGTTTAAATGCCTAAAAGTTTCCAAAAATTTTACTTCAAAAAATGTTTTTGAAATTTAGGAAAGATTCACTTATTATGAATTTATTATGATTATGCAAGGACAGTAAGTTTGTTTTAGATATGTTAATTATCGAGAATTTAAATTACGCTGAGTATACATTTATTAAGTAAATTGTATTTTTCATTAGACCTGAAATGGGGTGCAAAAGTTCCTGAAATATTGTGTATCATAAATGAAATATGATATGAAATAAAGTAATTATATAATTGTCTGCTGTCTAAAAAATTTTGAAGGGACTGGTTCTTAAGAGAGGTACTAATTACAAAAAGACTATAAATTGCATAGAACTGAATGAATGTATTGAGCGGTGTGATGCTAGCTGCTGAAAATTGTTCCGAGAACAAAAAAAATGAAAAATTAAAAACTTCACTCGCCACTCTGCAAGAACATATGTTAAAGTTGTGATAATGAATCTTTGGTCATGTATAGCTACTTAATATTTTATTATGTTTGTAATGATTGTATTTTATTAAACTTGCAACACTTTGTTTTAATAAACAACATTACAAATTTCCAGATAAAAATTCGATATTCATACAACTACTTTACATAATCTTTTTTTTTTTTTTACTGGGAATTTGTATTGGAGGCCACAAAACATTCGAGGATTTGGGAAGGTCAGATTTGTCAACACCCTATGTATATTAAATGACTTGTTAACTCTAATGAAATAACCAAATTGATAAAAGGTATTCAAAGTTTTAAGTAGCAATATTACATGATACCTGTATTGTGAGAAAATAATGCTGTTTTGTTGAATAAAAATTTGTTATTTTTCAAATTGATTCATTGTAAGTGGTCCAACACTGGTTGCTTGACCATCGCAGAAAACCTTCATGTTTTGATTCTTCAGCAACATTTTAAATTTTTGTTTCAAACAGCATGCCATTTTTGTGTCTGTGTACATTTACAATTATCTTTAATTGCTCAGCAGTGCATTGTTTCATAATTTAAAAGCAAAGTATATTGGATTCACTATACTCTGGCCTAATTATCTATTGTATGTATATACCTAATATGATTTATTTGGATAATATTTGCAATTATTGAATGTAAGTGAACAAAGTTGGATTATTAGTTTCTTTAATAATAGAGTATTCTCTAAGAAGAAATAGACTTGGCGTAAAACATCAATGGTATGTAGCTTACTATTTAGAAATTAAATTTGAATTTTTCCACACTTTCAACTGCATCTCTCTTCAGGGAGATCAGATAAAAATATGAAGTGCCTGCTATGATGCGAAACTTCTGTATAAATTCCTACTTAGAGATTCACGGTCAATGAATTACACAAGAAAATTCTTTATTTCTACAGGGAAGATGAGTGAGAAGATGAAAGATTACATAAAAAACTTTTTTATGTATAATTTTGAGTATTACTTTAACATATACAAGGTTATAACATAACTAACAGAATTATGCCCCATGACTTTCTTCCCACTTCATGAGCACTGCTACAACCTGGAGTGTTTGGGGTGCAATTGCCCCCATTGCTAGTCTCCTTACTTAGTGTTAGTTTTGTCCCGTGTGCTCGACTGCTGGGCCCTGCTCCGTGTCACATGACATGCCCAGCAAGAAACCCAGGTACATTGAGAATTGCATTTCACTGAAGCACCATCGAGTCGGGAGTTCAAAGAATGTGATGATCATAGAAACCTCCTCCATTAAAAAAAAACACTAATGTGCCAACTTCCATGGAGATCAATCATATGGTGAGAGTTTATTGATCCCAAATGTAACAAACATCCATTTTTAGGTAGAAAGATTAAATGTGAGTTCTTGACATCAGAACCTAAATGACTAATATAAAAATTGTTAGAGAAGATAAGTAATGAACAAAAAGTCATCAAAAAATAAAAATTATTTTTAATGAAATAAAGATGCATAAAATAATTTATATAATAATAATTAAATGAATAACAACAGATAATAATTTAGATTTATAAAATGAATAAATAATTAAAAATTTATTGAATTTTTAATTATTTATTCATTTCATTATTTATTTTTCTTACAATTTTAAATTATCATTAATATGAAATTGATAAAAACCAGAATTTATTTTAATAAAGCATAGTATTCATTAATTTGTAAAGTGAAAAACATTACATTTTTTTTATAATATTCATGTTTTATGAACCATATGTTTTATAAACCATGTTTTTATGGAATATAATGGAATGAACAGATTTGTAATCTACCACAAATTTCTGCTAATTTTATGAAAATAGTCTTGTGCAAGATTTCATATTTATATTCTTCCTCCTTTTCTGACACTGTACTCAATAAACATACTTCATTGAGTCATATTCCAGTAATTGTATAAATAATATTTTATCAGGTTTTTGCCCTAGTAAAGATAGTCTCCAAGTGTCCACCTACCAAGAGTGCATGATCCTGAACTAGAAATATCGTCTTAGAATTAATTTGAGATATGTTCATTTCAAAAAAGTATAAAGTATACTTATGATATATTTTGTATAAAAGAGGTTAGAAGTTTAAAGTTTGGAGGGGAAAGCAGGCTTAGATATTATGTCAGTAGTTGTAAGAAGTGTGCCAAAGGTAGTGCAAAATTTAACTCCAGACCTATCACTTATGAGAATATCTGAGGCCTTGTATTCAACTGATCGATGGCAAAGGATTAACATGGTTTTAGATAAGAAATACAGCAATCTTGGCATCTGAGGAATACAGTGCAAAACATCTGTATAATGGAAAAAATGTTCAATAATGTGAATTTAAATCCAGAACATGAACATGATAAATTGATGTATTTGTATATTTATTAGTAATCTTTTATAAATAATTTGTATCTTGTCCGGTTCAAGTGCTGATGTCAAAGACATCTAACTTTCATTTAGGTGTAAGTGTGTATTAATTAAAGTAGTATTATTGATTTTTTTCCATTGTAGGTTTCTTAGTATAAAATAGTTTGAAAGGAATGAGTTAACTTCTTGCCCTATTTATCCCCATGTGAAAATCAAACATTTTTGTGTAAATTTTACAATTATTTTTTTGCCAATTTTGTGTTGAATCTCAAAACTGAAATTGTACTGAAGTTTGGTACCAAATTGATGTTTTATATGTGCAATTTTCAGATTTTTATCAGGTCCCCCATCAGTGCTATGTAGTTAAAAATTTGGAAAATATGTGTACTTTTTAACACTTTTGAGTTCAGGCCCTTGATGACAGATTATAGTGTAGCCAGAAAACCCAGGGTGTTTAGTGGTATCTTAAGCCGCGTCGGTAGTTATTTTTGTGAAACAAATGCATTAACCCTTACTATTTTTAGAAAGTCTGGATTTTTGTTAATTGAAAACAAATGAAAAATAAGAAAAAGTGCCAATTTTTAAATTTTATTGACATATTTAAATATATTACAAAAATACTGCATAAAAATTCTACAACAATATATATTTTTCAGAATCAGAATTTTCTCATATTTCATCCAAAGCTTTTTTCTGTATCTAATTTCTGAATGATTTTTCAAAAAGTCAGTATTTTGTAGTGGGCTCAAGGTTCTAAACTCAAAACACTTAGTACTGAACTCCTACCACTGCAAACTACTGCAAAAAGCAAATGACAAGACCGGCTCTCATTTTGCAAAATAGTCTTAAATTGCCTAACAAATGGCAACACCATGCAGCCACAAAAAAATTGAGATATATCCTCAGATCCTCCAGAATCAGTGTGTAGTCAGGAACATGCGTAGAAAGAGAAGAAAACTTTTTCACCAGCTATGCTTAGGTTTGACTCGTGAGCATGAAGCAATGCCCAAGTGTAGGTCTGGCTTGGGCTTCAATGTGTTACGTGATAAGCTACATAGCATTGATATTTTTAATAAAATAAATAGTTATGTATACAAGCCAACAAAAAATGAATGCTGCGAGTCAATTCCTTCTTTTAGTAATTACTCTCTGGAAATAGAACCTTGTTCATTTGTGTTTGATAATTTTGGTTGAAAATTTTACCCAAATAATGTTAGGTAGGTAAGTAAAATATTGTAATCCATTCTATATTTAGTTTTGTTTTGTTTTTTAGAGGGCTGTGTTTTATGTAAAAAAGGAATTGTACATGTAATATTTTAGGTTTTAGTATTATATAAAGTCATATTCAAAATTGGATTGAATATGATGTTTTAAATGTTGAACAGATAAACTAATTGTTAATCATTTGAATTTTATACACCCATCTGATGATAGGAAAAGGAAGATTTCCAAAATGGTGTGTGTGAAATTTTTTTTTTAAGAATAATGTATTATGAGATAAATGTTGTTCCTTTTACCTACAAAGAAAACTAAATATATGATGCATTACAATATAAATTAAAGCAGTTATTAAATTAACTTTAGTAGTAGGTAAACAAAACTTGGATTTGTAGGCTAGAGTATACTGAATCCTCTGTATTTTGTTTTAAAATCCTAGAACCCTTCGCTGAATAATTTAGAAAACCATCAGTTACTACAAATGTAAAAAATGACGCATGACGTAACATATCAGAAATGGTCACTTTGTAATTGTAAATTGGAGACAAAATAAAAGATTAAAAATTAGTATTAGAATAACCAAATCATTAAGGATTTCCTACATTACAGTATGATTGTTTTCTGAAATCATGAGATGACCAATGTTTTGCTTCTGGACCCCTTAAAATGGATTAACACTTCCTGATCGTTGAAATAGAATGGGATTTTACTTCATCTTGTATGAAGAGTTTTTCTAACTCTCCATAATGTTTTACAGTGATTCTTGAGTTTGATGGCTTTTAACCAGTGACCTTCTTCTTTGAAACTTTGCAGGAAGGCACAAACTCTGAAGACTGTGATGGCATTAGTGGCTCAGGTGAGCCTGGTGCAGATTCAGTGACTGTGGACGATGAAGGGGAGGAAGATGATGGTAGTGAGTGGCCACATCGTGGTGCTCCATGGGACTCTCCAGAAGGCTCCTCGTCTACTACCACTGACAACTTGTTGAGACCGTCCTCTGCCCTGCGCACCAGCGGGGGCCAGCCACAGAGGCTGCTTAAGGTGGAGTCATTTGAGGGCCGTGATACGCTCAAAGCCAATAGCCTGCGTCTGCAAGTGTCCAAATCCTACAGCTTCGGCGGGTATCCTGGTGCAGGGACACAAGCTGCTGCCACAGATGCGGGAATGGGAGCTGGGCCACGCATGTTGCTCACCAAGCAAGGTTGGTTGGTACACATGTATGATGGTACATTGTGTCTGGTGCTATAATGCATGCACTCCCAGGACTAATTTATCTCTTCTGTCAAACTCTTGTGGCTTCCAATGTAACCCAAAATTTCCCATCCTGACATTTCCATTTTTCACCATAGGTGTCTTGCTTCTTCAGTTACCTTAAAGGTGATAAGCATTGGCAATGATGTCATTACTTCAATGGATACTATAAATACTATGGTCTAATGGAAAACCAGTGGCACTATTTATTACTTCTTGATGAAAAGGTTGTTTCTGTTCTTCAGGCATGTGTGATTTTTGAAGTCATTTAAATTTAAAACATGGATAATGGAATTTTGCATGTACTTCTGGCAATGAGGTATGCTTGTACATTTCTGTATTATATTCAAATCTTTAATGTTGAAAGACAATTGCAATTTCTTTGTTTGGAAAAGGATACATGGAAATGTGCAGTTTCTGGATGCATTACTTATAAATTTAATCTTGCTACATTTTTTAATCCAACAGAGGGTACAAGTAGACTGTCTGATAATATTTGCATACTATGGAAACTAATTTTTCAATGTTCATAAGTTGTAGATTGTTGCTTTTATAAATGTAAGAGGGTCTTCCATAAGGCTAATTGGGACTTGTCATGGACTTAATTATTGGAATAGTGATGTATGTCCTATAATTAGCCTAAAAGTATTTGCTTCCTTACGAATTTTATTTAAAACTCAGTAACACCAATAAAAATATTGTTATGAATTTGAACAATATGCACATAAGGTTCTCCATGCATTAAGTGTTAAATAAGATTAGGTATATACCTGTAGTTACCCAAGTTTTGGTCCAAAGGTGAAAGAATTCCTAAAAAAACTTTTCATCCTGAATTCAAATATGATGTTGATATTTATCTCCATCCCTTTTGTTGTTTGTTTCTAGAATTTGAAGTAAATCAATTTCTAACCTCCTTTTGTTTAGAAATGTATTTCATATTTTCTACTGTCCTTATCCACAATGAACCAATATCACAAGTCAGAACCAGGCACCCTTAGTATCTGCCTCTCTCCCCCCCCCCCCCCCGAAACCCAACTGCAGAAGATTTCACACACAAGGATAAATTGACAAATTTGACCATTTTCAGAATTGTTGTTTTTGACTAACAAGTAGCAGAATAAAGCATAAATTGAAGTAGCAAAATTTATTTTCTGCTACCAGATCACAGTTCATCATAAAAACTTGCATGTTCTTGTCTTTGTGCAGAGATTGCAGGAAACAAATGATTATGAACACAAGACAACAACTGGAATTAAAACTTAGCAGAAGTATAACCCTGGTTTTGAACCAAACATTAACCACCCCTGGGTGTTTTAATCAATCTTAATTATGTGCTTCATTATTTTCAAGATTGATTTTCTCACAAAAGGAAAATGAATATGTTGGGATCTAAGCAAGAATGTATTTCATTTATTTAGGAATTAGTACTGTAACCACAAGGAAGTTATAACTTTTTTATCTTTAAGATTTTTTCCTGTTTCTGTAATAATAATTGTTTTGTGATGGATGTTTGGAAATGACAAAAATTGATTGTTAATTCATTCATTGAACAACAATAAATTTCAGTCATACTTCTTAGCTTCAATTCAAGCTTTAGAATAGCTTCAAATTTTGCCTCAGAAAATTTAGTATCATCCAGTGTGTTGAGATAGACACATTTTCCTACAGCATTACTTCCTTTCTGTGAAGTACATTTGAGAAAGTACTAATTTCATCAAGAACACACCTATGTGTGTGATCCAGGTCCAGTGAACATGTCACACGATGTGTTATTTTACCCCCAATGGGTAATTGTGTTAGCACTGCTCAAAATCTTTATGGAAATGAACATAAATAGAGTTGCATTTCTATATTTGAGAGAGACCATTCTTTGTTTTAGAGATGATGAAATTCATCCAAGAAATCACAAAAATTCCAAAACCAAGTAGCAACTTTGAAAAGCTATAATATAAAAGTTGAAAAAACTTACATAAGATATTGTGTAAAATGTATTGTAAATCCTAAATCTTGAAACTACTGACACCTTCCAGTATGTGGTGATAGGATGTAATTTTTCTGAAAATGCGTTTTTTGAACTCCCGCTGATTACTTACATGCCCGATAGAGAGATGTCTCAAGAAAGATTTAAAGGGTATCAGAATTCCTAAAGAATTAGGTAAGTTGAACACAGTTGTAATTATACAATTCTTTCTAACTTTATTGTTGCAATGAAATCTATAATATGGAGAGAAACAATTTACATATATGAATTCAGTGTGAAAACTCCTAATAGAAGTGCTTCCTTTTTCTTTTCTTTTTTTTTCTCCTCCCTTCAAAAATAAATAATTTGATGCCTGTTATTTCCTTCTTATATATTCAATGTAATGTTAGGATAATTGGAACAGACATTTCCTGCATTCTATCCGAAACAAATGTTTCATAACAAATTTAACTACAACAACTTGTGGCACAAATAGAAAATTAAATACATTTTTGAATTCTCAATAATTTAATAACTTCAGTCTTTCAAAAATAGGATGGTTAATCATATTGTACTAGTGGAATGTGACCTCATGAAAATGTGCTATTCATTTTCACCTTATTCAAAATCCCAAACAGAGGAAGTTGTTGATCTTATGATGTTGATAACATTTTTCACTTACAGGAACTTGAAAAATCAGTAGTCTTATTTTGCTGTAGGGACTGAATCTGCTTGATGATGCGTTGTGATAATATGTTGCTTTGACTGGTAACCTATGGATGTATTTGCATATGTACGATACATTCTTTTGGATAATCCGAACAGACCACGCCCCCAATTAGTTTGGATTCTACTGAACTGGTATGTCTGTATCGACAGTGTTCCGCATTTTACGGAATGACTTGAAGATGCGCAAGGTTTATGCAAAGTGGGTGCAAAATGGTTCAACTGATATGCAAAAATGGACTCTATAGGAGACATATTGTATCGATCTGGAGCGATTCCAACATGAAAGAAATGTTGAATTGGATTATTGCAATTGACGAAACGTAGGCACGAGCGTACGAATCAGAACTAAAGAGGCAATCAAATGAATATCGTCTTAGCTCACCACGAAGACACAAGTTTTGGATAGAATTCATCACCGACGAAGGTTATGCTTGTTTTGGCTTATGACAGCCAAGGCCTCTCCTCTCCTTATCGTCCTGTTCCTGAGTGCCAAACCGTCACTGCCACGAACTACAGATCATTTCTGCTGCACAATGCGAATCAAGGCACCCAGAAGCCTGTATCCAGAACCTTGTGTGGCGGTGGCGGTGGGAGATCTTGGAACACCCTCCGTACTCCCGTGATCGCAGTCCGTGCGACTTTGGTCTCCTTCCCAAAATGAAGACGCCGCTGCGTGGGAAGCGGTTTGCAATCGGGGAGCACATCCTAAGAGCGCATCGACGAGAGGTGGCGCGCATAGACGCATCGCAGTTCTTCACGGCGCCTTCTTCATCGTTAGCAAAGATGTGTGGGCGCCTTGAGGTTAGCTCCTAAGAGTACGAGTATTATGCGGACTCATCCTATATATTAGGATGTCCCGAGAATTTTTCGCGAAATCAGATACTCATACCCTCTTATATTTTTACTTTCCCGAATACGTATATACGAAGTAATAGACGTAGTATAGGAAAAGTTATGTAATGCTGCGGAAAATTTAGAGATTTCGACGGAAATACACATTTTGGAGTCCCCTGATACCAAAAAGGTGTTTGTTGGTTTGATTTTCCTTCCAAAACTCCCGTCTGTCCGTCCGTTTGGTGTCTGTGAGCACTACAAGTACCTAAAACACGCGTAGAATTTTTTCCAATTTGAAGAAACTTGTGTCGATCTGGCTCGAGTCGAATGTTTGAGATTTTGAAAAAAATCTTTAACATTTGGTGGTACTTTACAGAAAGCTCCTTGGATATTTTCAAAATTTTCTCAAAAACGACTCCGATTTTTTTTGTAATTTCTTGTAAGAATAGAGTAACATATACTTACTTATAAAGGTGGCATAGGTCCGATTTTCAACTCTGAATTTTCGAAACTTAAAAGAGTATTAATTTTGTTAGGTGTCGCCATATAACTACAAAATTGAAGATATAGATTTTTCCTTCAAATAAAATTTGCTCTCCATGGTAAGTTCTTTCATTAAGGTCATGTACATTTTTGTAAAAAGAAATGGTAGTTTTCGCGCAGTATCGCGTTAATTCTAATAAATTACAAAAACTAGATTTTTTCAAAAACTGCTTCAATTTTTTTTCTTTAAACTTTTGGTAGGGATAGTGCTTAATGTACTTTACGCCATATTGCTCTATTCTTTTGTTGTTGTTTTTTAATTACAAAATTTTCATTTTTTATTGCATCTAATGTTAATATTTATAGTATCGGCAATTTGTTCACATTATTGTATTCATGAGTACATGCGCTTTAAATAATGTCATGTAAAGGTTCTCGAAAACGTTACCGGTCTGTGTGAAAAGTAGCTCATAACTCCGGATTTTCAGAATCGCTCAAATGCCATTTTATCAAAAATGGCTCCAAATAATTTTTTCAAACATTTCGAATGGATAGTGGTAACTGCACTCTTTAATATGACGTAAAGTTTATGTGTGTTTTTGTTGTTGTTTTTTCTAAAATTACACAAATGTACATTTTTTCAAAGATCTCTCTCGCCGTTGATATGTATATTTTCAGCAATTTGTAAACACTGTTGTATTTGTGTGTTAATGTACTTCAAATGACTTCAAATTTCGAATATTCAGTAGCGGTTAAACGCCAGTTTTTTTAAAAATCTCTCGAAAGTTTTTCAATGAACATTTTCATTTAGGACGAGGTTTTACTGTTCTTTAATAATCGTAAAATATTTCCGCTGTACAATTAACAAACCAAAAATTAGGGAAATGTCAAACAAATGCAATTTGGCGGCGATAAATGTCAGCAAGCAAGAATGTGTCGAATAGCTACCAGAGACAAGAGGAAATAGAAAACTAGGGAAAGACTGTACCATCTAAAAATCTCAAATAAATATTACTGCGATTGGATAACAATAACCTGTGCTTACTTGATGCACACATAAAACTTGGACGTTTGTAGGTAAGGTGTTTGTCAATAAGGAACTATTATAGAGCTGACTGTTTATTTGGTAAATAATACACTAATATATGAAATCATACCTATTAAATATTTTGAAATTTTTATTTTCAAAGTTTGCGTTTTAGAGTCAGGATAAACCTTCAAATATTGTACGCATCGTTATAAAAAATTGCTTCTGTTCCTCTTTAACCGTTATTGAAGCATGAAAGTCTTGCATCAATTTGATCGTTCTTTCAATGAGCGTGGAAACATTATTTCTAGTTTCTTCAAATGAAGCATTATTTGACCAGGGAGTGGGACCATTGTAGAGAAATGTCATTCATTTTAAGGCTTTCGAACACAAAATTGCCTTTGACCAACATAAAGTCGATGTTTTTTTTTTTTTTCGTACGTATGAAGGACCACAAAGTTTTTCCTGCATTGGGATGTAATTTTACCATAGTTTGATACATTTTCTTAGGTTAAATTTATGACTAGTTTAATCTGTACTTTGATTTGTTAGTCCATATCATGGACAAATAGTGACAAGCCAGACAATTAAATGCCATAAATACCGGCTTAACTTTTGTAAAGCTGCCTTCAATGCTTTTATCAACCCTTTCGTAAGCACACATCTTGGTAAAATGTTTTTACTGCCAAAATGCATTGTATTCATGGCTTTATGTGTTAGGGATGAACGTTGAACAGGCAGACCTCTATCAGTGCTACTTTATCCTCGCTCGTAATTTTCAACTGGGCTCTAACATTGACATTTTCAAGGAGTAAATTGCTCTCGCCATCCATTCAGCACGGCACGTGGAGGTTGAATTTAAAATTTTCTGTCTCTGCCTAAAAGTGTAACTACGAGTATAAAGCTCGTAGGCCTATGAGCACGCAGGCACCATTAGTGTGACCTGCATTTGAAGCTGTAGTATCAAAACAAATAATTTGCACTTTATCTTAAAGATTTCTGTTTACAATCTCATTCCAAACAGCTTGCGAATGATCGTTTCGTAAAGAGCTTTCCAATCTTGCTGCAGCAATATTCCCATATGAAATAACTATCAGAAGATGTTGTAGTTTTGATTTCAGAGCATCTAAAACAGGCAACTGTTTTTCATCACGGTTCACCACGTCTTCTGCCTTGTTTTGAAATCCAACTTGCATGGCTTCCGCACGCTATTTCCGTTTTTATACGAATTCTTTGAATAGAGTACGAATTGAAAATTTGTACAGTATTATGCCCAAGTGCCTCACTGGTAGCTGCAAGAACATATACGGGGTCTCTCGTACTTTGCTGGCTATCAAGCGTTGCTACTAATTTTGGAGTAATTAAATTATTTCACTTGGATATTTTACTTGTTCTGAGTCGTATGTTCTTGATCACCGCTGGAAAATGTGCTTGCAAATACATATTTGCATTAGAATCAAAAGATGAATAGTTTTTAACTGTCCATAAGATGGTGACGAAAGTAGTTAGGGCGGAGTAATATTTAGCACACTGCTTTTCTCCTCAATGGTTCCAAAGCGTACCTCTTTTATCATTCAGTTTTCTTGAGGGAAGTTTTGAACCCATTATCTGATGTTTCACGTCCGCTATATAAGTATACATTCTTCAGAACTGTATAATCTCTCTGGCATGTTGTCTTATTTGAAAACGATGCGTTTGCTAACAAAATAGAAGTATCGATTGTGCTGAATCTGCAAATTCTGACAAGTATCTATGCATAACGGCACGAGTTGCCGTGGTCCGACGTGCGCGAAATTTCAGTTACTATTGTTTTGATATCAAACAAATTAAAAGGGTATGCATTAGTTAAAACATTTTTGGGGAGGGACTCCCTGTATTTTTAGGGTGTCTGGGAATGTAACTTCGAAAATAAGTTCTTAAGACTATTAGATAAATGTGCTTAATATTAACTCCTTGGATATCCCGAATGGCTGAGCCGCAATAAGCACTCAAAAGTTGTTTTGAAAAAATGATGTCTAGGCAAACCTTTGCATTGCAGAAGCATAAGAGCATCGCAATTCGTATAAATTGTTCATTTACCACAGAAATTAGTATTTTTGTTCAGAAAGAGAAATTAACACAAAATTCACCCAATTTAAACAATGCGCCAGCATTTTTTTTTTTATTTTCGGGTTAATTTTTCTTTCTGAACAAAAATATTAATTCTTTTATATAAATGGCACCATTCTCTTTCAAGCGCGTACCGATGAGAACGAATTCAAACAACTAAGCTATTGCCGGCCTCCAGGTGGAAGTGACCACTCACACTACCCTTAATCTTTGTAAGGTAATGGTCAGTCCTGAAGATTTTGCTTCGGAAAGTTAGGAGGATCGCTTTTCTTTAAGTGTCAGGGCGTATTAGGTGTTCAGGATCAAGAGAAAGGAGAAAGGGAGAGAGATCCTATTCCTACTCTGATCCTGACATTCAATTTCTCTTTTCTCCTAGAAAGTATTAGTTGTCTTTCATAAGTTCCACTTGCGGCAGCATGTGCCAACCGCCTTGCACTGTTTGTAGTGTCAGATTGTCATACCCAACAACGGTATATGGCAGAAAGACCGGTATGTGCAAAGGGCGGTACGATCCAGAAACTTGTGCCAACCTACTTCACTGTGGAAATTGTGAAGGAGGCCACGCGGCTAACTCGAAGAGTTTCTCTACCTTTCTGAAGGAAAGGGAGATACAGAAGATCTGAGTATCAGAGAAAGTTTCCTTTCCAGAAGCGAAACATTGGTATCTGGCGAAGAATCCTGTGGATCTTACTCGGTCCTTCTCCAGCGCCGTGGCCAAGTCGATTAAATCTACTTCAATTTGCCAAAGGATAGATTCTGCTCACCCAGTAGTCCACTTCTCATTCGAGTGTCTCGTGTGGACTTCCCTGAGGAGACATCGCCCCTGCAAAATGGTAAAATAGTAATTCCCACCAAGTACAAAAAACAGAGCAAGAAAGTCAATCAGGTACGTCTATCCATTAATCCTGTATTACTCAACCCCGCATGAAGGTCGGTGTCTGTTGGCTTTTTATTCCTGACTCGCGGGTAAATGACCGCTGCTCCTACTCCCGAGACTTACTCTGAGCGATCAGTCAGCTTGTCGAGAAGTGGTCAGGAGGACTCTTGCCTCGGAGGAACTTCAGCCGGGGTGGTTACTCACCTCTTCGTGGAGCAGCGAGCGAAAACGAGAAATGAAAAGAAAAAGGCTTAACTACATAGAGTATGCCTCTCCTATCATGGAATTTTAATTTTTGTTTCTCCCGACATAACGAACTCAACCTTCTGCTGTCCCGTTACAGGCCTTCGATAATCTGCTTACCGGAGACGCATCTAGTTCCACCTCGTCGCTTCCACCATTTCGCGGCTTTACCCCACAAAGGGTTCATGTCGATGACTACCTCTTCGCGCATGGCGGAGTTGCTACTTCGATTCACAACTCGCTGCTCTTTACAGATGTTCCATTTCAGGCCGAGATTCAGTGTACCTCGCATCCCTCACGCTTAATGCCTGTAACACTTACATCCCTCTAGAACTGTGTTTCTGCCGACGAACTCGTAGCTTTGATAAACCAACTACCCTCACCGTTCTTAATAGTCGGTTATGTTAATGCCTACAGTTCTCTTTGGGGCTCGCCCTGCTCTTGTCCGAGAGGCAACACATTGGAATCTGTTATAGATACCTCGAACTTGGTAATTCTAAACACAGGTGAGCGAACTCGTTTCGCCGTCGCCACAAATTCGAGTACGTGTACTGATCTAGCTCTCTGGAGCCTTATCACTTGCAACCGTTCTCCAGTGGTCTATTCTAGACGATCTGTTTGGAAGCAGCCGTTACCCCACTATCCTTCTCATTGATGGACTTGTTCATGGATTTGCTCGCTCAATGATGTGTACAACGTGCTAACTGACCTAAATTTCAAGCGAGTTCAGTCTATCGGCGACATTGTGTAGTCGGCAGCACAATTAAATAGTGCTACGCCCGCTCCTCCGTGACGACGAACAAAGGGACTGCACCCGCCAAACACTGCGACGAGTGTCCCAGTTTGAAGATCTCCATTTAAACCAATGTTTTGCTAGCGATGGCGCGGACGCCGTCCGGGGCTTCTAATGGCGAGCATCCGCCGCCGAAAGACATGGCAGTGCTTTGCTGCCAGCCGCGATGTTCGCAAGCGCGCTGCTGTCTGTGTGAAAGGACCCTTAAGGCCCATTCACAATGCAAACGTAAACATAAGCATAGCGCATAGACATAAACATTAACATAAGCGATATGCTGAAGTAATCACAATGCCTAACATAAACGTAAGCAAAATAAGTTTGTATTGTCGGTGAGACTTTCTGGTTGGATGTGAGAATCGATTTCAAGATATCGACTCTATGTCCCTTATGGCGTTAGTTCTTCTATCGACTTCGCTCCAATTTCGATTCTCGATTTTGCGTTACCTTTCTGTGATTAGTTCATTTCGTATGTCTTCCGTAAGCATAAGCACAGAAGCTTCAAGCTTGCAAGCTTTTAAGTTAACATCTTACGTGCTATGCGTATGCGAACGCATTGTGAATGAGTCCGCTTATGGACGAAGTCCTAACGTTTACGCTAACGCCATGCTTATGTTTACGTTTGCATTGTGAATGAGCCTTTACAGTCTCCCCGCGTGCTTAGGGTGGGTGGCGGCTGACCTCTTCGGCTCCC
The DNA here is from genome assembly GCA_017312745.1 of Gryllus bimaculatus. NCBI lineage: Eukaryota > Metazoa > Arthropoda > Insecta > Orthoptera > Gryllidae > Gryllus > Gryllus bimaculatus. The sequence continues at coordinate 3,344,316 of BOPP01000118.1, forward strand.
TGGCGACTTCCTGCAGGCAGTGCTCCAATCTTCCTCTCGCTCACAGCCAGGTCCATCGGCGACGTCCGCTTTCCCTTGTCGCGCCGTGGCGGTGATCCGTCCTAGATTGCGATAGCATCCCGGACACATTACCCGGCGAAGGCAATGCGCCAATCGTGCCTACCGTGGCTATCACTTAAGGGTGTCTTAAGCACTCACGAACGTTAGGGTACTTTAGATGCTCTCACAACCGTATGAAACGATACCTTCCTCAAGGCTCGCTCGACATGATTTTGTGAATTACAGCTGCTCTCCTGATTTTTCTGCATTGCTAACGAAATAGTAACTCGCCCTTACCTCTACTCCTACCACTACGTGCAAAAGGAGAGTTCAACAGAACGTGCGCATAGTGAAGCTACGTTTACATCCAGAAGCAAAACAGGGGCCATCTCAGCATTTGCTCAATGTATCAGGGGAACTGGACAAAAACCTGATCGAGATGGGGGTCGTTGACCTGGAAGCTGAAGTACATTATTTGTTGCAAACCTATGAAGTTTTTTTTAAGGATTTATGCAATACAAATGTAAACTAATTCAATATATATCACTGTTTTGCTAAAATAAGCCTTAGTTTTCTTTTTGATAATCGGTATAGTCTAATTGTATAGAAACAGTTATGCAACAGAAAAGATCCTACTTTTAACTTTGTGAACAGACTTCAATTGTGTATTGTCATCTGGCAATACATTGTAAAGTAATGAACATGGGTTGTATGAGGGTTTCTGATAGTGAGCTGTTGATACTGACACTTGCTTAACGTGTGTTGTAATAATAAATATCAGTATTGCATGAAAATCTGTTCCCACTCTTAAGTAAGTCACTTTTGTCAAATATTACACATTCGTAAATATATAGGCAAGGCAGTGGTAAGATTCCAAGCTCAATGAAGAGAAGCTTGCGGGGATTACAAGAATGACATTTTTTCATTATTCAAATAATTTTCTTTTGCAATCATAAAGGTCTGAGTACTACATGAAGAGTTTCCCTAGAATTTTATGCCATATCTCAGGCATATGTTCATTTGCAAAATATATGCAACGGGCTGCATGAAGGCTGCCAGAATTTGAAAGAATTCTGAATGCATAATATAATGAACTTAATTTAGTGTTTAATTTTGTTATATGTACATTTCATTGGAGGTTTGACTGAGTAAAGAGACTTAGAATTATAAATTTTGTTACCTGAACATCAGGTAATTGCATATTGTTCTTTTTCAATGGAGCATGCGATTGCTGATTGGAAATGCAAAATGCATTGAAACTGTTTTTCTATCATTAACTATTAATTTGTTATTGCAAAACCAATTTGAAACTTCTAAAATCATACTATATATTGTTTCTTTTTTGCAAAAAACATTTGTGTCATCAACAAACAGAACTGTTCCATTTTTAATAGACGACGGCAGACAACAGAAAGATGATTAGTAAATAATGTCCTATTTATAATATTTTTTACAAGGGACAGTTTCTTACGAATTTTGTATTTTCAAAATGAATGTTATGTATGTTTTAGAGATACATTAGTGTGTATAAACTGTTGAATCACCTAACTGAATGTTTGGTGAGGTGACCGAACTTCGTTCTCCAGTTCGTATGCCAGCTTGAGCAAACCCTTTGAGATGGAATGATTCGTAAAGTCATTTGTACGTCAATGAATTGATTCCAAAATGAATACCATGTCGCTAGCCATCAATACATTGAGTTAAAATGTGTGACTTTTTCACATGGGTTCAGCTAGTTAGTATTTTTAATGTTTCATTCAATACATAATCAACTTTTTCTGCTAAAAGCCACTAGTTTTGTTTGTTTGGTTGTTTTTTCCTGTGGGTATGATGTTTACTGTTGTGGACTAGATAATATATCATCCTCATTATTGCTCATGTCATTGTTATCCTTGTTATCTCAATTATGTTGAATTAATTTTAGTTAAATGAACAATATTTTTTATTTCAATTATTTTTATAGTCTTTTAATAAAATTGTAATTCAGTGTTGTAATTATCATTGAACACCAAAGATCAATGTGTTTGCAGGTTAATGTTAGAGTTGTAACATAAAATGTCAACTTGTGTAATTCTAATGATAAATTAATGTGACAAAATAAACCAAAAGAAAGTTCTAGTTATTTTAGTATTAGTGTATCTGTTTTCTTACAATGAATTTAATGTCACTTCTGCCTCATTAATTTGGTATTGAATGCTCATGTTCTAGATTCAGGTAGCAGTTCTATCTCTTCACGCTTAAGTCCAAGCACTTCATCAGGGTACAAGTCCCAATCACAAAGATCAGATGCGACCTTGTCTGCCACCCCTTCACCCACAGCCACCCCTACTGGTGGTGTTGGCTCTCTTCCCGATCCTCAGCCAGCACAGCAACCCCCAACAGTGATGTGGGCTGTCACTAGTATGGCTGCTGTACCACCTGGATCTGTGCTTATCAACCCACAGGTTAGTGTTTTAGTGTAGATGTGAAGGTAAATACATTGTTCGCCTTCTTAATGGTAAAATATCTGTTCTACTCAGTCTTTAGAAAGATTTGCCTTATTTTCCCAAATAAATGCGGTTTTCCCCTAAATACAGTGTCTTTATTTTAACTTGCAACCCATGACTGTTATCCAACCCTGTTCTTATTTTGGCAATCGCGTTTCTTTGCCTCCTTTGAAGACAGCCGTAGCTCGTGATTGGATACAGCGGAGGAGGAGGTGAGCGTCAGGTCATAAGCTGCAGCAACTGTCCTATTTCTTTGTTTTTCCCGTTCATGAGTGGACAGGTTCGTGACTCACATGCTGGGATCTTTTCACGCTCCACAAGGTGACTGGAGTGGAATCGGGTGGGCAGAAACATGAGCGGGTAAACAAAATGTCTCTATAGGCGATTCCTTAAAATGACAATAAACTGACCTTAGAGTAAATGTTCAAAGTGACTACTATTTGTCAAGGGAGAGACTTTTCATTTTCAGTATAGTGGTTGCAACACGAAGAAAAGCAATAAGTGCTGTTTCTTTCTTCCAACTAAACTTAACCATATTCCCCCAGTGTGAAAACTGAAGGGAGGTGGCCAGGGGTTGCTAAATGTGAAAGGGATGCACTAGATATTTCATGCATTGCCAAATTGCCTGGGTGGTTTTCCCAGACATGGGTTGCAAGTTAAAGTAAAGACCCAGTATATCATTCGAAAAATAAGTGGTTTGTCTTCTTTATGCAGATTAAGCATAGTCGGTTAGGATTGATGTTTTTACACTAGCCTTTCCATGTCAAAATCCACAATATCATGTACGATTGGATTTGTTAACCCTAGAAGAAACCAGAACAGTAAATTGCAAACGCAATTAATATCATGCGTATTTATAATATCCAATTGTATTCTTATATTCATCAACGTAATTATATATCTTATATATTATATATAGCATATATTACATTCGTCAATATATCCACAGGAAATTTGCTAGGCCATTCAGATCCATATTTTTGAATGGACTGTTGAAGAGAGAATCTCAAAGAAATGACATTATAGAAAGTGAAACACATGAAAAACATAAATCATTATTGAGATAGTTGTGTGGTGATTGACTAGGTCGTGAGGACTTGTGATCAGCAAGTGTAAAATCTGAGGTATGCAAGAAATGGAATATGAAAAAAAAAAAGCATTGACTATTTACTTGTGAAGGTGAAACCAATAGTGTTTAACTATACATAAACAGCCCTGATTGAGGCATTTTCCGTCTTAAAAATTTTCTGCCTTTTTCTAACCGATTGTTCTTACTACTTCCTACTATCCAATTATAAACTGTGAATCGTGTATCTTACAAAGCGGTATAAATTGATCACAATGTCAGTGTCCAATAATTGCGTATGTACTGTAACATAACCAATGATAAAGTATGCCATCTGCATCCAACCATTGATAACACAGAATTGATTTTTTAAAAAAAATCTTGGCCAAAGTGTCCCAAACTTGGAAATTGCTCTCTCCTACATTACCCACATAATGGAAATGTATAAGTTCACTGTTCACTACTCAATACAAATTTTTAGTGTGTTCTGTTAAATAATGTTTAAGAACTGTTAGAGAATGAGAGGCCATGAATAAGAGCACAATAGGAAGAAAATATGATTCAGAAGGGATTGTTCGTTGGTGACATCAGATGAAAGACTAATAAAATTCAATGCACAAAACTGTCGGGAAAGCCCAAAAAATCAGGAGAGACAGTATGATATGAGAACCAAAAAGTAACAATTAGTGATAAATGAGGAAAGGAAAATGCTAGTGACAAATAACATAATTATTAAGATTCCAATTTCTATTAAAAATCCACAATAACATGAAAGATTGGATTTGTTAATACTAGAAAAGAGAAGAGAAAGAACACTTAATAGAAACCTAAATAAGGTATATGATAATTCATGCTTAGACACAGTATTTAACCCAGCTGTAGATCCCAGACTAAGAAGACATTGGGCTAGGCTGATTGAGTGAACGAGAACTGGACCACGAACACATTTCAGCAATAATCGGATTGTGAAACAATGGAATGCTCTCCCAGTGGAATTGAATTGTTGAAGTCATGATTGAAAAAATCAATCCTATAGGCATAATAGTTGTAGACATTTATTTTTATAAATAGTAATGTTACTACTCCTACTACACTATAGTATGTATGTACTTGGCGCGACAGCCCGTGAACGGGCTGAGGCCTACCGGCGACGTCCGTGCCTCGCGGCCATGGGTTAGGTGTGGCCAGGGGGTTGTTAGCATGTAGACTTCCCTACGCCGTATTCCGCTCTTCTCAACCCGAGAAGTGAATTTTCTCATCACACAGCAAAATATACTGGGATATTGCAAGGGAAATGCACACTATAATCTTCACTCGACCGGGAATCGAACCCGGGAACGCGTAGTGGAAAACGAGCACACTGGCGGCGACGACGACGACGACGACGACGACGGCGGCGGCGGCGACGGCGGCGACGACGACGGCGACGACGACGGCGGCGACGACGGCGGCGACGACGGCGGCGACGGCGACGGCGACGGCGGCGACGGCGACGGCGACGGCGACGGCGGCGACGACGGCGACGACGACTGCGACCACCGCCAACTGCTATACTACTACTACTACTACTGCTGTTGTAATTCTGCATCTGAAGTACTACTCCTACTACCTCCACTCTACCCTGAGGATACCTGTGACATGTCAGGCGAAATGTCAGTCTCTCAGCCAACTACGCGGCGTCTCCCTAATAGCCAAGAATTTATGGAATCTTGCCGCGGAAGCTAACGTGTGCGAGATATTAACACGTCTTATTAAGGAGATCAGCTTTTGGGCAGTGTCCATTTATAAGACAAGGTTGTTAAGCCTTGAATTAGGAATTATGGGGCGAAGGAATAATAACAAATACGACCATGCCTAAGCAGGACTGGAACCTGCAGTATCTGCGACGCAGACGGCTCTCGCAATTCCTGACATGTGGGTTTTATTACTATTGTTATTAATTATTTAGTAATTATTACCCCTGTAGAAATTAATACAATTGCCATGGATTGTGATGAATAATATATTTTTGTAGGTTCATTGAACTTGATTGTAGAAAAGACCTGATCACCAATAAATTAATTACTGTAAAGTGTATATCTTAAAAAGAACTTCAACATCCTGGATTAATTATGGAGATAAAGACTGCATCCACCATATTCAAATTTTAAATATTTTCCGGCCTAAAAGGGGTGGTGCATTAATTACTGTACTTCCCTGACATTCAGTACAGACAATAGTTTATTAAAAAAAGGGGGGGCAGGGATAGCTGCAGACACCCTTTTGTCTTGAACATTTTCCAATCTTATAACCTTAAAATTAAAAAAAATAACTATAGGATCCTTTTGTGGATTCAGTGTGTGAGGAATCATTTCTCAATTTAAATTGAACATTAGAATTTTTGTGACAATTATTTTGTATTCAATAAAACCAAGAAAATACACAACATAGCACGGAACACACACAAACACAAACAAACAAACAGGGCTTCAAAATATTCTAGGGTTGTCATATCTTTAAGCAGCACAATCTATGATCACGTCCTGAAAAATAAATAAATCACAAGAAGGGTGCCATCTGAACTTACTGAATGAACTACAATTACTTCCCTTGAGGAGTATTCGTTGGCGTTTTGTCCATGGATGAAATTTGTTTATCTACTCTGAATTGTTTGTGTACCTGTCATGTAGTGAATATGTTAGGGCTAAGTCCAAAATATGTCTAATGGTAGCACATTGAACTAGACAGACTAATGAATGGATCATTTCGAAATTCATCCAGCTTATATTGACAGTGTTAGGACAATCCAGGTTATGTTGCCACAGGGGTGCAGAATAACTAAGGCAAGTGTGAGAATGTGAGGAATTGTGTGTTTGCAAGCAATATTTTAGTATAAAAATACATTAGAAATTATGTATTGCCCAAGGTTGTTTTATGTAAGTAATGACGGTTGAAGGCCAGACCCTAGCGAACACTCAAATGTGTAATGAAGCATCAACTCACGTTTATAGTGAGGTAGGTTAGGTGGCACTATGTAAAAAAGGAATTTATGACTGTCACAGTGGAACTAAAAACTGCACTTGTCTCATACTAGTTGTAGAAACTTCCATAGCACTATGATCCCTGATTATTACGTATCAGCTATTCCTCACTACAGTAACAGACTTCACCTGACCTAGTCCCTTTGTATTGGCTGAAGTACCTTGACATCTTAAACATTTTTTTCGAGTATTGCAATCAGTTGTTGACCTTTGTACCTCAATTATTCACTTACAGAAATGTTGTTACAATAAAGCTTCTCATAATTTTTTTTCTTAGTGAGGGTCTTCTTTTAAATGGAATTTGTATTTCAAAGACCCGTACCTTGCATAAACAATGATGATGGTTTTTGTACTAAATGGTCTTTTTTCCCCCACAGACTGGACAGCCGCTAAAGAATCCTGATGGTTCAGTATATCGGTGGGATCCTACCAATCCACCTCCTCGCATGGACCAATGTGAAGTGCCAGAATCCAAGACAATGTCTGCAACACCAGCAGACTGGTGCAATACAGAATTGGGCAGCTCCTTGCCTTGTTCACAATCACTTCAACAACCACCACAGCACTTACCACAATTATCACAACCCTCTCTTCAACAGCAACCACCATTGCAGCAGCAGTTAGAACAGCAACAGCAGCAGCAAACACATCAACATCAACAGCAACCACATCAACATCAACTTCAGGAGCAGCAGCAGCAGCAGCAGCAGCAACAACATCAACAACAACAACAACAACAACAACAACAACAACAACAACAACAACAACAACAGCAACAACAACAGCAGTTTTCGAGGAATTCACGTTCTCAACAGTCTTCATATCAGCCATCGCAATCACAGCAGCAAAGTAGCAGTTCCAGTACTAATTCAGTGTCTGTTCCAACACCTCAGACTCAATCACATCCAGTGCCGTCCCAAATTCCAGTTGTCTCTACATCACCAAAAGTAACTACTACTGCTACATCACCAGCACCACCTCCTACATCTCCATCCCCTCCTCCTCCCCTGCTACCTGCACCCTCCCAGCCTTCACAAACAACTCCTGTGACAAGTGTTGCTGTGAATGCTGATTCACAGTCAGTACCTGTTCTTGCTCAGCAATCTCAAGGGCAGGCACCTCCAGTTCACCAGTACCAGGGTCAGGTAAGGGTGCATAATAATCTAATAATTACTTGTAGTAATAGTCACTGTGTCACCAAAAGAATTATAATTATTCATAACATGTTAAAATTGAGATTGATGAAGTGTTTTGATAAATGGAAGGTAACACAAAGTGAATCCCCTGTAAAGTTGTACACTCATGGTTCCTTCAATTCAGAGTGCTTGTGTTAGGGGAATGTCCAGTTCCATTGTTATCCTAGAAGATCAACATATTTAGAATGGTTATTTTTTTAAACACTCTTTGTTACTCCAGGAGTAGGACCTTTTCTTCCTTAGTGACAATTTTCGTCATATAGCAACAAGCTGCTAAAGGCAGATTAAGGCTGTCCTTTGACGTTCTTCATTTCAAAGTTTTCGGAAGATCTTTTAGAGCTTTCTTTGCTTGTGCATTATCAGGCAAAAATTAACTTTTTGTGCCATTTCTTACCACTGTCTTGTCAATTTCACTTACACAATAAAGTTGTTGTATTACTGTATAAAAATAGTTGTTCTTAAAAAAGGGCTATTGAAAGAAAATCTTTCTTAATTAAAAACTCTTATTTTCCCTTATTGTCTTGCAAAATTTGAATTCTTGAGGACTTGTTATGTTATGTCTCAACGAGAATATTAATTTTCATATTCAAACCTACTAGTGCAAAATAAAATAAGAAAATTAAAAAACAACTATAATAATAGTAATAATAATAATAATAATAATAATAATAATAATAATAATAATAACAACAACAACAACAACAACAACAACAACAACAACAACAACAACAATAACAGTAATAATAATAAAAAATAATTTTTAGATATTAGTTATAATTTGAAAGAGGTGGATTCGTTTCTTTTTTAAAATGCTCTTAAACCTACTAGGATGTGCTCATTCTTGTGCTGTTGATCAGAATTGAAATGGAACTGAGAAATCAACCATTTCAAGAAATAATGTAAGAAATCCTTTTAACTGTGACATGACGATGGTGGAAAGAAAATGATCCGTGAAATGTCACAAAAAGAACTTGGTCAATGAAGATTAAAACGTTTGATTATGTGATTTGTGATTTTATTTCTAAATTTTTGAAATGACTCATGTGTGTCAAGAAATGTCTATGGCCAAACTATCTTCTGATAAGAATCTTCAATGACATGTTAGCACTGTTATCTTCTTTTGTGATACTGCACTCCTTCATGAGCGCAGTTTTCTTAGACTTGTGTTGTTTGCCTGCTCAACAGAGGGATTCTTGGATGTAACCTTACCTGCAGAACTTCATTTCAGACACTTGGAATTTTTCTGCAAGACTAAGCTTCTCTACCGGCAACTACATTTGCATAAAATTTGATCTATGTTTGTTTAAACTGTGTGTTGTCCTATCATAAATTTCATACTGTTAGGAAATCAGGTTTTAAATAAATTAATAATCCCTGCTCAATTGAATGTTGTGGTAACGAATCCCAATATCATATTAATGCAATCATAAAAGAAAGAAAATGAAACTTGCAATGTTCATTTGAAGAAATGAAGAAACGTAATGAAGTGTTAAAAGAAAAAATTGACAAATTAACTTCTGAGAAGCCAATAGTTGAATGTGATAAAATGACTTCTGTGAGTATTTTGGCAATAAAAAAAATCAAGACTAAAAAATGCCACCAATAATAATTAAACCAATGAAACCAGTTAAAAAGTAACTCGAGACATTGCAATTTTTGTTGGATGGGTAACAAACTGGGAACCCTGAGATCTAAATGCACCAAGCCCCTGGCAAAAGAGATTAAAGGTGACAACTGGTTACGACTGACAATGACTGACTAGCATAAAGGAGGATTACTCTACAGGTCCATTCTACACCAGGCTTGTAAAATGTTATTACAAAAAATGTAACAGAACTGAAAGATATATTTAAAGAATTTAAAAAAGTAACAATGAAGAGAATAATCTAAAGGTTATTTCCAAACTGCAATAGGTTTTTATTAATGAATGTGAGATTTGTGCCAAAAAATTGCGAAAATCGTGATTGAAGATAGTAGGGGTAAAAGGTTAATTGAATGTACAATCATCTGAGAGGGGCTTGATTGATCAAACTTTAAAGAGTTTTCTGAAGATGATTTTACTCTTTTGTGTACCAAAATCAAAAGGCCATTGTTATTTAGAGGAATGTAATTATGTTTACTTGGGTTGGCAACATTGTGGAGTATATGTAAATGTAAATAGTTGCTTTAAATGTAAGTTTAATGTAAATACCTAGAAGCTGCAAATGTAATTAGTACAGTTGTTCAGCTTAAAAAAGTGCCAAAATGAGTATACATATTCCTATTTAGTGGGTCCTCATAAGGTAAAAAATTGTAATAAAAAGCTGAAATTTTTAAACGTTTTGATTGCTAATACCATGTTTTAAGATCAATAACATGTCACTTTTAAAGCTTTGTCATTACATAATACTATTTATTATCATTAAGCTGTGAATAAACTACTCAAATTAATATGGAATGTTTCAACATCAATTGTGTAATTAACACTGTTAAACATGATACTGTTGGATTTGAATGATATAAATGGTATATTAGGTCTTATAATATTACTACAAGTTTATTAAAAAATTTAGATTATTTTAACTTGTATTAAAATACTTTTGTTAGTAAATTAAATATCATTATTTGCATACACATTCAAAATTGTATACAGGAATTTGTAATTGAAAAAGGCGATTGAATTGGTGAAGGTAGGGAGGTGATAATCAAGAATATTCTTTTGGACCTTACCCTATGTTAAATGCTAATACTAAATAATGAAAATCTATACCTTACAAAATTTATAACAATAAAAAAAAATGAACATGTATCATATGTGAAGTTTTTGTAGTGAACAGTTAACATCAACACCTGTTGAATATAATTACTATGTTGAGTGTTATAGTTATAGGCATCAGTGTTGCTGTAAATATATTCCCACTCTTGAGTAAGTCTCTTTTAAAAGACTACAGATTCGTAAATCAAGAGGCAAGGCAATGGTAAAATTCTTAGCCTAATTCAGCGAGGCGTACAAAAATCATGTGGATGTGATTTGCTTATTCATTCAATTCTTTTTTGTACTTAATCTGTCTAGTTGTAGTTGTTTTTTCTCGGAATATTAGACCGTATCTCAGGCGGGAATGAACATTCACAAAAAACTACACCCAGAAGTGAATTAACAACTTTGTCGCCTGTGGGCACGTGAAAAAGTGCCTCCAATTTTTTTAAATAACCAGTGTTTTATACAAGATAATTATTTTTCTACAGGAAATTAAATTTCTAAATTATGTATTTTCTTGACTAGAAATAACATAAATTAACCTTTTTTGTGTTTTATGCATATTTATTATGTTATATGTGCATATTTGTTATTCTACTTTTAATTCTTAAAGTTACATAGATATGTGCATTTAAAGATTGCGTAGCCTTTTTTACTTTCTTGCCTTAAGAAGGTGCTTAAGATGTAACTTTCCTAGAAATTTTTGATATTTTGCACACTTAAGGTAAAGCCTTTGCTATTATTTTTACATTTTTTGAGTTTTTTCCAATTATAACTTTTTTTTCTGCATATTTCTGCATTTTTATACAAACTTTTTTATTATTGAAGACAGTTCATGTGAAAATGATAATTTATTGCCAATACTTTTGAACAAGCACTGTAATGAACTTAATCTTGTGTTCAATTCATTTAAATGGACGTTCCATTTGAGGTTTGATTAAATTGAGGCATCACAAAATTTTGTTACCTTAACATCAGTCAATTGCACATCATTCGTTATCAATTAATACAATCATTTATTTGAAATGGTGTACAATTGTTTATTTGAAAAGTGCATTAAAATAGTTACCTTTTCGTTTATTATTGATTTGTTATGTCGGGGCCCATTTAAAAATCTGATAGTGAATATTTACCGTTTCATTATTGCAATGAACATTCATATCATCCGCAATGACCTTCGATTTCAAATCGTCGACAGCATATAGTTTACGTATAGTAGGAAGAGAATATGGTCTAAAATTGAAACCTGCTGGGCCCCATTGGTAATGAATCGGTGAGTAACTAATGTTCCATCGTTCCATTGCAAAATTCCTAGTCTCTGAGATTGTTGTTTAAGGTATGAACATAACCAATTTAAAACAAGACCATGGATTTCTAACGAAGGTCATTTTGAAATTCAAATGTGTTATGATTAAGGACAGAATTTCTGTACATTAAAAACACCACAATGTTCAAAAGTATGCAATAAAAATATCAAAACTTTGCAAAATTATGTTATGTAGCCTAAAAACTCCAGTCAATCTACTTATAAACTTATTTTACATTTTGGATGTGAAATTGAAGGGGAATGAAATTTTAGGATTTTGGTATTTTTATTATAATTAGGTTTGTTCATATTTTTTAAACAAATCTTATTTAATATTTAAGTATTATTCACACTAAATTAAAATTAACACAATTATTTTTTGGTATCTGAAGGTATTTTATAGTTTTACAAGAAAAGTGCTTAATTGATTTCATTCTATTTCACAATTATGTACATTTCCAAATTAATTTTCTGATAAATTTGCTATATCTTCAATAATCTAATTTACATTCCAGATTGGGAAAACTTCATTCTACATTTACTCTTGGCTGTGTGCCGAGCCTCACTCTGACGTAGGTGTGCACGCAGCCAAAAGCCTCCAAAAACTGCATTCATTCTCTCGCGTATCTCGCAGGGCAACATCTGTACTGTAAAATTCGATGAATTTGAAACTGTGTAGCTTGCCACCAAAATTCGCGCCCAGACATAAGGTCAAGTGGGACTCGCGCATGTATTGTTGGTTGGTGTGTGTTGGTAAATTCAGCTAAGACTGGCAAAACTGATATATCATCTGATTGGGAAGATAAAATCCCGATGGCTGAGTGGTTGCAACCAAAAACTTCAAACCGACTTTGTGGCAACATCCCAAATACCTAACTCCCAACCGCAATCTCTCAGAAATTTTAATTAGACAAAAGACATCACAAACGGTATAAATGCTCAGTAAATAGTGCAACAAAATGCAGAAATTTTTCATATTAAACAGCTCTTGGGTTTCACAGACCACCCGAATGCACTGCCCTGTTAAATAATAAAAACTTTTTCTTAAAGGAAAGCTATAAAACAGGTAAATTTAAACAAGTTGATGATACAAGAATTATATTTTATGCAATAAAACACTAGATACAGCCATTTATAGAGATATATGAAGAACAACAAAGATTTAGTTTAAATAGATAACAACAGATGCCGTATTTGTGATTTGTCAAGTAGTCGAAAAGGCGATTGCATTGAACAATCCTGCCTTTAATTATTGTAGATCTGAAGAAGGCATTCAATTGTGTAAGATTTCAAGATATAATGACAATTTTGAGAAAGATCATACCATAACAAAGTCGTTAATATCAAAGCCAAACCACCATATCAAAGGCATTAATAAAAGTAATAGAGGATATGAATATGAACACTGTCACAAAAGTGCAAATTAGAAATATGGTAACATGCATCTGTCTTAAGACAAGGGGATTCTCAAAGCACTACTTTTTAATTCAATTATGGACAAGCTTATTGACGGTGTAAAAGAAAGGTCAGCAAATGGAATGGGTAGTGAGAGAACATCTGTATTGTGTTATGTGGATGATGCAGTATGACTGGCAAATTAAGAAGAGAACTTGCAAAAGCTCTCACAATAATTTTTTAAAAGTGCAGAATTTTTTAATATGGTCATCTCAACTGACAAAAATAGATCAGTGGTGATCTCAAAAGAGCCTATATGGTGCAAACTGATGAAAAATAATGAAATGAGAGTGTAAGTAACTAAATTCACTGATTTAGGAGTTGAAATTTCAAGCACATGGAATATGTGTAATGAAGTTAAACAGCAAGAAATGAAAGGAGCAAGAATATCATGGTATTTGAAAGATGTGACAAGAAGAGGTAAATTTCTTAATGTAGAAAGCAAAGTAGAATTTTACAAAATGATGGCAAGCCTAGTAATAAAATATGGAGCAAAATCAAGGGCCAATAATAGAACCTACTTACAACATCGGAGATGAGAGCGTGATCAATATTAGGGGTAACAAAATGAGATATATTGAAAAACCAAGATATAAGAAATGAATGTGACATCACATAGTAAAATTTGCAAGAACAAGAAGAAGAGGATGGAGAGTATGTTGCCAGGTTGGACAGCTAAAGACTAATCAAAGAGTCAAGGATTCAAAGCGAAAGTGTTGCGAGACTGATTGCGAAAGATTCAAAGACTACAAGAAAACTCGACCCAGGCAAACCGAAGAAAAGATAGATTGAGAGTTGGATTTCCACTTCTTCTGAATTATCCTGATGGTGAATTGTGAAGAAAAACAGGTGTAACTTTAATAAAAGAAGAAGAAGCAGCAGCAATAAAACTATTAATCTTGCAAATATATCTGGCAAACCTCCAAAATGTGCAAATTTTTAGTCAGCATTCCCCAAAACGTGCTATTTCATGCAAAATAAAATGAGTACTAAATACCTGTTTCGTATTTCAAATTTCTGTCAAGGTTTCAATCGTTTCAAGTTAGCAAAGAAAAAATGTTGTTACACGGTAAACAGTGCTCACATTGGTGTTTACCAACAGAGTTGACGACTTCCATATGGAATACAAAAAACCTTCTCACGAAATGCTCAGTACCTTATACGTCCAAGTCTCATATATAATTGTATAAAATAACATATCTTGTTGATTTCTTTCTAGATTTTTACTTCAATAATGCCTGAAGATGACTTTTGTCATTTTAAAGAAAAATGTTTTTGGATAAATGAATATGATTTTTATGTAATCCATGTAAATAAATGGTCTTTAATGAAGTGGGTATGAAGGGAAAACTGTTTAAATGTGCCAGTTTTTCATTTCAAATAAACAGTTTTGCATACCATTCAACATGAACAATGTACCATTGACATGGTAAGGTAACCACATTTTTGGGTCCTTCAGTTCAATCTAACCTCAGATCGAACATCCATAAAAATGAATTGAACACACAACTAAGCTAGAGTTTATTATGCTATGTGTTCAGAATTCTTTCAGATTGTCAGCTTACGTACTGCACAAGGTGTATATTTTGCAAATGTTCATTCATCCTGAGATGCAGCACATTCCACCAGGGAAACGCATCCTATGGTTCCCACACTTTTAGAAGACTAACGGAAAAGAATTGTTGATTAATAAGCAAATCCCATCTCATGATTCTTGAAAGCATATCTTTTAAAAAAACAAATTCTGCATCGCTTTTGCATTGATTTACGAATCGGTACCTAACACCAAGTTTTTTGATTTTCATGTTTTGATTCTGGACAGAAATGTAGCTTCACCAACTATGCATATTTTCTTTGTGTCAGTGGAGAATAGATCTATTTAAATAATTGATCTACATGTTCTAGCAGCAGAAAGTTGATTCAATCATAAAGTACATGGTATGGAGTAATAGCAAAATCTATAACTGATGTGCCTTAGCAAATTGTTTTTATTATACAGGACAAATATTTTCTCACCAGTTTTTTGAAAAACACTTGTTGCTACTTGCATGCATTATTCAACTTAATATGTCTGAGTTACGGCAGAGGTCCCAGTGCTCAAAAAACTATGTACAGATTGAACTTCTCCCCATTGTACATTTACCATAGTTTTTAACTATTTTGATGTTGAATAAATAAAAGAAATAAAAAATGTGAAACGGCACCAGACCTCACCATGACAGCGTTAGTAATACGACTATCTACATCGAGTGTCGTGAACTTTTTAGCCTATGTGATTGAAAAATGTGTTCATAGAGGAGGATAAATGTTACCAATAATAAAAGCGAAGGAAAGAATTTCTGAAGAGACAGGAAGAGGTCGATCAAAACCAATGAATAGGAAAATAAAACTAGGAGTGCTACCAAAGCACATACTTTCTCGTATTCTAAATGCTGCTTGGTATTATTCTACTACATAAACAAGCAGACGTGTTTTCAACCAGAATTTTTTTCTGCTTTGTGACTTGAACTCAGATCCTCAAAGTTAACTTGCCAGCCCTCGTACCACTACGCCACGCAATCGCCGTATGGATCAAACTCGCTCAGAGACATTAAAAAGGAAAGGCCCGACGTGTAAAAAACCATCCACAATCAAAATATCCATTAGAAAGTCTCAAAGCCTCCGGTCCGTTCAGATCGATAAGGGAATATCAATTTTAGAGAAAATCGCCTGAGCAGTTTAGGCGCTACATTTGACCACTGACAGGTTTATTGATAGTGATTCCAGGCACATCAACGGCTAAGGTCATTAGTCCCATAAGTGTAGTACATGTTTTTGCTCGGGATGGAGCCCCTCCCCCCGGACAGTTGAATCCGGCGGCGACCTACCATCGGCTAGCGGTTTTTTCCAACCATATTCCATATATTTGATTTGTAAAACGCATGTCACGTAAAATCAATTGTCTTTCATATGCATCTGTATGAACCGATTTAAGCCAACTAATGATTGTTTCAATATGAAATTTAATTACAATATAACCAGTACCAATGGAATGAATTTTAGATATCCCTGACAGTTCCGAAATAATTATTATTACTATTCGCCTTACAAAAGTTAGGTAATCGTGCGCCAGAAAACGACAAATTTTCGCCAGAAAAACTCTTATTGCCGGACTCTGGAAACGAAGAACTAGATAAATCCTGTTGCTAAATTTATTTTAAAAAACTCTAAAATGTGGTGAAGCCAGAATCAATGTTTTGTTGGTTCTTCATTCTGAAAAATTGATTGATGGCGAAACGTCCATGTCTGTCCAGTTGTGGTCAACGCTAATGCCTAAACTGATTGTCTCCAAACTTGATGTTCCATGATTGAGCTAAACGGACTGGAGGCTTTGGGAGTTTTTAATGATTATTTTGATTGTTCAGGTGGTTGCTTCTTTTTTAGTGAATGAGATATTTGCTTTTTTATGCCTCTGCCAGAGTTTGATCCATAGGGCACTTGTGTGGCGATAAGTGCCGCCGGTAAGTTAACTCCACAAATCTGAGATCTGGTCTCTGAGCGGAAAAAAATGTTGAAAACACTGCTTGAAAACACTTTTGCTTATTTATGTAGTGTTACAATATTGCGGAGAATTTAGAAACAGTGTGAGAAAGTATGTGCATTGGTAACACCAGTAGTTTGTGAGCTTAAAACTTTTGAAGGACTTTTATAGAGAGCAAGTTCAGTGTTATTATTCAGTAACATTAGTATTGATCATGCACTGTTGTTGTTGTTTTTGTTTTTTTTATATTTTCCTTAGGTTTAAAATTAAAGATTTAAATTATATTGTATTTGTTATTATTACATAGTGACATTTTTAATTGCTTCTGTGCCTTAGTTTTTAATTTAATTTTGTCTGTTATTTCTTTAGTGAACCATAAAGGATAATTACTAGATTTAGGGATGAAAGTAGAGTAAACAGATAAGTTATTTTATTCAACTGTAAATATAATATACATCAGTATTGTTTCATTTATTGATTAACAGTTTGTTCGACCTATCAGAAGATAGTAATTTTTTTAGTCAAATCAAAGTCCCCAAAGTCATTTGCCTCACATTCACCTATTTCTTACAGCTTGCTCTACGTCCAGAAATTTCAAATATGTCGAAGCTGTTGAAGACGGGGCGAAATGAAGAGGAGTTAGTTAGGTTATAGTTGTATTTTGTTGTTGTTTTTTATTCTATGACCTTGTCTGTGTTGCAGAATGTTTTGTATGGATTTTCTTTTGCTTTACTTTGAATACACCCAGTAACAAATAATTATTAATTTTTTACAATAATTAAGGTAAGCCCAAATGTTTCATAATCGAATATCTGGGGAAAAATGAAATTATTTGAGATTGGGAAAAATATAAAATAAAATATTGGCCCAATTGTCTTAACATGTTGAGAAAAAGAGCTGATTTCATGACCACTAAGATCTGTGTTTCTTGTTGTGCAGCCTTTGGTTTCAACTCAGCATGGGGCTGGGACTGAGCTGGTCTTCACTCCTCAGCCCCTTGTGTACCTGCCAGATCCGCGCACTGCTGCACAACCTCCACAATTAGCACCGGAGCCCACTGCCACTTTGCACGAGTTGTCTGGTTTCTTCATGGGGATGAATCTGGCTGGTCCAGAGCAACCACCGCCACCTCCACCACCTCCGCCTCCACCCCCTCAGCAGCAACCACCGCCACCTCCACCTCCACCACCTCCACCACCTCAAAACCGAAATAACACCGGTACCGGAACAGGTGCTGGTGCTGGTAGTGGTGGTAGCAGTGGTAGCGGCAGCAGTAGTGGCGGTGGTGGTGATGCTTCCAACTCGAATTATGCTGTTCCTTATTGGTCTCAACAACAGCAGCAGGTGTGAAATTTTCTCTTGTTTTTATTTTTTTATTATTTTTCCAACGTAAGACTTCAAGGCTGTCTGTTGTTATTTGATTACGTATAAATCAGATAAAGTTGCAACTTCTCTTTATAGGCAATAGGAATGATACTTTTACATATTTATTACTTTGTGAAGTGTAATGAACTTGCATACTTACTAAATTTGTGAAGTGTAATGAATGTGTAAAAGAATCATTCCTGTTTTCATAAATTTGACTGTCTATAAAGAAAAGTTGGAACTTTAACGGATTTTTTTTTTTTAACCAAATTCCTTTTTGTCACATAGTTCATTAGACAAGAAAATGAACTCAGCTGATAAAATGCTGGTGAAATGTGAAAGTAGTTTTTCATCAGAGCTCTTGGCATTAAAAAGGTTGAAAATAGACTAGCGAATAACAAATTAAAAATTGGAAAGATTCAATACAGCCTTAATTGTACCACATGTAGTTGATGTGTGAAGGTAATTGGCATGTAAGGTCATGATGAACTCTTTCTTACACAGACAAATTACTGAACAAATTATTAAAAACTCAAAGGAAAGGAGGGAGGGACTTGGACCTATTTTCTCAGTTTTAGTTGTGTGGCGTTTTATATCTCGGAGAACTATCCACAACCCTTCATGTCCTTATGACACACATTTTAGAATCTTGCCTTGCCCCTGTTACACCTGCGTAGTCCACGCTGCTTGATGAACATGGCACATGTCAAAGGCGGCATCAGGGCACCGATGTATCAAACACACGATTCAATGGGCAATGTTAACATTTTTCTAAATTTGTTGCACCTAACTCTTCGAGGACCATTGAGCGCATTGGAGTAATCCTCCGTTATCTAAATCTTAGTCAGGGAATCGCTGTCAAGTCGCGTCTTGGCTGTTTACTGTCACATCACACATGCTGCAGTACAAGCCCACGAATACCTGGCTGTAAAAATACTGCGTTCACTCACTGTACTGACAACTTCCGTGTCTTATTCGGCGCCAACACAAGAATGCGATCCCCGACAGTTAACGTCATAAGCACCGCTCTCTGGTCATAAAAAAAATTACGGTTTTCCTACTCACTCACGAGTCTTTGGTGTGCGAATACCTTCGATTTACGTATTATGTTTATTAACTTAAACACATGCTCTACCACTGAGTTTTCTTCGTCTTCCATCCCCGCTAAATGTTTGTTCAGAAGAGTTGTAGGCTTGCGTAGATTTTGCCCGTTCACCAGCTCCGCAGGAGTATAATCTAATCCTTCATGCATTGTGTGTAGAGCGAAAAGGATAGCGGGTAGCTGCTTCTCCCACTCAGAGAATGCTTCTAAATAGAGAAGTTTCGGCATACGGTTCATTGTACGGTGGACCCTTTCGACGGCATTTGACTGCGGGTGATGAGGTGAGCTTCGTACCAGAGTAATACCAAACAGCTGTACGAACCCCGCAGTCAGAGCGCTAATAAAGCACGTTTGGATTTGGCGTCGAAATCCCATACCACTAAAAAGTTCTAATAGAGCTTGTTTAACAATCGCCGGTGTTGAATCGGTGACTCGATTAGCCTCAGCGAACCAAGTAGACACACATATCGCGGTAATTATATATTTTCGCCTCAATTCTGATTTGGGAAATGGCCCATATGCGTCTTCATTTATTTTACTAAACGTTTCCACCGTAATGGGCAGATAGGGATACTTTCTGCTTGTGGCATGACCTGCCTATTTTTTGGCAACTGTCGTACGTCCGGATATAGGCTTCCATATCCTTAAAGCGGTTTGCGAAAATAAATATTTAGCCATGCTGTCTTTACTTTTGTTGGTCCCCAAATGCGCATTTGCTGTGACACATCTTCAGTTGTACCTCTGTATTCGTGGGGTACAACCAGCATGTTATACATATCACCACGTTTGCGGTGCCTTGACTTAAAAAGTATATTTCCTTTTACAAAATACCTATCTTTTCCCCCTCTCGGGTACTTTTCCTCCATGTGCTTCATATAACTCTTTTATTTCAGCATGTCGCCGCTATTCTGCTGCGAATGCCTCATTGTCAATGTTAATGAGCCCTACTATTTCTGGCTCGAGAACAGTTGCGTTGGGAGTGAGAGGATTATCGCCCAGGAGCACGTCGTCTTGTTGCGTCTCGCTTGCCTCCCTTTCACTTTCGGTAGTTACCTGCTCTCTCGCCGCCCCCGCCCATTTTTGTAACACGCCTACAAGTTGTGATTCTGTGTAACCCTTCTTTATTTCGTCTATTAAGGTGGCGTTGCGGTTGCTGAGTATGCAATACTCGTAATCGCACCGGCGTCCTACTACCGCCGCCTTTGTTTTTACCTGACCGAATGGGCCCTGTATACGCACGTGTGCTACTGGCACATTTTGCGGTTCGGAGTCTAAGGGCTGGAAAATCCACATCGACTCGCCCGTGAATTAATCATTCGACACACATCTGTCATTAATGGGGTCGGAAGTTGCTCCAATATCTCGAAGAAACGTGATTGGCCCGTTGTTTGCAAATCCTACTGATGTGTGGGGGCGGAGTAGCTCTTTGGCCTCTCCGAGTCGTATCTATAGACCTCTGCCAGGAACCTGCATGGTCTATCTGGCTGCCAGTGGTCGGTTTTGCGATTTACGAACGGTCCCCGCTAGCTGGCCCTCGGCATGCTGCCTGCAGCGGCCCTGTGCTGGCAGAGGTATGTTGGTGATGCCCCTCCAGCCTGCCCCCAGCGTGGCTCCCTCGTGTTTTTACTCTCTCCGTGTGTGGTTGTGTTTTACTGTATTATTATATTACCGACTTTGATTTTTGGACTCTCTTACTGATTTACGGCCACATAGCATACGTTTTGGACTTCTAAATGGGATATATAGCGAATTTTAGCTTTCTGTTTTGAACCATTCTTTATAAACGGCAACATAACCAGCATATTGACGTGAAATCTGATTACGTCCCTGCTAACATTTTTTTATACCAAGGTAATTCACTACAAAGCATGGTTTCATATATATCTTATGGATTGAGTTTTGGTTTTAAATATTGGTTTTTCTTTGCGGTCATGGTATTGTTTCAGGATGACTTTTATGAATTTTACGAATTCGTGCAGAATGTTGTGGAGAGGAGACGACTACCTCGGCTGTATATACGCGATTTGGCAAATCCATTAGAACATTTGTTGGATGTTAAAATTAGAAGTAATTTTTTCCATGCCGAAATCTTTGAAGCATTTGTTGTTGCATCACTTTTTTTTAATCTCCACCGACTCCTTCATTTTCCGAACCTTCTGCACCAGAATTGCCTTCTCCGTTTGGATGAAGGGCGGACTCTTCGGATTGTCTAAGATTGTATTCTCGGAGATTTTATAAATTCTTAAATAAACACACACTCGCAAAATTTCCCACCACTCCACTACGCCAGCTAACGTGGAACTGATATTTCCGTGCAATGTGCGACCACGCCGAAAATCGCGGGACACGAAACAAAAGGAAACAATTGAATTCTTGTACCAACTCTCACAAGGTAAATCTATTCATATATCAAAGTCATTTCCCCGATAAAGACATGCACGATATATTTACGTATAGCCATAAATTTATAAACGATAATCTATGTCGAAACAAACAATTCAATTATTTTATATTAATAATAATTGAACTGTAAATAATTGCTTTCGAATGCGTAATATTGGTACCACTCGCTCAGGGATTTCCTTGTTTCTGACAACGTTGCCAGTGCACCCCAAACCAGCTTCCAGAAAACTGCTACCTGGGAACCTGGGTACGGGACGTTCTAAAATTCCAGCCGCCCCCTGCCTCCAAGCAAGCCCCCAGATGGCAGACGCCTGGGCGCTCTGCTGGCAGGGGTTTATAAATACGACCCTGTCAGCTACGTGACACACAGTCTCCACCTTGTCTTTGTTTGGACAATTCCGCTTGAAATGTTCTGTCGAACCGCACGAGAACCAACGTAGCTTACTCAGCCGTTTGAATTCTGCCTTGCTTTTGTTCCCATTCGGCTCGGTTTTCCCTGTATTTACGTGTTCGGAAACGAGCGCGACTTCTGCTGTTTTCTCCCGTCGCTTGTACGGCTTGGCGAACGTGCGCTTCCAGCCGGCACTGTTGTTCTCAGAGTCGAGTCTTTTGGCGCTACCGAAAACGTCCCCCATTCATCGGTGAAATAGTCTTTCATTTCCACTGATACTCGCCGCTTCATCTGATTTGTGACTAACAAATCAAGAAGAGCTTGGAATGTCAAACTATTTAGGCCGCTAATCCATTCTCTGCAATAGTTCTGCAGTTCCCTCGTGTACACGTTCCACGTGGTTCCGACTTCTCCGGCGTGAAATTTTACATTTCTAACAACTATTTCTTTACGTCCACATACGCGACCTCTCTTTCAGCCGATTCTATTATTAGCTATGAATTGATATGATTTGGCAACAATCCCATTAAAATGGTGACGCAGTGATTATCGGGTACTTCCATATGTTTTGCTTATGCCTCAATTACATTTAAATACGCGGTAATGTCCTCTTGTTCTCCCTTAAAGGGGTCCATCACATGGTGCATTTTTACTTGCACTTTGGCATTTACTTAGCTTCCTGCTACCGAACGCCCCGGCGGTGTCGAACTAGCTAAACAAAGTTTCTCTAATTCAAATTCGCGTTCTGACTGTTCCCTCCTTTTCTCGCGTTCCCCTTCTTACTGCTCGTTATATCCTTCTTAATTATTTTACTGCCTCTTCCTCATACAGACGACTATTTAATATTATGTTTCGTTGATTAATGACCATATCCTCCTCGTTTACTGCTTCCCCCCAGTTCCTACGCTGCGCACTATGATCACACTTGCGTAAGAAGTCCTTGTTGCTTGGCTTCGGTCTGGTCTGGAAGTAGATCGTCCTTCCGTCTTTCTTTGGAATGGAGCTCATCGGTCCGACGATCCAGAAAGATACTGCTCCCTTCGTCCTGTTAATTTCAATACGAGTACAATTTATGAAATACCCGTTATGCCTTGTGCATAAGTTCAAACTTCGGCCGCTATTTATGAACTGAAGACGGCCCTCGCGCATGAGTTTATTTACTTCTGCCGCTATAGATGAACTAGTCAGTCCAGTGCACGAGTTCAATATTAAACCGCTGTCGTTATTTATGAAATAGTAGTAGGCGCCCATGCATAGGTTCGATAGTAACCGCTGCCACCATTTATGAAATACCCGTCCGTGGCGTTGTGGAATTAACCTCACAGACAATTTAAAAGTATATAGTTTTATTTACAAAATGTACTAATGTATCGAACTACCCCGTACACTCTTTCCGGGGTTTCCCAACCGCCAGCCGCGATCGTACCATCCTCTGGATACACCACAGGTACATGAAAGGCCCCACCTTGAGTGCACGCTCCTACCGTGCCACTCGTGACCTTCGTCACCCGCACGAATACATACCAGCCTGGGCGTGAGTTTTGCGCAAAGCGCGAGGTTTACAAAAAAACAACGCCGGAGTGAGTCGGCACAATTAATACTCGCCGGCCTGTCCCCACGTGACCATCGTTGAGCGTGGGAGGGAGGTTTACTGTCTCGAGATGCTGCAATACAAGCCCGCGTCTTTCTAGGTCTAAAAATATCTGCCACCCCGGAGCAGTATCCTAACAAACGGACCGCGCCACGCCATCTTTCTTTCCTCTTCCTTGTCCTATCCTCACGCACTCACACTAATATGCACTGCACTACCACACATGCCGGGAGACCGGTCGGGAAATTAGATCTTGGTCTGCTGGTGTGAGATACATGGTTGGGGAAAGCCTCGCTAGCTTCGCTGATGGTAGGTCAGCGCCAAATCTCGCCATACAGCGGGGGACGACCACCGCCACCTATCGAACAAAAACATGCACCACACTTACAGGTCTAATGACCTTAGTAGATGACGCACCCGGAATCGCTAATAATCAGAAGTAAGCAGAAACAGTTTCGTAATAGTTGACTAATCCCATGCCCAATACTTATTGTGATAGAATCCTCAACAGAAGTACATTGAAACTGAACTTCCTGACATAAGATACATTCCACATAATTCTGTAAACTGTTTTTTGAAATTGTTAATAATGGCTTAATCCAAAATGTGTTATATTTGTCAGGAAACAGTAAAATTGTCAGGAATAAGGAATACTATCTCTCTTTCAGAGAGTTCAGAAGTACTTGTTAAGTATGTTATAATGTTTCTACTACTTTTAGTTATCTTTTTGACTTGTTTTAGTCCAAGCATAAAATTGTGCCTGTTCATTCTATAAACTCTGCACTGGTATTCCCTTTTCTCAGCAGTCCCAACGACAAGCAGCAGCGGCAGCAGCGTTGTACTATGTTCCCGCCGTTCAGGGACCTGTTCAAGTGGCAGCAGCCTCACCACCTTCTGCTGCAGCAGCAGCCGCAGCTTGTGCTGCGGCTGCTACTGCCGCTGCGGTTGCTTCTCACCATCATGTCCATCATCCTCATCACCGGTACTTAACAGCTGCTGGTTACCATCAACCAACATACGGCCCCCAAGGTTCTGGTGCTCCACAGCCAGATGGCAGGCAAGGGGGCCCAGCTCCTCCCCCAGCAGCTGTCTCCGCTGCTCATGGCCTTGTTGCTCATGCAGGTAAATGACGAAGGTTCAGGACACACAAACATTGGGAGATGTTTCGCATAAAAAAGCGCAAAATAAAACAGCATGAAAAATACTGCTTGACCGAAATACAAATTTTAGGGTACATTCATATCATTAGTAGGGGGTAGTGGTGGTGGTTGTGTGTTGATCTCAAGTATACTCTCTGTGTGTACCTCTCAGGTAGGTTGTGGTAGTGGTTGTGTGTGTGTGGTGTGTGTTTAGTTATTGTTTATATATTGGTATATATATATATATATATAGTATATATAGTAGTAGTAATATATTATATATATATATTAATACTATATATATATATAGTAGGGAAAATAACAATGCCGTCTTACCTTACCTGCCACCTAGCTTAGATGACAGTGGATCACCTGCAATTGAGTGAGATGGATGGACGTCGTTGTTTGACAGAAGTTATTGAATGAGGTAAAATTGAAAGTTGAATGACTCAAAATAAAATGAGCATGGCAAGAAGTGAGTTTGTAACAGCTCCGTTTCTCCCGTAACAAAATTAACCTAATTAAAACCTAACACAGGAAAATCTTAAGGTTAAGCTTACAGAAAATTGGTTTGCCATTAGAATTTTGTTGCAACCAATTTGCGGCTAAGAATCGTTGCCTGAATTACACAAAAAATTGTTTGAGCAAGAGTCCATTTTTTTTTATTGCCTAAAGGGCCTAGCTGAAGACATTGCCAGGCTCTGCGACATCATCCGTGTTTGTTGTTGTAGAGGCCAGTCACCCTTTGTCTAGCTGTTGCGTCTCTTCACTGTGCGACCTGATCGTCTGAAAAAATGTTCTGCAGCGGCGACGTCTTCGGGGCGCTGCGAAGGCTGTGCAGCAGGTAGCGAGAACCGTCGGGCTGACTCGCTACCTACGCCGCAGTTTATCGTAGTCGCGTCCACAAGTATCGTCCTCAGCTCTCACTTTCAGATGCGATGCAGCAGGCGCTCATAATTCAGTCCACTTTGGTGACGGTGACAATTTTTTCGTAATACTCGCCAAAACTTTATAGACGTGCACGTGCAGCGTAGTGTGTCGTTTCGTCGGTGGCCTGGGATTCTCCGTAACTTAAAGTTAATGATCAGTAGGTCGACGGGTGGGTCAGTTCGAGAGGGTGTGTCGGCGCTTTCTCGACGCGCGAGCACTTACAGATCATGAATAAGGGGTTGGTGTCCCCAAAGCGTCCCTTCCTAGCTGCAGTCGTGGGCAATGGAATGGTTCAGTGGAGGGTGTGACTAATTGAGACCTCTTGACGCCGAACGTGACCAGACCCGCGCGACTGTCGGCCCTACGACGCATTTTGTAAGATGGAAGTTTAATAAGTATTTGATCATCAATTATTTTTTTTCTTAGCCGAAGGTTTGTGTGTTTGTAGTTGTTGCAGTTCGCACGCATTTCGCGTTTGACTGCTATGTGTAAGTGGCTGGTGTGGGTTCGCGTTCGGGCTTTACGCAATAACCAAATCAGTCTTTGTGTTGCACTACGCCCTCAGAATATCAGAGGGAAATGTATGTCTTCTTTGTCCTATAGGTGAGGAAGTGTCTAGCTAATTGTTCCAGGGTTGCAGGAGCTTTGTTGATGCTATTCTGTGACGTCACTATATATGAGAGAGCGAGAGAAACCTGTTCAAACCACCATAATTAAGCGGTCATCTCCATTAATTGACCATTTTTTCAAGCAACTGATTGATTTTTCCATAAAAGACGTGTAAATGTTTTCCTCCTTTCAGCTGTTACTTGGGTTAGCGACCAACAGCCAGGCACATTTAAAAGACTTTTTCTTTATTAAGTAGTCACCTGAAGCGATTTTGTACAGTAATACAATAGAAGTAGAGAAGTGGTGGTCATTACTTATGGTTTAGTATTTTCTTGAGCCAGGACATATAGTCAGATCACTGTGAAAAGTGATATTCAGATTTGCTTATTTTGTTGTGTAATTGATTTCTATTTCAGTAACTGCAGGTGATTTTAATAAATTTCATTTAATGAAACTGCGTTCACTTTCCCCATTTCACAGCATGCCTTTGGTATACTAACTTGCACTTCTCTTCTCTGGGAATATCTTGTGGAGTCTGGGAAGCACACCATGTGTGCAAATCTGATCTGGGGGTCATTGGCTAACTCTTTCACTAGACAGCCCTGCTGTTACATTTCTGCAGAATATGAATTCTCTCTTAATGTCTAGATTGCTTGTTTGATTTGGTGAAGAGAGAAAGTTAGTTTCTCGATGAAGAGAATTAGTGAAGTCAGTGGTGTGTTTTTATATTAGGTGAGAGGAGGCAAAAACCTAAATACCTTGATAAACTTTATTTTGTATTTCATTAATTATAGGGAACTTTCGTTAAATTAATAGTAGTTAAAGAGAGGTTCCGTTCCATAACAATTAGTACAAGGATACCTGTATTAAAGGCCAATTTTTGCTGGAACCATTGGTGACAGCTTAAAACTGTTTCACTGCGTTATTTTTTTCCACATTCTGGTCTTGTGCCACTTCATTTCTTCTGTCCATGTCAAGTTGGTTAAGATTTTAATTTCTTCATTCTATTTCATTCCTCTTCTTTCCCATCTCCTAGTTCCAACCTTCATTTCTAACATATCCTTCCCTAATTGGAAATATTCGTTGTGTCAACTTTGCTACGATCTTAATTCATGTAGAAGAATCTAGATTATAACATACCCTGCCTTGTGTTTTCCAAGGGCACAAAATCATGAAGCAAAGAGGAACTGTTACCTGTTGAGGGTGACCCACTCACCTCACTTGCCAGTGGGCTTTCATCTACAGTTTGTTCGGCACACTCTTCCCTTGAGAGGGGGCCCTTCTCTCTGGTCTGGATTCCTAAGTGGATTACTGTACTGGAGGCAGGTGCTTTCGTGAGCTTCAATATTGAGAATGAATAATTTTCAAATTCGTGGCAAATATTGGAGTACGGCTGTCATATTAGAATAACCGATGATTCTTCAAGATTTAGTGGTAGAGTATTTTCCAGCAATTGCTCAAACATCATGATCATTATTCCATGGTACTCTTCACTACTATTTTTGGATAACTTTTGAACCATTAACAATTCCCTTCTTGCTTCCTACATTTAATATTAGTTACAATGCTGACCTTTTGAAATTCTTCCTCACGCAATTCAAAGCACTTTTATCTTGCCATGTCTTGGAAGTATACCCCAAGAAAAGAAACATTGGTACAGAATTTAATATCGGTCATGTAAAGAATATTTCAAGGTGATGATAAATATCTTCAAAGATTTCTTTACATCCTCTGCGTAGGTTGTTTGTTCTTTCAGAACAATGTAGTATAGTAGTGATACTAATGAATAAATATCTCACATTGGGTATTATTTTGGAACTATATTCCTGTCTTATGTTTTATTTTTTACCCCTTAAGATTGAGTAGTAGTGGTATGGTTGTTTCTTTTTTGAATTTAGGAGGCTACATGGCTGCTGGATATCATCCGGTTGCAGCTGCCCCTGCCTATAGTCCAGCTGCTGCTAATGGTGGCGCTGCAGACTGTGGAGTTCCTGCAGCTGTGTATCAGACTTCCCAGTTACAGCCGTTGTATTATCCCCATCCTGCCACTGGAGGTCCAGCTCCTGCTCCAGCTCCAACGCCACCACACACCCCTACGCAAACACAGGTACAGTATCACTAGGCATTAGGGCTGCGCAATTTAATCACAATTACACATTGTACGAGGCTAATATAAACATTGAAATATAAGGTTAATCAAAACATTGAAATTGATTAGTTTCTTAACCAATTAATCTATACATCAATTAATTTTTCTGATTTTAATTCAAATTGTAATTTTCAAGACAAACAAAATTTTAAAAATGCCCTGCAAACACTAATTTTAGGAACAAAATTCATCATCTCTTTACCTCTTTTCCAGTGTAGATAAATAAGATTTGGTTATATGAGCATGTTTTTCTATAAGAAGCAGCAAAATCGTTAAATCGTAGCTGCATAAGCAGAAGTTGACAGCAGCTTCAATGCGGACTAACCACCATTTGCTCTGCACCGGCCACTCCCTCCGACTTAACCACAGGCAAATAGCAGCTAAGCATGATTTTAGATGAAGATTCGAACTGACCAAAGTCATATGTACACCCGGGGCCAGGAATGTACAATGCCTTAGCGATCAGGGCTAAATGGACATCTGGAATTAAAGAAGGAAAAAACTTTCGTAGATGTTCATTTAAGATGTCTATTGAAGAAATAAAATTTGCGAATTACTGCAAAAAGCTGCAAAGATGAGTTGACCAGAAATATGTGTGTATATATATACAAATCTTTCCTGGACAGTTTGCTTTTCACTTTCCGTTATAGTTACGAAAATATTAGAAAAGCTTTTTATTCTTGAGAAAGCTTCGTAAAGTTGTGCATAGGCAAATACAAGTTTGGGCAAGTACAACATAACTCTTTGCAGTGATTGAAATTGAAATACAATGAAGTGTCGAAAAGCGCCAAACCAGCAAAATTGTACTAGAATATCCAAGAAGATATCATTCCATAGATAGCAGTGTGATGAAACTTTCTTTGAAATTCTAGGTTTTAAGCCTCTAGATCACTTCGTTTTGGAGTTATATAACTACACAGATTTCAACAATAGCCTGTTACTAGAATTCTCCTCCAGACAGCGATTGAATTCAACCTAGCTGATAGGCTAGTATTCAAAATGCTGTTACTGTCGGGACTCACATCTTATACCTCCGAGACAGATGAATTGAATTGAATTGAATTTGCCTTATTTTACGTGGCGAGACTCAGGCCATCAGGCCCGCTCTTCCGTCTGACCACGCAATTTCGCTACGCTCCTTTCACCAACTAGGAGAGAAAGGAGGTATTTCTTGGGCGAGAAACAGGCGATTTTGAATTTAGCTCAGAGGCGTCATTTAGGCTTGAGGATCTTTTACATGCAAGTAAATCTACGAACATGGGACAGCCGGCTTTACTTCCCCTCCGAAGGAAGGCGTACGAAGGATTTTTTCGCCCTTAAAATTCCACGGCTTCGATCGGGTTTGAATCCGCCAACTTGGGTACAACAGTCCAGTACGCTAACCGTTACACCATCGCCGCCGCCATGCACTGCAGTGACATCCGTTCATGCCTCAAGCCACCTCTCCCAGTGAACTGTTGTTCTGTATGCCTGTGTACAATATGCAGTCAAGCTTTCTCAATGCGAAATCTAAGGAGATCCGTATTTTTTTCCATATTAGACAAGTTTCCGCATTATGCATTGTAATACTGTAGACTTTAGCAGTTTGACCGTGATTTACATTTACATTAGACATATTTCCACGTTATGCGTGTTCTACAAATACAGCAAGTTTTATTCTACTATGTTATTACAGTGTTTGTGAAGGCAATTTTTGTTAAAATTAAATCACTTATTTAATTTAAATCACTGTTATAACAGTGCAATTCAAGAGTATTTGTTGTTCTTGTATAGTGTCTGTGATACTTCCTGGAACACCATATTGCATGGTTTTGTACAAAAGTAGTTTTGCTGCTACAGGCCACTACTATCTTCTCAAAACTGAACTTCTACTTCAGATTTGTTGCAGCATCATACATAAAAACATTAAAAATAATAAGTTTTGCATTTCTTGCAATTTTTAAAAACTATGAAAAAATTAATATAGTTCTAGATTAATCAGAACATTTAATTGATTAGATATTAATGGAAAAATAAAATTAAGATTAATCTTTTAATAATTGCCCATTCCTATAAAAGCATGCTCTTATAGGAGTGCAAGATATCTTGAGAACCATGGTGTTGTAGGTGTAATAATATTAATTCTGTGCCAGGGGGTCTGAAAAGTCATTTCTTGCAGGCGCTGTGCCATCCAGCTGCAGGTTATGTATATCTGAATGGAGGATATGCAGGCCCGCAGCCTCCACCTCAACCACCACCTTCAGCACTGTTCAATGGTGGTGCAACTGGTCACATGGCACAGTCAACCCCGCCTGCTCCACCACCACCACATCCACACCCTCTACTCCCATCACTGCATGTGTTTCCACGACCAAGTGTTCAGGTGAGTGTTTCATGAACTGAATGCATTGATTTAATTTACATGTTAATACATGTTATTTACTGTACAAGAAGTTTATTTTAATATATTTTGTTCAGAATTTCTACTTTCAATTACTTACTTTTTAAAAATTGTTTCCCTTGTAATAATCTGTCGTTAGTGTAGCAGAAACATTAAGGGGTTGTAATGATGAAATTATGCAATAGTATTCATGATTACTGTAATTGTGATAGTGATGTCAATGTCATGAGGATGACAGATTTTAAATTTGTGGGCATGTGATGGTAAATAGTGGATAGCCACAGCCCGAATAGTGGCACCAGCTATCATTGCAAACGGACCACCCCTCAACTTTCAGAATAACAGTATTAAAAATGTGCTTTCTTATTTGAAATTTAATTTCTTTACCCTTTTTGCTAATGCAGAAAATATTTGAATGACTGCATTGGCATTTGCGACAAATGCCACCTGCCCATAAATCCCTGCATGCTTGCAAGTATCCACATTCATTACTAAATGTGCAGAGAGGACTGTAAAAAAAACTTTCTTAAAAAAAATCTGGATGGCAAAATTCCTGTCTGTATCAGTAATTGTATTAAAGTGGGTTTCATGTAGTCTGTTACCATGTGCTAATTGCAACAAAATAAATTCACTTGTATAACTAATTTTGTTCATTAAATGGTACATTAATATAATTACCAGATTATGCCATTTGGATTTTGATGAATATATTTGTAAAGTTGAAAAGATGTTTTGAGGCATTATACCACTAAGCCAAAGTAGGAAAGAAAGTGGAGATGACTTATCAGGTACTGTCAATTAATGATAGCAAGATGAAACAAAGGCATTACTCTCTTTAAATATCCTGTTTTCTTCTCCAGTCTCAATGAATCAGTACGTAGTAAAAATTTTTGCACCCACGTAGAGATAGCTGGTGTTACAGTTATGTGATCTTTTGGTGCCTTTATCATGAGATGCCATCAATTATAGTTCTCAAAACATACAATGCAACCTCAATATTTCATATCTGGTTGAGTAAAGAAAAGCTTACAGAATATTTTTATTTTCTAGTATTTTACTTGCTTAGAGGAATAACAGAGAATTAGAGATTCTGAAGGCTGAAACTGACAGACAGTTATATATTGCTGTGCAACTTGAAGTTTCAATTGTGTGAAGCTCATCACAAAAAACTAATTTTCAAAATTAAGTAGAATGCTGTAGTAAATCACTTCAGTTTCATTATGGTAGATTGTTTCCATCTCTCTTCCTTCAATTTAAGTTAACATACATAGTCAGGGAAGCTAACACACATTGATTTTAAAGTAATGCGCAATGGTTAAGCAAACCAATATGAGGTGTGTTTGGTGTTGCCAGTGTGTATTTTTTCACAGCAATACTATAATGTGTGAACTATTATTTTCATATTAAATTGCTTTGATGAAAAACTGAGTCAGTAGTACACGTACAGGGTTTTTTGTATAGTTTTTTTATAAGGTACAAAACCGTTATCTCAAACACTAATAACATCATACTTAAATTTCCAAAATTCTTTGGTGGAACCATATTATTATTCCTTTTACTGTATACCAGTCTGTGATATTGTTTTAGGAATTCTGTACAATAGTGTTTTGTTGCTTTTTCAGGGTGGCCACATTCTGAAAATTTAGGAAAAGTCAGTTAATTTCATTGATCTGGAAAAGTCAAGGGAAAATTCAAGGATTTTATTTGGAGTCAGTTTATTGTTTTAATTTCCCACTATAGAAGATAATTACTCCTCAACCTGCAAAAATTTAAAAAAAAAAAAAATCAAGTTTTGCTGCTATTTATCATTTGAATTACTTGACAAAGACAGTCTTGCACTCTTCCTTTCCTATTTGCCTTCTCTGAGCCTCTATCAAATTCAGTGATGACATGAAAAAATTCAGTCATTACATTAAGGTAAAGTTAAAAGCAGGATTTTCTGTAATAGTTCAAAACAATATCCATGTATGTAAATATAAAGATCATGGTAAATATAAAAGATATGTATATTCATGGATATGCAGTATTTTCTGTCGTAATTTTTCCACAGCTCTCCTTTCTCTGGCTGTTATCACAAGGATTCAGATAGCGTAGAGAAAAAGTGAAGGAAAAGAAAAACTTCATTAAATCTGTAAATAGAAGTAATCGAGGTTTCATAGTTTTTCATTTAATTGACAAAAATTCCATCACAAGGATAGTACATCTGAGACAGTATCGTGACATTTTAAATTGCAGTTTAAATTGCAGACAGTAACATTTTAAATTGCGTGATATTGTTTTAGAATATTTATGTATTTTGACAAAAAAATTCAAAAGTAGTTTCCTTTTGGATACATCTATTTCTTATTGGGGCTGTTTGTGAAAATTTCAGATGCTCGGTGGTGTCCGTTCCAGTCCTCCACCACGACCTCGAGGTCCTCATAATGCTGGAATGGACCAGTCTGTGCCGTCTCAAACTCACAAAAGTCATAGTGGAATATATCACCATAGGCAGGGTGTGGGAAAGGATTCTAGAATGGCAGAAGAGAAGGCAGCTCAACATCAACATCAGCAACAGCAGCACCAACAACAACATCAGCACCAACATCAACACCAGCATCAACATCAACAACACCAGCCACAGCACCAGCACCAGCATCAGCACCAGCATCAGCACCAGCAATCACAACAACAACAGCAACAGCAACAGCAGCCGCCACTGGGATATCCCACATTGCCGTTGCTTGGCCTTCGATTGTTACCTGCTGGTATGTTCACAATACAAAGTTATTAGTACAATTTTAAAATTTATATCTTTTAATCAGTACCTCTGCCTGTTTAACTTTCTCTAAATTATCATTCCAATCAAAATTCTGTAAGAAAATGCAAAATAAAATGGCATTGCAAAATCTGAATGTTTCACGCAGGAACTTACTTGGAATATCATTCTGATCTCTAGGGAACAAATGTCAGTAATATAATTTCCATTATATTTTTATAGTATATATATATATATATGCCAGAGAGGTATGCATTTGTCATTGGTGTCCAGGAAGTGCGATAAGACATTGTTTGTCCAATTTAAATAAAATGATGTGCGAGTTCTATAAAACATAAGCAAACACATGGCTGCTGTTACTTTTTTGCAAACAGCCATTCATCCTTGATTCTGGGTATGCAATTATTAAGTTGACAATTGTTTATGAAGGCCTGACATCAGAAAAGTGCAGTTTTACATTGTCTTCTTTCACAGAAAGTCTATTCCAAGAACATGTAAAGACCAACTTGGATTGGGAATGTGCCATTTCAATATGTAAAGATATTCAAATGTAATGAAATACATATATTACTTTGATGTGGCATATTTATGTTGCTAGTAATTGTTTGGCATTAATTGGTTGATGGTGATGTGCAGGTGATATGCGTCTGGTTGGTGCTCCTCTCTCTACTGGTCCTGGAGGTCCCACTGGCCTCAGGGTGCCTTTCTCTCCCGTAGGGCCTCCAGCTGGTCTGCGTATGCCTTCTGCGTCAAGTATGAATGATCCTTCAGGAGGCACTGGTCGCCCTCCTCGAGCTCGGAAACCTAGGTATATTGCATGTGATCAAGGTTGAACAACACTTTCGGAAACAGAACAAGTAATCCTGTGGAAGATAAATAAAATAATTCGTTGTATTTTCCTGTAAATTTTACTCAGTAAATAAATACATGTCTAATATAAAAAGTAATAATGATTAAAAAGTTGATAAACTGAAATCAAAAGAAAACTTGTTTGTTCATTGCAATTTCAAAAGTATTTAGCCCTTTCTACTTTCTCACACTTAAGTAACGAAAGTTATGTAATCGTGCTCAGAAAAGCAGTGAATTTTTTGGAGAAAAACTCTTATTCCAGGCCCTGATAATGAGAAAGTGGATAAATCCTGTTTCTAGTAGATAGTGTAGTAGAATGTAGTAAATTACATTCTCTAATATGTGGTGTAGCCAGAGTCCATGTTTCGTGGGTCCTTGATACCAAGAAATCAAATGCAAGCAATGTTTTCTGTGGCCAACACTAGTGCCTAAACCGTTCAGCTGAATTTCTCCAAAATTGATGTTCTGTGATCGATCTCAATGAACTCAAGGCTTTCGGAGTTTCAAATGGATATTTTCATTTTTGAGGGTACTGTACATGATGCCTCAAAACATTTTCCAAATTTCTCAAAAATGGCATGGAATTTTTTGATTAAACTTCAGATCCTCAGAGAGCATAAAAGATGAAGAGAATGATGCAGATGCAACTGAGCAATTTTTTTGGGGCTATCTTCCTACAACTATAATATTGAAGATAGGTTGTTTTTTTCCATTATGAAATCTGCTCCTAAAAAATGGATCTTGAAATGAGGTCATGTACAATTTTTAGAAAAATACTAGTTTCCATGTAATTTGGTGCAAAATATAGGAAATTAAAATATTTTTTTTAAAGCAATTTTTTCTCTAAAGCTTCACCAAGCTACCACCTTTTCTTAAATTGTCTCCCCATATGTATCAATGGATGATAAAAAGTATGGTGCTAGTATCATTTTGGCAAACCCTCTGTATTTTCAAAAATTACAAAAATTTCAACTACAAAATTACCAAACAAAACCTACAAAATTGAAGATGGAGATTTTTGCCTAAAATAGTCTGTTCCAAAAAATCCACCATTTAAAAAGGGTTGTTTGCAGATTTTTGTAAAAGCCGGTAATTTTCTCAAACGCCCCAAATTATTTCTTCGAATCTTTTTCATGGATAGAAGAAGGGATGTTTAAAAGAATGGCGCAGGTCTCATTTTAATTGAGCTTTGTAAATTTTTGAAAATTGCAAATTTAGAAATAATGCAAAAAGTATGTTCTGTTGGAGGATCCTGTTTGGGAAGAGGGTAAGAATAAGAAGGTTAAATTCATACAAGCGTTTATATTCAGAATACAGATTCTAGAGTACTTTACAAACTATTCAGTGTACATTTTTTTCAACATTTAATATTCAGCGCTTTTTATTGCATGCAAGTGATTAAGTA
The DNA here is from genome assembly GCA_017312745.1 of Gryllus bimaculatus. Lineage (NCBI taxonomy): Eukaryota > Metazoa > Arthropoda > Insecta > Orthoptera > Gryllidae > Gryllus > Gryllus bimaculatus. Next base: position 3,380,212 of record BOPP01000118.1, read on the forward strand.
ACTAATTCTAATGAACTGCAAATTGGGTAGAATCCAGTTTAACTGAAAAACTGTTAATGTTAATATGGCCATTAAATATACTCTTTCAAATAAGATCTCTACAAATTCAGAAATATGTCTCCAAGAAGAAAGATTAAGTGAAAGAATTTAAAGAAACTTGTTGACAATAAAAAACCTGTGTCAGAAATACTTAGTAGTAAAACTATTGCTAATGGTGATAGCTGGTGCTGTTGCCACTGCCAAATTGGCCTGTAAAACAATTTTTTAATTCAAACCAAATTGTTGTCCAAACCAATTTGAAAATACAGCAATATACTGTTAAAAACGCATCGCACTTATAAGTTTTTCATGTTTATACTTTTTTCTGTAAGTCCCGGATAAATTCCTATACTTCCCATGCTAAATTATTTCAAATATGCATTTTACGTTTATATTTTTTTTAATAATGGAAACCTTTTGAAGACATAATGTCCAGAACGGTATAGGTGATCAATAAGTGAGAACATTTAAGTTAACGTACAGGAGTGCAAGGAATTTTTGTGTTTAATTCAGTATTTAGGTTGTTTAATTTTGTCGCTATGGAAAAACTACAGGATGAACAAATTGGCACTAGTGTCGTCTGCAGCATTGCATAATGTTCACCAATATTGCAAGATAAAAATTCAGCACATTTAAAGGAAATATTGAAACTTGAGGGAATCAAAGACTTACAATGACAATTTGGCCTGGGTTACAAAAGCCAAATGTTGATGCACATAACCTGCGTTGGTGCCTGCATACAGGAGTCACGTAATGTGCATCATAGATTAACATTGTATCTTACGCGAAACTGCACATGAGAGCTCGTGACAACGTGTGTTGTTTAGCGGTTGTTGCACATTGAAAGTTAGAAATTGCCCATCATCATGACTTGCTTTGTATTCGTAGCTGTAGCTCTGTGCACAACACACATTGCTGAGGCCACACATGTGCTGCTTCACATTAGATACAGTGTTATTAGACGACACGCATTAGGTGACTCGTGTGCAGGCATCGATGCTTGTCAACACAATACTCCTGTGACACAGACCTAAATGACTGCTTACATAAAGTGCAAATATCAGTGCTATATTTTCCACCAGGTGTGCCTATGCCTGACCCATGTTTCTTCTAAGTCACAATTAATGTACTTCAGTTTCTGGCCTCGATCAGTTTTTTGTCCAGTTCCCGTAATCCACTGAGCAAATGTTGAGATGTCTCCTAGTTTTGCTTCTGGACTTAAATGTTGCTTCACTTTTTGCTAGTAGTGGTTGGAGTAGAGCCGGGGGGGGGGTACGATTTTCTTAGCAGTACAAAAATAAAATAAAATTGCAGTTTGTTTTCTGATGCAAATACATTTTCTATAACTCGGGCAAAAATTTATATTTTCATAAGTTACTTACATCACTTCTTTTGAAACTTTTATTCATCATTCAACTATTTATAATTAAAATATTTGGATTAGATTCTGGAGCTCAAGAAAACGTGTGCAGATGTTATTTCTCTCCCATATGTCAAATACAATTTTTACTGTTCTTTGACTAAATAAATCAAAAATAATGTTAGTCCAAAAGTGGAGTACGCCAATTTAAAAATATTAAGTTTTTGTTTTGCTCATAAAATTCAATTTCAGTTTTGTGTTGTGCTCACTTATACATTTTTTTCCTTTCAGTCCCCTGAAAAACATAAAAGTGAAGTTTAACTGTACAGTGACCCCCAAGGCTAAAGATATTGTGCTTTAATGTTTGTGCACAGCACAGCAAGTGCTCCATCTTACACCCACCACTTGCTATGCTGGACACTCAGATTGACATAAAAATTTACAAGTGGAGATGGGCAATAGTAGTTTTTGCACTGTGATGACATATTTTTCAGACATCTTGATACAAGCCAACTTAATGCATACTTAGCAGTGCATTGATTTGCTCATTTTAATTGTCCTCCATAAATGCACTTTTGACGAAAATGGTAAACAAAAAGCTCCTATATTATGCACTTGGTGATTTCACACTCTTATGATTTAGTCACTTTTTTGTGAGATATCATTATTATGAACATTTTATTTCCAATTCTGAAATAATAGTTATTTATGCTTAAAGGGCATTGTAAATTTTTTAATGATCGAACGACAATAAAATAGCCAAGGACCTTTATCCCGGGGTCTGTTTGTTGCTAAAGATCATTGGAATCTCTTTATATGTATGTATAAAATATTATTTTTTACCTAACATAAATGATACTAATTTAGTTATTTACTAGTTAACTAGATGTTAACTCTGTAATATCTAGATTTTCATCTTTCTTTTCATAATTCCCTCCATGAGAGAATTTGTAGCATTCAACCGTTTTCAAATTTCCCTCGTAGTTACGATCCTCTCAAACCAGGTATGTTAAGCCACACACATCGTGCTCCATGTCAAAGGCAATAATAAGTAAAAAATTAAATATATTTATTTGTTTGATCTCGCCGCTTCAATTTAACATTGTGACCCTTATTACCCCATTCTGCATAAAACAAATCTTTTTATATTGTCTTCCTTGACGATTTTATACATATATCAAACTCTGTCTAGCAAGTAAACCTTATAGCCACCTTGTATGTCCTCCAAGATATTTGAGACATTTTTGGCACATGCATAACAGCAGCAGTTCCATAGGGGTAAGTGGATTTCTCTGCTGGCAAATTGTGGCAAGTGAGAAGACATGAAAACATCATGCAACCACTACATGCATTGCTTCATAGGTCTCAAAAATTTGCATTTAAAAATTTTGTACATTGCTGAACAAATTGGAAAAATGTCATGTCAATCTGAGTGTCCAGCAGCATAGCAAGGATTCGGAATTCGAATATTGTTGGTGCTATTTTCTTGAAGACTATTAATCCCCCATGTGTGTTCCTGTTTGTTTTTTTCTCTTGAAATTGTCTGTGCCACAACATCCTGTAGTTTTTAAGACAGTAACATAGTTTGCAAATGATTTTGCATCAATTACTGAATTACATTGCTGATTTTTTTTTATTACTTTCTCAATACAATTTCTTGTGTTCTATATCTGTTCTAAGTACTCATGTTTTTTGATGTTTTTATTCCAGTGTGTACAGTTTTTGTCCTTTCCATTTTTGTATTTATTGTGTGGTATGCCAATAAGTGTTGTGTTTTCAGTACTATATATGCAGATTTTTTCAAAAAGGGACCCAATGCTTCTCCTGTACTACTTACTACCCATTAACGTAACTTATTTTTATACATCTTTATTTATTAAATTCATTACTTTAATTTCATTTATAAATACAATGTCCTGTTTTGGAGAGTTCTATTAAAGATGATACGATTAGGGCTTTTTACCAACTATAAATGGTAATGGATCAAATTTCCTTGTTTTATTCAAGGAGCCCAACAAAAAACAATCTTGGAAAATTCAACTTATAATAATAGTAATAAATATTTCATCAGCTTTATACCATGAAAGTGACTGGGACAGTTTATAAAATAGGGAATTTCACCTTCTTAACTCTCCAGTCAGTGCTGTATCTGTGAAGGTTCGTAGGAACATTTCTGAGCTTTTAATAAAAGGATTAATGTTTTCATACACCTGATTATCACTTTATCTCACTTTTTTTGTTTGGCTTTTAGCTTAATACATAAATAAGATCTTTATAAATTATTTGAGTTTATGAGATACAGCATCTCCAGCACATGCTACATTTAATTTTCATCCATTTAAATTGAATCTGTATAATTTAACCAAAAAAAAAGTAGCAGAAAAGAAAATTCATACTCTGTGCATATGTGGAGACATTTTTAATTTTCTGTTGTGAGTTAATTGGTAATATTTTTGTTTGTTTTGTAGTCTTTGGAAACTATTTGTGGTTCTTGAGTTTGGATCATAAAAAACAGATTAGATCAAGTGAGATTTATGATGGAACCAAAACTCAAGGCCTTCACAAAGTTACTTAATAATGTCCAAATAGTTTTAAAAACATTTTATGTTGACTTGTGCAACACAAAATGGTTCAACAAAAGTTATTCATGCTTTCTTTCATTCTTTTGTATTTTTCAAAATTGAAGATCATTGTGCAAGAATATGCAGCTTCCAATCACTTCACTCACTTTCAAACCACACCTGCATAT
>BOPP01000118.1:3384381-3396231 GCA_017312745.1 Gryllus bimaculatus
GTTCTAAAATATATATACATACTACTCCTAGACTTTCCCAAAAGAAATGTTTTATGTATTGTACTGCAAAGATACCAGATCCAAGATAGTGATTCCTGATAATTTGTTCAATTTGTTGTACTTAGTAATTTGTACTTTGTGATATCTACTCATTATGCTAATAATATACACTAATAGAGAGACCAGAGTGACCTCAAAAAGCTATTACAGTGTGTGGTAGGCGAGTCAGAAATCAGGATTCAAGCTGAACTTAGAGGGAAGGGGGGAGAGATGTATTTATTGTAATTAATACAGTCTAAAATAATTAACTTTCTTATTAAAAATTTCTTGGAAATATTTCTGATTCAATAAAACTTGTTTGTTTGCAAGGCACCTTAACTTTTGTAAATCGATATACAATGCATTTGAAAACATGTCTGGGTAGTTACCCACAAATGTTTAGTATATAGAATCGTGTGTGGGGAAAACATTACTGCAGATAAGGTTTGTTGTTAATGGTTTGTTACGTGCTCCAAGTTAAATAGATAATTTATTTCTAAAGATCTCCCTAAATTGGAGGTATCGTGGTCCTATTTCTTCAGGATGATCACTTTCTGCAAAACTTAGAGAAATCATTGATCTGAAGCAGTACAGGAAAATAAGGAATTTATCATAGAATCTTTACAGCCCAGGAAAAATTTGGTTTCAGTTGTGAAAGTTGTTTGTGTGTGTTTTTGTACAGTTTTTTGTTATTAAATTATTTAAAAGATTAGAAAATTTTCAGGCTAATGGTTTGCTAACTTTCTAATAGTTTGAAGATTAATTTGTAACAAAATTTTTGTACAGTTAATGTGGCATGAAATCAAATGTAACATTTTTTATAAAAATTAAAAGAAGCTAAACCAATAATATCTGTCACAAACTAGTTTCAGTTGGTCAAAAATATTTGGGCTTGGCTGATGAGTTAGAATTAAAACATTTAATAAATGCTCCTTATTCTTATTATTTGTTGACGCAGAAATGTTATAGTTGCAAAATGAATGCGAGAAAATGTTTAATTGGAAGGAAATCTTTTATCTGTGTAGGTGTAAATTACCAATGGGGAATGTCTCAGGACCTGTACGTACTCCCCCAGAAGAACGATCCACACCTGGACATAAATCAGGAGCTGCTCCCGCACCTTGCTGTTGAAGAAATTGGGTTTGTATTCCTTAGTCATGTGACAGTTTTGTGATCGAGCATGTACAGGGTTTTTATTTTAACTTGCAACCCATGTCTTGGAGAACCTGCTTTTGTTTTAGCAACCGTGAAATAGCTTGGGGATTCCCGTCACTTTTTAACGACCCTCCGGTAGTTGTGTGCTCTCAGGTTTTGGGGTGGCAGGATGCGGCTATTTTAATTAAAAGAAGAAAGCACTGACTCTGCCTTTGAGCAGTCATTCTTTCCATTTTCATTCACCCTCACAAAAGTCATAGATGAAAGACTGAATATTTTTCCTCTATGTAACAACTCACGTTTAGGAAAGAAGAATCATCAAAACTGTCATTTTGATGAGCAATAATATTTTTATTAATTTTTATCGATTATTTTCAATAATCATTAGTTTATTAATAATATTTTATGGTAATAATTATTGTTATAAATCGAGGGCTTTGTATGAAAAATGTATTTCAAGAGAGACCTTCCCAAGTTCTCTCTGTGCCAGCTTTCATTAAATATTTCATTGTTACATCTTGGTTAATAAGTTTGAAAACCAGTTATAACTTTCCTACTCCCCTTCAATATCAGTTTTGTTTCTAGAGCATACAGGACATTATTGCAGAGACTAGTTTTGTATGCCTGCTTATGTCTCAGCCCACCTCACACCATCCCACCGTGCCTGCATGCCAAAAAGGATTCTGGTTTGAGAGCCATATACTTGAGTCTTGCATGAAGAAACAGAAACAGGAAAGTCGCTGCAGCTTACGACCTGATGCTTACCGCCTCTGCCATCGTGATGTGCCAGTTCATGAGTGACAGTGTCGTGAGTGGCGGCAAAGATACAGTTGCCAAACAAGAGCAGGTGCTCTCAGACATAGGTTGCAAGATAAAATTAGGACCCTCTGTTTTATACTTGATCTGGTAGTAACAGCCAAAAAGTATTACCTTTTACCTTACTTTTATTTGACCAGAAAATAAATAAAGCAGTTTGTATGAATCCTCTACGTTTGTGATGATTATCTGTATTTCGGTATAATCTTCATTCTTTCCTGTACTTTTTGTAAACTTTTTACTTTATTTTTAGTCACACCAACAGTGTTGTTATGAACGACTATTTATGTTACTTAATATAATACATCAATAAATCAATTACAAACATACAGCAGTATAATACTAGTTGGCAAGTTTTTGTTTTTCTTTTACCTATTATAAAAAATGTAGCATGTGAAATTGGTGTAAATTCTTTGTAAATAAATAGTCATGGTTTCTCAATAAATAGTTATGAAATCCTTTTTAATTCAGAAATGGTATCTTCAAAAACAATACAATTTTGTGGATTTGCATGCAAACCTAAGTGAATTTTTGGGAGGTATAACATACTTTTTAACAAATAAAACAATATTTTTCACAATTGCTATATATTTTAGTTTGTGAGATATCAAAATTAAGAATTAAAGAATTCTCTCATTCAAATATAAATCTCAGGGGCCATTAAATGCCATTATAGTGTTGCAACAGACTTTTGACAGCAGCTAGCTCACAATTCAAGTTAGTATGTATTGCAATTGTAAGGTTGACTGCCATAGTTCCAGGTCATAGATAATTTTGGAACCCCTAATGTGAAAGCTTCAACCTGCACTCTCACTTTCAAACAAAAATAAAATAAATGCCAACAAGTCAATTTTGATATATTTATAGTACTAAATTCATATTTAGGGACTCCACAAACAGAATGAAACTATCCCAATTTTTAAGTTAAAGTAATCACTAATACCTAAAATCAACATTTTCAGTAAGTGGTCAGGAATCAATGTCGCAAACACAAGGGAAAATATTCACGTCTTGCATTGGGGAAAATTGATGTGACGAAACTTATGTCTGCCACAGTTTTGTGACAATTTCTTCACATCTTATCTTGCCCATAACAACACCACCTTTCAAATTTTTTTACTTACTTTTTTCATTATTGATCCAAATCTAATGCCCAATGGATTAAGTGAAAATATGTTTGAGTCAAAGAGCAAATATGATTTTGGAGCAATGGTAGAATCAAGAATAATGGTTCAGGTTACAAATGTTTTTTAGAAATTATCTTTCTAACAGTTTTCATACTCATTTTCTGGCTCCAACTAGTTTGTCTCAAAGACACTTAGTGACAGCATCAACACAATGCAAGCCCAGGGTAACAATGCTAATAAATCCAAGTGACAATTGTGTGGTCATAGAGCAATTGAGATGGTGCCCCATTTCATTGAAATATTAGTTGTTATTTGCATTATGCACTTTTGTTTGGCATGCATCATGCGAAGCAAGAGAATCAATGAACACAAAATACTTGTGTGCTGAAGCAAATCAGTCTTTAAGTAATTATTCAGGGTTAAGAACTGAAGAATTTAATTGCTCTGAATGTGAAAGTAGAGTTCACATTAAAGATCTTGAAGTGTATATTCTGACATGAGTAAATGTTGTTCTTCCTACAAAACAAAAGTGTTTTTTAAAATTCATTTATTTTTTAACTGTTAAGTTGAAATTTCAGATCGAAAGAGATATTTCTGTGGCTGGCCAAGAGTGTAATGATAAGCATTTAAAGTAGTTATTCTAATTAATACTTTGATAAAATGTTTCTATTGTTGTTGGCAATTTGGTAATAAAACAAAAATAATGCTTATATTGTATTTGTTGACAGGAAGACGTAAATTCATCACCAGCAACGTTCCATTCTGACTGTCCATAGTAAAGAACTACAAGCAAATACACAGGAGAATGAACTGATTCTACAAGCAGTGCAGATTCTTTGGTCATGTATGATCTGTAGCCTTTGATCTGTAGTGGATAACTGCATAAACTCAATCCTAAGAATAGAATGGAGTTTCTTCTCTTTTTTTTCTTCTTTTTTTTCTTTCTTTTTTTCTTTTTGAATTTTTTAATGTGATCTGTTGGCTGTTGTAACAAAGTGTTACCTATTGCCTCATTGGAATGGAGTAGTGATGCAAAACCGTTTGGAGTGTGTCATTGTGTGAATGTGTGTATAATAATGCCAAGGCGTGTAGTCGCCTAAATCCCTCCCACCTTGCTGCTGTCAGTTATTCTGTGAGAACATTATGTTAAGAGTGGCACTAGAAAATGAAGGGGAGCAAAGATTAAAGAATTCGTCTGCTCCCCATAATCAGTGATGTCCTTTTGAGTACTTAAGTGTTTTAATCTTTGCTCTCCTTGGAGGCTGCCATGTTTGTCAGACATAGGACAACATTGTTTTTGTTTTTCTATGCTCACTATGGTGTCCTATCTTACTCTCATCTTTATGGTAGTACAAGTATGTCGTACATGAAGACAAATCCTGTTTTTTTTTCTTTGTTGTTGTTTTTTTTTCATAATATTAATGAACAAAATAATTTTAAAAACTGCACTTCAGAACTTGTTATAACTATTTTGAAAATTGAATTAAATTATCATTCAAAATAAACTTTGTCATTTGTTACTCTTACTCTTCCTGTGAAACATCCTAATCCCGTCGAAAATTTTTAGTAAACAATCCCATCGACTTAATGCCCAAGAGAATAATTCGAACGGGCGCCAAGAATTTTGTTTGTAGTGTATTTCTAGAACTTCCGTGCGGCGAACAGCGCAGGTCACGAAAGCGCTGCCTTGTGGCGGGCTCGAACAACAACGACCAGTCTACGTCACAGTGACGTGTCGGCAGGGCGTCCGACATGAAGAGTATACCACTCTCGACGTAATCAGCGTAAGAGCTAGCTCATTCGTGTGATCGGTCTGCTCCACTGCTAAGGAAGTATGAGTATTTGTAGTCTGCTTTCGTTAAGTAGTATCGACAGCAGTAAGGAAGATAATTTAGAAGCCATGCCGGGGTTGGATAGCTCCAGGTAAGTGCAGAAATGTTCATAAAACCAAATTCTCTGCTAGGTGCGCTCCTGGTGGCCATCTTGGGTTGGATAGGTCGAGACTATGGATTGACTGATAGCTTTTGTGTTTTATCCCGTTTCGATTCACCATTTGTTCGTGCGGTGCTTCTCTTTTCGTACGTTGGTTATCCGTTTCAACTGGTCTTTTCGAGGTGTACGAATGACCACAGAATTGGATTTAACACCTAAAGGACCTTCCAACAAAACTCTATTTTGGAATATCCATACCAAAGCTGGAAACGAAAGTTTGTGTTATCGGTCCATGTATTGTGAAAAAAATTCAGAATAGCCTCGCCAGATATTTGGATATTGGGAAGATTTTCGTGGTGATGCATTGTTAGAATGACAGTGAATTTATAGGAATTTCATCTCAATAAAATCGTCTGTGATGTCCAGGTGAGCGACCTTTTATTAAGAGCATGCGGAAGTAAATTCGCAGATATTCCTTGTGGCTACAGCATAGTTTCTCCAGATAAGACACATTTGGTTATTAAGGGGAAAAAGATTAGGGTGCGTATCATTGATAAGATGTGTTGACAATGGTACCAGAAGTTTTATCTTTAGAAATAAAGGCTTTGACGAGGATTTTAGCAGTTTAAATCTTATACATTTCGTACAATTTAAATCCCCGTTAAATTTTGTACAAATTTCACATCTGCGACGAAAAAATAAAGGTGGCCTTTTAATAACACAAGTCTGGTTTTAATCATTGCTCGGGAGTAAGGTCACCGGTTGCCCTGCAACTACTGAAGAATGTAGTGGATTTGTGATTTTCATGTTTTGAAATTTTGAAACAATCTTATTCTCACAGTCGGCATGGTTTTCTCAGTTGGGTGGAATTTCCTCATTGTTCTGATAATTATACGCGGTTGTACAACCCGCGAAATAAATTTGCAGAATTTATGACCAGAAGTATTGAAAATACATTGAAACGCTTACGATTAATATTTCTTTTGAATTGCGAATTGGCATGTCTTAATATAAATTCCATCGTTTTTTATGCGAACATTTTTATCATTGTGAAATTTTCAGAATAAAGATGTTAATTTCAAATAATTGGAAAAAAATCAATGAAATACGCATGTATTCCAAATTGAACTGATCAGTGCAGTATACCAATCGAAGAGCTTATTCGTCAATACTCGGGTTTTGGTTGTGTTAATTTTTTTTAAAGAAACTGGTTAAGCAGTGTTTTTACATTGAATTATATTGAAAGTTCGGTATTAATAGCTGTAGTCGAACAACAAATTAACATCTTATGATCTTAACAAAAAATTAATGGGAGGAATGCTGTGAAGAATGGTACTCTTTCTACATCGTGTTCCAGAAAAACTTGTACATGTAATTACCTAATTTATCTTGTACATTAATTGCGGTGAGAGAAAATGACACGGTCTATGGTATGGATTAAATTATGACGCGTTATTTTGCGGCCGATGAGTTTATCGTTGGAACAGGCGCTTGTTTACAAAGTAAAGGCTGGCAGAATTTGCTGCTGGTCTTGCCAGACAAGTGTGTTTGTGTCAGTATGGCACCCGTGCAAGAATTCCCCGAGTAGGGAGGATGCAAATTGCTTTGACGTGAACAGTTTAGGGTTGTGTAGTGCATAGACCCAGGTTGAGTTCTTTCCTTTTGGGTTGGGTGAGTGCCAAGGGTTGGCCATTGACTTGGAATATATTTATAGGATGATGTGGCAGGTGTTGCTATATAAAAAGTTTGGACAATAAAGATAGAAAAGCGTAGTTGGTTTAATGGCTCTGAAAAACGTCATATCGGCCATAAACTTTTTTAGAGATAGGGTGAATTAATGAAGACTGAATTTTTTTTATAATGGTTAATAATAAAAATCTGAAAACGAGTATTTAAAACAATTGGCACTATCTTTATATATAGATTTAAAAAATATAGATAGATATAGATGTTTAAATTATATTTGTAGGAATTATTTCTGTGCTATGGAAGTGTCCCCAACAAATAGGATAATTGCATCTGTGATCAGCTAAACGGGAATTATGGATACTCTATGGATATGTAATGTGCTTCAGTTAGTCTCGAAGGATGTAGACACACTTATGGATGTTCCGCAAAATTGATGGCAGAGGGCAGCGGTTTCTGATGCAACCCATTCGAAGTCTGAGGTTTCAAAACAACTGCGTAGATTATTATCCTTATCAGCTCCGGGTTGGTGGCGTAAAGGTTGTGTGGGCCGAAGGCCTGGAGAATAGGATCTTGATATTTTGGAATTCGTACTTGTATATCCATTATTTGAATACATAAGGCATAAGTTTGTGTTATATGTAATGTTTTATTCGATCGGCCGTACTTGCAGAAGGGAAATTATACCACGAATCGTTTGAAGAGCGGTCCTCTGAAACCTCGCTGCTTCGTTTTGTAGGTCAGTCACTAAAGAGCCTGGTCCTGTCCGAGCGTGCGGCTTTGTCTCTCGGCTACACCTCGCTTTCGGTTGGCCCTCCCGGCTGAGCAGGGGTCGCCGCGGCCTGGGGAAGGGGAGGTCTCCCGCCCGGGCGTTTCACGCCATCGCGTTGATGGGGATGCCCGGCGGGCAATCCCAGGGGAGCGGCCGTGATACTATATTGGTTTATCATAAATCTCAGGAATTCTCTTTCAAATGTGTTGGAAAATTTGTTTTGAAATACTGCAATATATCGAATTTTCTTGATTTTGCGTTTCGCAAGAAAATGAATTCCCTGTTCAGGACACTCGTATTTAAATCTCGAAACGCTCATATATTGTATTCTGCCGTGATTCCCTAGTCAAGTTTTGTAATGCGGAGATTTTGATGTCAGACTGGAAGCCAATTGTATTATTGTTCTACTTTTAATGTCGAGTGGTATATTATCGATATATGATTACACATCCGTTCATCTTAATACAGATAATTCCCTGTCTGTATTCTGGTGGTTAGTGAAATAAGGGGGTTGGGGTTCTAGAGCTACAAAAAGTGCGCAGTGATGTCCCCAATCCGTTTTAGGCTATAAACAAAAAAAAAATAATATAGAATATTTGTTTTGATGTATTGCACTGTGCCGAAATAATTCTAGGCCTTCTATTAATAAATGCTCAAATGCTTACATTGCTTTTTGTATTTAAATCTCAGGATTTCCGTTAATTTCATTAAGTCTCTTAACCCATACACGCATTTATTCTGGAGAGTTGTCATTCTAACGATTGGCCACTAAATTTCTTTACTATTTACTATTTCGTGGTTTACCATTTTCTGAACTTTTTTTATTCAGTTGGCGGAATCTCCGAACAAAACCTGTTTATTTTAGTCTCCCGCACACTTGTTTTGGCCATTGTCCGCGTATCGGCATTTAAAAAAAATCATCCCTACCACCGTCGATTCTAAATTTGTTTTATTTTTTCAATGCTCTTACTTTGGAATTGCGCAATCGTCGAAAGTAGCAACATTTATGAAATACTGTCACAAAAAGTAGTGTGGTGAGGTTTGCCGAAACCAGCCTAGAATTAATGTGTGACGGGGGTGCACGTGAAATAGTTTAAAAATGTTAACTTTGTTGATCTGCAAAATAAGTCACGGCAGTTTAAACGCGCTGATCCGGTTGGATTTAGGAATTTGGTGTAATTCGTAGAGCACGCTTCCGGCTACGAGTGAGCCTTCATTTGAAGGAGTCAATAAGTATTTGAGTACGTTGCTGTAACTTAGTAACTACGTGTAGCTGCAATCCATTTCATAAAATAAATGCCCCTGTCCGACGAGTGTAGTGTAAGGATTAATGTTTCGTGCTGGTTGGTTTTCGGCATGCTGTTCGCGGAACGTTGCTTTTATTTTCAGTTTGTTCGTTATGCATTTAGCTCGGCGTGTGCCCGGGAAGGCCTTCACAAAACTTCAAAAGGACCGGACATAATCAAGTATTTTGTTGCAAATACGAACAGTTCCTTATTTTCCCGTTTTTGATCTGATACTTTGAGAAATTGTTATACATTTTGAAAAGTTTTCCGTACTATCTGGCAGCCCTGTAGACGATTGAGCATAAAATCAGTTGTACATATTATATTATCATTAATTTATAATTTATTTATTCGTGATGTTTTATTTATTTGCTAGAAAAATGTGGGAAAAAATTAAATGGAAAAGGGGAGGCTAAATGGGCTCTGAAATGTAGATACCTTACCCCCTCCCTTTGTAAGCAGCGCAGTAGTGCTGTAAGGGCCGGTTTCACCGACTGAGACGTTAGTAAACGTGTTAAAATTAACATATTTAACCCTTAACTGGAGCGTCAAGAGTCCTGGGGACTTCATAATTTCTGCTTAAGAATTTTGCCGCAACGAGTTCTACGTAACAGAGACTCTCCCATGTAAATTCACTTCAGTTGTTTGCCTAAACTGTCTAACGTTCGCCAACGTTCTGATTAGTGCTCCGGTGTGCTGCTATAAAATTGTATATTTGTTGGCAACGGTAAGGGTCCTGTAGACCCCGGGGCTCCATTAGTGTAAGAATTTTGGCTTAGTGTAATCTGCTTTGTTGCATATACAATTGTTATTAGGAAAATATTGCTTGTGAAAAGTGTCTTATACCAGTATGTAATGACCAGACAATCTGCATACATTGCATTGATTTTACATAATTTCTGTCCAACAATAAAAATATATATTCAAGTTTACCACCAAACCGACATTATAAATATAATCCATACAAAAAACCACCCCCATCCAACGATATACATTTTGTGTAATGTTTTATAAACATTTGACGATGTTCTCAATGATCATACAGTTTTTACTTCTCGTTATATAAATGTTATTACGTTCCAAAATTCATTGGATTACTTTTTATTTTATTTAAGGCATTGATATAACCAATAATAATAATAAACAAATATTAATAATAATTGACTAATAACAATAATAAAAATGAAAATTTCCTTATGAAGTAGTGAGACTCGGAACATAAGACCTGCTATTCAATCTCATCATTAAATTATTTTTATTTTTAAATTTCTAAATTATCCGAAGTCTGTAAATATTTCCCCTAAAATAAAGTATCAAAAGCCATATTCTTGTATATTTCACCTCAGTTAAAACTTAATAAGTTAGGGTCCCCAAGATCCTAGTGCTCTACTTACATAATAAAAAAATTGCTCCAGTTACGGGTTAATTTATATGATTTATAAGAGTATTGAAGTTGATGGTTTATTGCAATTATTATGGTCTTTTAATATGTAAAATTTTCAAAAGTTGGCTCGCCTATGATAGAGGAAAAGTTGCTACACATTACACAGATGCCTTTGCTGTATTCATGTGTCTACGGTCTCCTCTCCCTATTACGCAATAGGAATGTGTTCATCGATCCATTCAATAAAACATGTGGTTGCATTTTGACACACACGCGCTTTCCTCATTTCCTATCAATAAAATTAAACAAACAAATTAGTAATAAAGCGATTCCTGTTTAATTGTCTTGGGCCCCATTTTATCAACACTTGACACGCTAAAGAAACGTAATGATCCTTTAGATAAAAATAAAATTTCCCCAAACGTAATCGCTCGCTAAACTTGAAAGTTAAGCGTACTTAATCCTTAAGGAGCAGATAACGCCAATTTGGCAGTGTTTTTGTTGAAATCCAAATGTTGGAGAACAGGAAAAAACGAGCAAAACCACTAACGTCGAGATTTTAAATGGGGAACCTTCGTGTTTTATGGCAGATTTGGATCTTGCGACAAAGTTCGACAATATTAGTTAATCTGCGATAAACCTTATTTTTGACATGTTCTCGCGATTGTTCAGTGAAAAGGGGTATAGGTTTGCTTTTATAGAGCTAGGCGTATGTTTAATGAAGCACATTTTTTGGTATTCTAGTGCTCGTTTTTAATTGTATTTTACTATTTTAAATGAATTTTAATAAGTTGGATACTAATAGAATGGTTTGGATTAAAGAATATTATCACAGTCAAATCAAATGTTACTCTATAATCTGGTACATTTCTTCAGAGTGGACTGATCTTCACATGATCTTTATTCATTTCATTGTCTACTATGTATAAGATTTTAAGCATTTTGTACCCTCTAGAAAGTTGTGTTAACTATCCCAGGGCGGCGTGTTATCCAGGGAGGGCCATCTAAGTTGGGCACAGCAAATATCTTGAAAACGGTTTAAGGTATCGAGATGCTACTTTCTCCGTGTTATTTCAGATGATGGGGCAAATAACATATTTCGTTTACTTGTTTGTGCCGTATGTAATTTTAGAGATATTGACACAACTTCGTTTTTTTTTAATAGAAATATAAGTTCTTTAAAAATGAAATTACAATGATATAATTATTGTTAATATTCGGTTACTATTTTTTACAAAAACAGTGCAATTAGGACTTGATAAATGCAATGCCGCAGCGCGCAAGGACGTTGCTGACATCTTATAGTATCGTGAGTCGACACACCTTGTCGGAAAACTAGAAAGTTCGCAGATTACAAGACTTCCTGTGTTCTTATGGCGATTCCACACATGCGGCATTCGGCGAGCACCGAGTAGTGAGGACGGGTCACGTGTGATCCGTCGAGCGCCGAACGTTCGGTATCTGCCCTCCCCACCGCGTGTCTGTCTTTAGGACGTATCAAAGGGAGCGAACATTCGCCAAACTAATCAGCTGTTCGGAATTGTGCGAACAGTAGCTCGCTGCTCGGCGGATGCCGAATGTGTGGAGCCGGTAATGCTCATGACGAAGGTTTTGGACTTCCACAAGTTTTAGAGGTGCAAGGAAGGAAGGTAG
>BOPP01000118.1:3408565-3448827 GCA_017312745.1 Gryllus bimaculatus
CCCCCCCTGCAAGACATGAAACAGAATCAAGACAGATTCTGTTTCATGCTTTGTAAAATGCCATTTAACCTCAGGAGCCGAAGAAATTTTCTTGTTGAGGCAGGCGTAAAATTGTCACTAAAATCGAAATATGGCACACTCATATATCGCGTTTGACGTGGCTCCCTAACAACCTGAAAGCCTTCACTTCGGACTCCCCTCGCGGCCTCCACATCCCGATTGTACTCACCCAACGGCCGATGGTGACCATATGCTGCTTTAAGATTTTTTTTTAAATTCAAGTTCGCATCAACATCTACGACACTAGCGACCACTATTGCATTTAACGGTATAGTAACTGTGAAGATGACATGGAATGGTGATACGGGGAGAAACGATTAACATAAATACAACCATGCCCGAGGCGGGACTCAAACCCGCGATCCTTTCGTCCGAGATCGCTACGGCACTACTGTCTTCACGACCTTGGCCATCCGGACCGGCTCTTTAAATTTTGTTCATACGATGTGTTATTGTCCAACGCACCGTGCGTGACTATGCGTTGTCTATTATGTACTTTGCTGGTAAAGTCTCGGTAAAAAGAAGTGTCCGCAACATGAGTTTTGCGTGTGAGCGAGTGCTAAATCGGCCAGTGATGGATAAATAATCAGTTTTGCTTGAGGAGAAATGACGAACGAAGAGGGTTGTTCAAAGAACAGAGCGTAGAATTTCAGCAAATATTACGTATAATCTTCGAAACTTAATTTTACTAGTGCATGGTAAAGACATATTTTTTCATTACATATTTTTAAAACAAGATCAAAGATATACAGAATAAGTTATCTCTTTTGGGCAAGCCTATTACGACAGTTCAAAATACTGCTCATTTTTCAAAACTGTCTTCATTACGGTATTATTTTACTGCGCAAGCAAGTACTACGTACTTTCACGTTCTTTTGGTATCTCTATTTCGTGTTTGGAATTGGAATTACGCAACCAAATCTTGCGTACCTATTTTCTGTAGTTAGGCTCAGTTCCTCATGAATTTGACAGAAATTTTAAATTGCAGTGCGATATAGAATTGAAAGATTAATCCAAAACAGAGCATTGCATTTGCGACGTTTATAATAAATTATCTTGGAGAAACTTCCTAAAATAAGGCACGATAATCGCATTTCTCAGAATGATTTGGTACAGTTGCCAGCAATTTTTTTATCTTCCTGAACTTTGTACAACCCGGCTAAGAATCTCATGTTGGTTAAGATTGTGAAACAAGTTTTGCCAATGAGTTACTCAGCCACAATCTAGAAGGTTCCAAATAAAATGACTAAATGGTTCTACGTAGTACGCAGTTCTTGAAATTATTCTCGATTTACGGTCAATGAATTAAAAATATTTCAAATATGTTTGACATTAAAAGGTAAGCAAATTTGGTACTGGAATCATTTTTATTTCCATTTTACGCACGTTTTGATCAACATCAATTAGGTGCAGTCACAAGGTTCATCATATCGCTGCACGCGTTGTATTCTTCTCGTTATCCATTTCCTTTCGCCCCTGACTACCCCAGAAGAACACAGATTGGAACACATTGAATCAGGCACCGAATTATTAAGACACGGCCCACTTGTTAAATGCGAAGTTGGTGACTCGAGCGATGACGTCTGCTCTCTCTTCTGGCCGTCCCACGCGGGGGGATAGCCCGAAGACCATACCGAAAGTCTAAAACATAAATTTCAGCACACACGCTTGCTTCATACGTTTAAAAAAGGGCAGAATTCTGTATTTAATGCCGTTGATTTCGAAAACTTGTTTGATTGCGTTTTAATATAGATTCAAATTTGCATGTAATGCAACGTCTGCCTTGTGAAATCTGGATGCCTGTGTACGAGCGCGAATTCTATTGCGCATAACTTAGTTCAATGAGCATACAATGGCAGTTTTAGAAAGTTTACATTATTTCGGAAGTTATGACCGGTGTTGTTAGTAATTAATTTTTTTGATTTGATCATGAGCAATTCGTTTTTGACTCTTTTCGTAATATTTGTTGTAGAGATTATTGTTTCATAGCGTTAAAAGTTAGGACTTCCAATACTACCATTTCTTTCATATGTTAGAATACCAATTATGGCCGTATCAAACCGCGGAGCTCAGCTTCATTTGATCTGCGAGCATGTAATTTTGTCTGCCTCTGCTGGTAATGTTGAAGGTTTTCCGATATAAAAAGCAATTCACTACATTTATTTTATATTAGTAATGTGCAAGTTGCTTTTAAAAATATCGTATATTCATTTTATTTATACTACATTATGTTTTCACGAAGTAAAAATCATGAATAGTCTTCTAATGCAGGAAAGCGTTGCTATGGTCTTTAAAAATTACTTACTTTAACTTAAAAGTGACTTATTTTTCCAGTATATTTTTTTTAAGGAACCCAATGTTCTTAATGTTATTAGTTCACCATGAGAAAACCTATGTTCTGTGTTATGTGAAAAGTTATATTCAATGTCTTTTGCACGATTATGAATTCCGATGAAGGTAACAGGAAACTCAACTACAGGGCTCCAGAGCTTGAGCGTTTGGGAACGCCGAACACTTTGCTTGCTAGCTGTCATTACATCTCCCCCACACTAGTGAAGCTGTAGACTGTGTCGAATCGCATTTGATATCAATCGGTTCTCGACTTTTATCGTCATCCGAAGAAGATTAAGTTCTCAGTTTTGTAAAATGTCTGTCAAATAAATTATAAATTGTTTGTGTATGTTATTGACAGTTATTTTCAAATTTGAAAATTTAGGGAATAGGACAGCGACCCCCCCCCCCCAAACCCCTTCGATGCCATCGGTGGGTGCCATATGTGGTTAACACGTTATTTGACTGCCGGTCAGTTTTTGCGGCTCTTTTCATCGCCGTGCGGCCGCCCCTGTCAGAGCTGCCGGGCGCCTTTCCTCGGCGTGCGAATTTGCACAGCCATGGAATTACAAATGACTTCAGGGGGGCTGAATATTGCATCAAACGTATTCTGAATACTAAAAGTGATGTGAATATATTTATTTTTTTATGTAATTATTTTTTGTTATTGCCTTCCATATACGCTGCTCAACTTCACTGGATCGAGAGGATCATGGTTACAAGGGAAATTGAATCAAGATATTAAAAATGCTCTCGTGGCTCAGTGGCGAAGTCGCTTGCATAACAGGTTCTGGGTTCGATTCCACGTATAATCTCGTGTGAAATTTGTTACGACAAAACGAGGAGTTAGCATGCTTCACAGGGGCTAGTGAACCGTTGTGAAGCGTCCTGACTCTTACTCATGTCCTTATTCCTTCCCGATTCTGGCCGAGAGGTGTGTGACGCAGAGCGCTTGCGAGGCGGGAGCGCGAAGACGCTACCTATCGGCGATTCCCTCACTTGACTGCCATTGACGCGACTTGACTACCCAGCGGCCCCTAGAGGGTGCTGGGAGCATAATAAAGGAGGATTGAACATGAATTACCGGAAGATTACTTCACGGTGCGCTCAACGCTCGTACGAGCTAGGAGACGCGTTGCGTGTATATAGACGCAACAAATTAAAAAACAAAAAAACAGTAGAGTTAACATCTAGTTAATTTGTAAGTACCTTTGAATAATTAAATAAATAAAACCCTGTATGCACCACGGGCGCTAAAAGATCTAGGGTGACCAAAAGCCCAGTCTTTAGCAGGTTCTTCAAAATTGGTCGGGGGGCCCTTGACAACCCTGCCTCGGTATGATAAATGTCGAGATAAACTTTATTAAAGAGAATTAGATGACTCTTGTAAGTGCAAATGGCTTCTACCATAAAATAAGTAACCTACGTTTCCCATATTATATTTCTTTGGAAACTGAAAACTTGATTTTTCTTGAAGTGTTCTAGAGTTAATGGATGAAAACAACAAACCAATAAACTATTGGTTAAATTCAATAGGGTCTACACTGATAAGTAACTCGCAATAAATGAACACAATATTTAAAAAGAGAGAATGGAACATTCATTAGGGTCACTTTTTCTCCCCAGCTGCCTTGATGTGAAGTCGTACATGCAATTAAACACTACTGAAAGAACGACACTAAACTAAAAATTTGTAATAGAGTATAGTAACTTTTAGTACTCCATTGTTATTAAGCTGCGGATTTGTGCCAATTTCCTTTTCTTTTTTCCTTCAGTGGAAAACGCTATGTTTTAGGTTACTTAGTCATTTTGAGGTTATATAATATAATATAACTTTTATAGTGCCTATAAATGCCTATTTTGTATGCAAATACCTAAACGTTTTCTATTCTCATATTTATTGATCAAAATGGTAGTAACCCTAATCAGAAATTAAATATGTATAGTTTTTGTTGAAACTAGTGTTTTTTGCGGAATTTTTGCTTAAATTTCATGCAAATTATACGAACATTGCTAGTACTACATATGTTTGCTTCAATTTTTTTCCACAGCTAGAACAAGAGACGTTAAAATAATGGCATAGTTATAATTTTCGTTGAATAATCTGAATGTTTGGAAATTGCAAATTTTAAAATATTTTTAGATATGCTAGAAAGTATGTGCTGTTTTAATACCACTAGTTGCATTAGTGTTATGAATAGCGATTAAAACAAATCGTATAAATTTTCACTAATGTTTAAATTAAATGTGAGAAAAAGACAGAGATGTGGAGCATTAGAGTATCAGCTAGCATTTAATGAAAAGCAAACGGGTAGCTGCAACCTCTTTTGCCGAATTTCCAAACAATGAAAGAAAGGATTTTTATTCGGATTTGTCAAAACATTGATGAACGCAATACATTCCATGAACGTAACTATTATGTTTACTTCACAAAATTTCTACACAAGAACACAAAAATATGTACCGTCTTTTAAATGTCTATTTCTAGAGTTTTCGTTCTTAGAAATCCACAGCTTAGTTATTACACAATGTGTTGAAAATGTTAATTTATATTTTGGTAAAATTTAAATACCAAGAAGTCATTTTAGCGTTTGAATTAATAATATTCATATATAGAACGCAAATTTGTGAATAGCAACACTCGCACCCATTTAATAAAACCCCACTTGGAATCGTACTTCAATTCTCCGGGTCGTACAGGGACGTCACGAATTCGGATAAGAAAAATAGGTCACATCATGGAGAGTATTTTTGCAACCTCTGGAAGCTTTTCCCACAATTAGAGTTTTGCGGTTCGTTACGATGCGTTCTGTCAAGTTGTGTGTGTGTGTGTGTGCGCGGATGTGATATTTTTTTCCTCGTTATGAGGAAAACGTAATAACCTGCTTGCGTAAAGGAAAGAAGAATGTTACAATTGGTGTCGCTGTTTCTCATATAATGTGGATCAGATGGATCGTGACGTATGGAGCAAAAATGCAAATCGATCGCCAACGGCTCACATTGCCTGAAACTGTCTCCAATATCTTCGGAATTTTTATTGCGGAAAAATTCCAGGGAGTCGTGCAGTTACTCCTTTAGAGTAGGTTATTAACGGATGCATTTCGTGAACTAAATCGGTTATATCTGACATTGAAATCACCTCTGTTGCAGAAGCATTTTAATATGCTATAATCATGAGAACCGATTAGAGCCGAGATTGAGCCGACTTGCGCGTGCAACAGCAGACAAAAGGGCCATTCAAAAAACCACGTTCGCAAAATTTAACCTTGTTTCAACCTTCAATTGTGTAGCAACTTATAACACTTCCCCACTCCCATGGACTTTTATTTCATGCCCCCCCCCCTTCCGGAAATTAATAAACTTTTCTTTTAATGGAATTCATGTATTAAAGTTTATCATATGTAAACACCAACGGTTCGTTTAATTTTAAAAATAATTTCTAGTTTAGAGACAATGTAGTTTTTGCAAGTGTGCTCGAACGATCATATTTCGTAAAATTCAGGTCACGGTTGTGGAAATACACCCTGAACTAATGTTACATACGTTAGTGAATAGTTTATAATTGTTCCCATTTAAATTAAACTCCATTAAACTATTTTAGAAAATTTTCTTGAATGTGAAAAATCGGGGAAAATACCCATGTTATACTTGGGTAATTTTTATATTTCTATTTTAGTTATTCTCTACTTTCAGATGCTAATAGTGAATGTGAATATGCCTCTTTGTGGTATGGGCGAGAATTGTGAAATCGTTTTGTTTATATGTGCTGATAAGTTTAAATTAAAAGAGAAAAACTGGAATGGCGACCGGAGATCTGTAACAAACCATTAATCTGTTGCAAACTCCCGGAAGATTATTTCAAAATTCGTAATACGCATTAGTAATTGTTTTTTTACATTGTTTTGTATTTACGCTATGTGTATACTGCCAGCAAACACGAGGGCAGTAGTTCCGCATTTCTGTAGCCGCCGATTGGCGTGAGTTATCGCGGAGGCAGGTTGTGCCAATTTGTTGGGGGCAGAACGCTATATTTACACTTTTTTGCGCACTACCTACGTACATAAGAAAGTGAAAGTATTGTAATGTTGCAGCGGAAAGTGGCGATTATTCGTGAGGAAAAATCTTATATGAAGTGGATAAATATTTTTCCTATCTGTAGTCAATTTCTTCATGGAACACGTGTAGTTGGAACCCACGTTTTGTGAGCCCTTGATACGGAAACTTGTTTGACAAGATGCGTCTTCGTCTATGTTCAACATACCGCCCAAAATGGTTCCCACGATTTGTTTTCTAAAAATGGCATTTCCCGATCTAGCTGATGTCGAAACCCTGCTAATTTGAAACTGATATTTTGCTTTTTTGGTACTTTCTAGGAAGCCTTGATATTTTCAAAATTTTGATTACCCCTTTTTAAATTGCTTCCCTCTGATACAGCGAATGATTTTTAAAAATGGCGATGCTCTCATCTCCATTGAACTCTCTGAATTTTGGAAATTTGAGGAAGTAAAAATTATGCGAGAAAGTATGCGCTGATGAAGTGGTAGTTCTAAATCGCCTCCCCCTCTCGCCCGTAGAGTACAGCTAGTGGCCGGGAGTGGATAGCAAGCCCCGCGCACAGGAGTGGAATCTCTTTGACAGTGGATGACGCATTTCCTAGGAGGGGTCCGCGCGATTTCCCACAGTGCCCTCCGTCACTTGTCTCTGGGAAGAGATTCCGGGAATCATTCGTCTTGGTGCTGCGGTAGAACTCGCGTGTGTATCGGAGTGAATTTGTGGAGTCGACCACCATAGCGCACGATCAGTTTAGCGCAATCGGCGGATTGTGATCAAGTAATTTCTGAGCTCGGAGTTTCCGTATTGAGAAGAAAAGATACCAGCAAGTCGTCGGTCGGCAGAATGTTGGCTTCACTGAAGTGGCGTCTGTAAGATCACACTATTTTACTGTCTATTTTTCTAGTCGCGCCCTTTATTGCCGTATTGTTAATGGCGACCAAACTTCACGAAGGATTAAAGGAAAGGCAGTTATGGTGTATGTAATTTTATATAAATTAATGAACCTAATAAATCTTTCGTAATTTGAATGAAAATAATATTCCAGGTCGAATTGAAATGTTTCTAATTGTCTTCCTCTGTAGAACTCGTGTTGTGTGGGAAGGATCTTTGAACAGTGCTGCTGTTATCTAAAACCGAAAGCAGACTCGTCATAAATGAGACTAATTATCTTTTTAATATTGTGCTTAGTGTAAAACATAAAGTATCAAGAATTCAGGAGTGGGAAAATGTGATGATGGGTTTTTGTTCAAAGAAAGTTTAGTTGTATAATCGTTTAGAATATTTCTGTATATGTACACTCCTAACTATCGAAGGTGCTGCTACATTAATAACATAACATCGATGTTCAAAACTAAAAAAAATATGTTTATTAATATATCGTCCAAAAGCTATTGCTGTAATTTAAACGTCCACGTCTAGAGTTGGTTTAGTAACTTTTAACTTAAAATTCATGTGCAACAGAATTTAATTTGACACTGATTATTCATTTATAATTAACATTTAGCTGAAATCGATATGCGTATAGTGGCTAAATTGAAGTTGAGTGTCCAGGGTTATCTCAATGGGGGAGTCCTCTGTTTGCCGAAGAGGAGTGCTGAAAGACAGGGGTCGCACAACCAGCTCATGCGTTGACCTCTCCGTGTGCGAACTTCCAAGTAGGACGTATGAAATATCGGTACATGGGATCAACTCGCGCGAGAAGGGTCTGCACAATGAAGGTAGTACAAACAGCGTTCGCATGAAGTGACGGTGGTGCCAATACTTCATATGTTAACGTTTACAAAATTGTGCTCATGAGAATGTTTTATTTACAGACGAAGTTTCGAAAACGTGAAAACGTTGACCACAAAATATCGATGTTCAAAAACATCAACTTTAAAATTGTTTGAAACATTATTTTGAAAACGTAAGACTTCGATGTCGCATCCCTACTCTGGACATGTTCATGGTGTGTGGGGGGGGGGGGCGTCGTATATTGCCTTTACATGTGAACTGATTCTCGTACAACCCGTACTTGTTACGAAGACAGTGGGCCCTGCTACGTAGTTTGTACAGGTTTCACCTATTAGTGCGTTTCCGGTGACTGCTGTTCTCAAATGTATCCTTTTTTTTATTAATAAATATTAATAAAAAAAAGATACGAGGTACTTTAGTCTTGTTTTATTACTTTTTGTTGTCAAAATCCATTCCAGCGCTACCCAGCTCTCTTATTACTCAGTTGAATGATGAATACAAAGTACCAACAATGCGTTGTTGGCGACATTTGAAAAACAGAAATGGTTCGACTCCTACCGTAACTAGAAAAAAGAAGATATCAACTAAAAGTGCACGTAGCGAAGTAACTGGACGTACGCTGGACATTTATTTATACGTATTTATCATTATATTAGCTGTTTTATTAAGACAATCTTCCAGCGATCAATGAATTCAATACATCCATTGTTGTATTCGTAATATGCACATTGTTAGTCTATATCAATCATTAAATTAAGACTGTGTGTAAACACTAATTTAGCTTTAAAAAAGAAATTTCCCTTTTTAAAGAAATTGCCTGGGTTGGGTAATTGGAGTTCTACGCCACACGTACAGCGAGAGATATTTGAGATTCTTATTTTTATCCGAGAATTCAAAGCATTCATGCAGCTGTCTGGTGTAGACCTACTGGAAAATTTGACAGCGGTAACTATGGGGCTAAAGCCCCTTCCTCGATAAATCATTAAATGAATTACTTTCAAGAGTGGATTATTTTGTACTTTCGCATATGCAATTGCTAAGCGAAATGTTTTTTACAACTTTATCATAAATAGTAAATGATATCGTAGCCTTCGTAGGCTCCCATTCCGTGGGGGCGCGGACCCCTCCGCCCCCTCCAATAAAAATTTAGGGTCCAGCTTCCCCCCCCCCTCTAAATAGACCTAATAATGAAGTGAAACCTTTGGAAAACTGCGTTCTTTGGAAAATCAGTTATATTAAGACGATACACAATGTTGAGCCATCGTCACAAAAATGTCTGATACTGTTGAATTTCTTGAATGGCAGAACCAGATTTTTCGAAAGAATTTCTCCACAGAAAATGGGTTTATTTCAGGCACGCCATTGAAAAGGACTCCGTGCTCTGCCGTTTGTAGTTTCCTTTTTTTCACTTCTCCAATAGACCTAGAAAGGAAAGACGGAAGATTGTTCAAAAGCACAACAGAAATATTCTTACCGTCTAGATACCCATATTTACTACTTAGATTTTTTAAATTTCTAAATATTTTAACGAAAAGCGAAGAAATGCTTGTTCTTCCTCATGATTCCGATATTCACAATCAATAGACATTCATTAGATTTAAATAATTTTTTTCCTTAATTGTTCAAAACTTATAGTTCCCATGATTTTAGTTATTTGCGCAATGAAGTTAAAATTTGTTTTTAAATTCACTTTTTGGTGAAATTTTGCTGAATGATGCTGTAGTACGAATGGTAAGGTGGTGGTGTGTTCGCTTGTCGCCGCGCTGATCGCTAGATTCGCTGACAACAATACGACGTCCCCCTCCCGTATTTTCTTCAAGACTGCCTGAAAGAGGGATGGGTGATTTAAACGCGATTAGTACAACAATCGATTATTTTTTCCGATTTTTAGCTCGATTATTTTAATTCAAATATTAATTTCCAAACCTAGAAAAATATAATTAATTTCTACTTTTGAACTTAAGTAACGAAATTCCTCGTCTGTTCATCTCTCTCCAACTGCAAAATATAATAGAGACAAACATACGCCTTTAATTTCATGTTAGTAAAACTAAGAAAATACATAGTTTTCATTTTATAAGATTTTAGGGGTAGTATTATATTCAGTATGGAAGTTTTCTAGAATCATCACAAACAAGTACATCGTTAGGTTAAAATTATTGGTGTTACTGTTTCTATAAAATATTAATTCATTAGAATATAACATTGGTTATCTCTTAACTTGGTTTATTCCAAACTTTCATCTTGCAGGCTATTATTGAATGGCCATTTTCATTTTAACTGAGTTACAGTCGTTTCTCTTAAGAACATGTGTGGAATATTATTTAAATAAAGAATCTCACATTTAGTTGATGAAAGCGTAACCACCAAAATAAGTTTTTTTCCCGAAATTTAATAAAAAAATTTCGTCGGCTTAATCTGTGTGTTTGTTCTGGCAAAGACATTGGTTGACAAAATTTTCTCTTGTTACTCCGTGCGTTGTATTGCCAGTGGGTTTCATACTCGTATCCATTCCAAACGGATGCTCCAAGGTCTCTACATGCGCCGTCAGCTTAGTGCGGTGATAAAGGTCAATGCCCCGTTGCCTGCACTCTGCGTCGTGGAGGGAAACTCTGCCGGCCTGGAGGGAGGTGGATTTCGTAATCAGATGCAGTCGTTGCTCCGTGTACGTGATTTCAGTCAGCTAGCTTGCTGCAGTTGTATGTCCTTGATTGTATTTGCCAGTACGTGCGTGATCATTCCTGTAATTCTGACGACGAACAGCCCCTCCTGAGGAAGTCATCGGGGTAGTGACAGTTTTATAAATTGCGGATAGCAAATGATAACTTACCAAGTTAGCACAGAAATGTTATTTTAGAGTATTAAAAAAGTATAAGTAATGATCTACTTTAACCGAAGGTGATCACTTATTATCCTGAGAGATCTTAATTAAAAGGAAACGTCATAATATAAAAATTACTTCGACAATCATCTCTTATGAGTTGGAATATAGTTAGCAGCAGGTTGTCGCCATGTAAGAAATTCAATTTAGCGCGATCACGTGTCTGACTTAGTGAGCCACGGATGTCATATGACGACTCTCTAATTCTAATGGAAAGGAGTTTTCCGCTCTCACTTAAGCATAACGTTGAAGTTCGCGCATACACAGTAGGGATGGACGATTATTAAATAATAATCGATTAACATCTAATTGACGATTTTTTAAATTAAATTAATATGCATTGTCGTATCGTTAGAATTAATCGATTAATTTTTTACATATTTAAAATAATGCCTAAAATCGTTAATTGATAATTTGTCTATTTAATCTTTTTAATTAATGTTTATTCTTTATTAAAATATTCAATCCACACACGGGCTCACACGGGAAACGACTGTAACTCAGTTTATAATAAAAATTGTAGAATTTCTAGAAAAAGTGACACCAATATTTGTAACCTAACGAAGGACTTGGCCTAACATGGTTGTAAGAAAACTGATAATTCTTTCTTATATCATACTGAATGTAATACCATCACTAAAATATTGTAACATACGTAGTGTTTCATTTTAATAGTTTTATTTACATGAAATTAATGGCGTATGTTTTTCTCTATTTTCCATTTCGAGAGATGGACTGACGTTAATTCCGCTACTAAAGTTCAAAAGTAGAGATGTACATTTATATTTTGCTAGTCTAAAAAATTATATGAATCGAACTAAAAATCGGTAAAATTCATGTGTATATTAATCGGTGTAAAAATAATAGTTGTACTAATCGCGATAGAATCGCCCATCCCTAATACACAATGCACAAAAGTGGAATAATAGCTTACTTCAAGGCTAAACGTGCAAAACTTTCTTGCAAATGAACCTACCGCTTATCAAATGGTATCATTTCAAAGTGGCACGATCAGAGTTCAGTGATATTGTCAGTCATGTTCTTAGTTTATATGATAAATTCTTGCTTACATTAGAATCCTATTTGGGTGAGGAATATTGATGAATCGCTATTTATGTTCTTTAGAGTTTAATACTAGAAAACACATGAATGTTCCCACGGTGCCTTCACACTCGTCGCTAGTTCCCACGGCGTCTTTTCATAATCATTTGAAAAATACATTCAGGCGCAGTTTATTGCCCTAACCGTCCTCTTCTTTACGTACATTAAACATATACTTATGCAACGCCCACGTTTTTCATTTAGCTTCTATAGTTTTTTCGATTTTAAATTATGCGTAACTATATATGTTCAAAAGTGTTCCATTATTGTGCTCGTTCCCAGTGCAGTGCCCGGGTCATACGCCCGTCTACCCCCGTCAAGTTGCGTACATGTCATTAGATGTTTTAATTTCATATTCTCATGTCCCACATTTGTGCCACTTTATTTTACTTTGTCATGTGTAACGTCGAAGTAATTTTCTCCTAACATGTTTGCATTGTACATCTCGAACGAGTATACTAGAATGACCATTTTCGGTGCCAATCCCGGATGCAGTGTGGATTTGTTTACAATAACTTCTAAAACATTTTAATGGTAGTAAATTTTAATTAGTTGAACATGGACTAGTAGTGCTGTTCTTTTTCAAATGGTGGGACGCGCGTAAAATCAAAACACTGCAAATGGCATAAATCTCAAGACGGTCTGCAGAACAGCGTTGCCAGTTGTTAGCAGAAAACTAATTACTTCAGCTGTGGCACTCCTCGGGTGTCAACCCCCGACAGTACACATCAGACGCACGTTTGAATCCCGGACAAATGGCTAATCCTGGACGTGTGGCTAATCATGGCCGTATAGTATGGCTAATTCTAGACCGAGGCAAAACCTCCCAGAATGCATTTAAGTTCAAGACAATGGTTCGCATTTTACGAACAAGAAAGTTATGTATTATCTACAACACAAATTATGTTAATGTGTTCGTTATTTTTGCTTCGCTTACTTGTTTGCGATCTTTCGAATTTAGTTAGCGTGTTATTTCAAATGGAACTTCTGTTATTCAGCTTTTTTTTTAATCGAACAGAGGAAAACATTTTGTTTCTCGTATGCACTCCCACTCGGCAAATGGAGTGTCGATGAGCGACGCACTTTCCCTCCTCACTCAGAAAGCAGGTCGCGCAGCTTTCTGGTGCTGGAAAGGAGGCCAGGCTCAACAGATGCATATTTCAGAAGCGCAGTTGGATACTGATATTCGCGTTTTTAATAGTTTTGTTTGTTTTGTGGCTGCCTGCATCCTCTTCCTGGTCGCGCGATTTCCTTTTGCTGCGTTGCTTGAGTCCGTCGCGTCCTTGCAGCTGCCGTTGTTGCTAGAGGCCGCCGCGCGGATGATGCGTTGGGCCTCGAGATTGCGTGATACGAATGGAGATAAAAAAAACTGGCGGTGTGCATGCTTTTCTTATCAGCCATTAAATATCGAGATGTTCGAGGTTTTACTGGAGCATGCGGTATTAACACTCCAATGTAATGAAACTATTTTATTGTATATAGGGCCACAACTTGTTTGAAATGTAAAAAATGTGAACTACGCTTATTAAAGTAATTTTGTATATATCAGACAAAGTTTTGCTAGAGTGCATGGAGGTACAAAAAATGGAATCCCAGCTTAGTCTTGCTAAAATTGAGTACTCAAATTGACAAAATAGGCGCAAAAGAAATATTGGTTCTAGAGCTTTGACATGAACAACTAGAATTGTCACACTCATTGCTCTTTCAATTAAGTCGGAGAAATTGCTGGAGAATGTTTTTTTCGAATGTCAGGTGTATGAATTAGAAGTTTCAAAAAGTATTGGTGTAGATATGTCCTTTTGTATGTTTGTCGAAAACTTCAATAGAGAACGAGAGACCTAGGGTTAGCTGACATAGCTGTAAAGCTAATCCACAGGCGTGTTGTACAAATGGAGAGTATCTCGGTTCCCTGAGATGAAAGACGTGTGCAGGTAAGCTGTCCGTCACTGGACGAACGTTAGCAACTCGGCTCAGCCGGGTAGCCTCCCGGATTTCAGTGAACTTCGCTGGCGCGGCGCACGCTGGGTCGCGAGAATTGGCTCTCGTTCTCCTTGCCGGCCATCCTCCGCTCGTTCTCCTCCTCTCTCTATTCTCTCTTCCTGGGCGTTGCCACCCTTCCCCTGGCCGTGCCCGGGCTGCCCCCCCACGCCACCCACCCACCCACCCAACCGCTGTGGCGTGACGCCCTCGCCCCTTTCGCCCCGCGCCTAGCGCCTATCCTTACGGATGCTGTGGCGCTGTGTGCTAAGCGACCGGCGGCGCAGGGCCCGACGCAGCCTGTTTTTTCCACGCGGCCGCCTTTATTGACGACCACCATGTGCTGTCGCCTCGCGGACGCTTGCTCACGTGACGGAGGAGCGCTAACAGAGCTAGTGTACGCTGTCTTGGCCGGTGCATCGCGCGAATAAAATTACAGGTGCAAATCCAAGACGCACGTGCAAACTGACCTCGCGTTTGCGGGAATGCTGCCCATACTTTCATTACTATGCTGTCTCCATACTGCCATTACTGTTATTTTGAATTTGGGACAAGAATGGGATTTTATAGTGCCCTCATTACAATAAGACTGAGACAACCCGCAAGGATTATAAGAAAGATATTTTTAAGGAATATATGCTTGGTTGTAGAATTTTTATTAAACTCTGTTGAAATGTTTGTATACATTGAGAGCAAGGGATCCAAAGCGTCACAATTCAATATCGTTGCCTTCTTAAAGATCCCATCTCCTCTCCTTTTTTCATGGTAGACGTAGTAGAGATGGCATATTTTACCAAACATTGATACATCGAGTTTTAAATACGATTATGCAGGTGATATAGTTTAATGGCTATGAGTAGCTAATTACAGTTTGTTTTGGTCACGTATAATAAACTGCGTTATTGTTTTATCGAATGGAAAGAAGGAAATAAATGAACATAGTATTTTATATTCTCCATTTGTTCTCTATATCATTTTAAATACATCCGAAGTAAAACGTCCAGATCGAATGTGACACATAGTACGTAAAATATTAATTTTAAACTGTATTGTGTTAAAATCACTGTCATCTTGATTTTTAATTAAGATTTCTACATTGCGAAGGTTGAAATATCTGTTGTAGCGATTACTTCTAGTTACAAAATCATCGAAAAAGGTAAATATAATTATTAAAGCCATGCGCACATAATAAAGCGTTTGAAATGATTTTGGCCTAAGTTCATTTTTGTGATTTTCTATTCTTTAATATACCTTCACCTGTGTTGAATATTAAAGAAAACGCATTGCTTGCTCAAAGTGACCCAAACTTTCATTCAAAAAGTTTCGTCAGTCCAAGCATTTTTCATTATTCTAAATGCATTTAAAAACCAGGACCGATGGCACATATTGGAAACAATTTGTATAAATATTTCGAGCCGATTCTGATTGCAAGAAGTCTGCTCTAATCGTAATATAAAAACTAGTCCTAAAAACAACAAATTCTCCCTTCATAAATAATGTATTTACTTTTAGGAAGGTATGGTTGCATGTTCTCTATCTTAATTTTTTTAACTACTAAAGTCCCCGTGATCATTTTATACGTGTAGAAAATATGTTTTGGGTTTACCATAGTAGAGTTGTGGCACGATTTCTTTCCGAATGAAGTCAGATGTGGTTCGCTGTAAGCTACTCTCTCTCTCTCTCTTTCTCTCTTTCTCTTCTTTTTTTTTTTAACTGTTTCGGTTTAGCTCTGCTCATCTTAGGTTATCTACAGCAAATATTGAACCAGTTTATTCAGTTTCGTAAATCGTTTACTTTTCGCATGAAAATAATATATACCTTCTTACAATTATGAAGTAAGACATCTTGAACCCCCTCCCCCCCCCCCCCCCCCAAAAAAAGAAATTACCATAAAGAAATATCTCCCTCATCCTCCCCATCCCCCCCCAATTTACCTATAAAAGGAAAGAAACATCCAAATTAAATTCCGTAATCTGGCAACACCAGAGACACGTCGGGAACAGTAAAAGTTTCCTGCCGTCTAGGTATCGACAACAGTGATAGATTTGAGTGTTTTTTGTTTTCAGCTATTCACAAAATAAAAAGTTACTGGAAATTTTATATCTCGAAAAAAATTTTAACACTTAAACGTCGATGTTTTGGAAAAAATATTCCGTAATGGAGAAAACGTCGAATACAAAACATCGATTTTTCTGGACAAAAATATCGGATGTTTTTTGCCATTCCTAAACGTAGTAATTACTAGCTTCAGTTTTTCTTACTTTCGGAACACTGACCTCGTACCAGAAATATAAAGTTCTCAATGCATGCGCGTCCTTTGATTTGAAAGGGCACTCTGTATTTGTTCAGAGAACATGCGATTCCCGTCTTGCGGGATATGCTGTGCGCTGCAAACAGATTCGACGGATTATCTAGCTGCCCAAATAACCTGGGCCTCGCTATTAATGAAGAATTATTATTTATTGACGTATAGGCCATTACTGACCATGCTACACGATTAACGTGTAATTTTTCCAGGATCATCTTTTCAGCTGTATCCTTCAGTACTAGGTTTTTACGCCTTGAAGTGTGAATTATGAGATAGTATGATGAGGAGGAGGATGGGTGAAGTGACGATCACAAATACGACCATGTCTACTCAGGACTCGAACCTGCTGCCGCAACCGTATGCTCCATTGGGCTGACATTATTATTATTATTATTATTATTATTATTATTATTATTATTATTATTGATGATGAATTTCTAAAAAAAAACCCTCGGTTAATACGAATTTAGCACCATGAGGGCAAGGCTGTTGCGATACAAGGGCGTGTTTAAGTTTTGGTTTCATTTCGATGTTATCTGGGTGCTTAACGCCCCACCTCATTTCACCCTTTTCTCCGGGTATCTGAAGAGTGTTAAGCACTCTCGAAACGTCGAAATAAATTGAAATGAACAAATAAACTTAACATCCTGGTGCCGTTATTGACTTTCCTTCTATAGTACGCAATAAAATTTTATATTTTATTAAAATAATTTTTATAATGTGTGGAGTTCCTTTCAAATAGCCATCATAATACTTACGCGCGATGGCGTCAATGATGCCAAATGTGACATTTCCGCCACAACTAGTGTGAAATTGAGGTGCCTAAACTATTGGAGTTCATGTGAATATGACCTCTGAGGGGCTGCTGCTTTGCAGATGAAAATTTGTTTTTCTGATTGAGAAACTTTACGGAGGAACTGGTCCTTTGTGTTTTCGGGCATTCACCTACCTCATTCCGACACCAATGTCGAATATCAGGAAGTCGAAGTGGCAACGTGGTGCCTAATGGAGGCCACTCGAATGAGTTGTGGACTGTGTGAGGACGTTAACTTTCAAATGATGATCAGCCATCGCACAAGTTCAGCTAAAATTTGTGATGGCAATTCCGTTCATCTTTATGGTAAAGTAATCTTTTGTTTGGAAATTGTTTACTTCCCAAGTTATGTTCTATTACTTTTGTGTTATAAAAGAGTAAAAGGAAATTCACAAAGGTTTAAAAAACGCGTTTAACGATTTTCTCCCTTCAACAATTTTCCTTCATTTTTCTAAAATGAAATACTATTATGCAAATAAATGGAATTTAGCCAGTAGTGTAGATTTACAAGGCTCCAATTAAACCATAAAAGATTTCTTATGTGTATCAAGATACCGCTCCACGTGCAAGTACTCTATATTTCCTCATGGACGTACGTACGATGAACGGTGTTTGAACGAGCGTTTAGTTTGCTCGGCAGATTTAGCCACCTCATTGCCGGGAGTTGGCGAGGCCACTTGTTTGGATCGTTTGGCCCCGATCCACAGCCGGTTTGCCAATATTAGCTGCGAATCTCCGCAGTTGTCCCTTGTTCAACTACCTTGATTTCTTTTATTCAAAATAGCCACTTGGCAAAAGTAGCTCGGATGCTGAAGTTTTAATAAAACTTGCAGTAGGCAGCGGATTTGGAATTTAATTTCAGTTTTAAAAACTGGTTAAAATATATTAAATATTTTTATTTTTTTATTGGGATATCTTTATTTTAATTTAATGGACATAAGCTAATTTTAATCTATCGAGTAATCTAATCTAAATTCATTCAATACTGTCGAATACATAGGGATAATTATATGGACTTATAACTCACTTCCTACTTAAGCTAGGAAGGCAGTGGGACTCTTTCTTCTTTTCTTTTCTTTCCAAAATGTTCTGCTCTACGGAACATTCAAGTCACGTCAATGGCCTCGTGTACCCTGCATAGAATTATAATTATTGTGGCCGTTGGCGGGTTTGTTTCTCTGTTAAACAGATCATTGAATGCCATGCCTGTCCCGCCAACTCTTCTCAACGAAATATAGAAATATCTAAGCTCTTGCATCTTGATTTAAAATAGTTCAACACGTTACGATACACTCTCCCCCTCCCTCTTCTTCCTCGTGCACGATTGTGGCAAATGCCTAGAGGCCACGCCGGTTTTAATTAATATAATGTTCGAAAAGAATCTAGTTTTTTATACGAACAATAAAAAAACTACGCAAAGTAAATTAAAGAAATGTCTGTTTTATGAACGAAAATTGCTTATTAGGTTCATTTTAACTCATAGGTCCCTATTTTTTGTTGGACCTTGTCTTAGTCTTTAAGTCCTCAGACTTTTGTTTCTATGCCACAGTAGAACAAATGATAAAAAGTTAGAGTAGCCTAAAATGTGAAACATAGAGATTATGTAGGTTACGTTGAGCCATATACAAATGATATGGTAAATTATAAACCTCAGCTGCAAATTTCACTTGAAGGGGAATATTTTATATCAGGTGTTGGTGAATATTTTCATATACAGTGAAGCCAACCAAAACCACCAGTTTAATTAAGCTGTCACCATCACAAAAGTTATTTTTTGGTGGAATCGATTAATTTTTCCTTATGTCACGTAAATATTTTTTTTTAGCGGACACCTGACTAAGCAGCCAGGCACATTTCGCATATTGACATTAAGAGGTCACGTCAAGTCATTTTGAAGTGTGTTATGACATGAAGCGGTAAAGTGGATATTACTGTTGTTACTGGATATTACTGTTACTATTACTTCCTACAATGGAACGCATTGTCAATTACTTCTAAAACAACAAGAGTTGCTCATCTTGCAGGAGGATAACTTTTTGTTTCGTGTAACTGATGGGTTTAATAAAGATCTCGTGATGAAACTTGTTCGTTTCGCCTATTTCCTAGCATGCCTATGATGTACCAACTCGTGCTTACCTTGTGGGAATTCGAGGACTCGTGGAGCACGCCGCGAGGGTGAATCGCATGTGGAAGCCATTCGCGTATTCTGATAGACGGCCTTGCTTGAAAGTTTCTGCAGGTTATAAATTGCGTCTTCAAATCTAGTTTGCTTGTTTGATTTAACAATAACGGACATAGTTATTCGACTAAAAGAATAAATGAAAAGTGAAGGGTGTTTTGATATTGGCAGAAGAGAAGCAAATAATACCTTGTTTAAACAGTATTTTGTTATTTATAATAATTAAAAATGTTGAAGACACACTTAATTTCATAGTAGTTGGCTTTGATTTACGCTTCCAGTAATCTCATAACCTTAAGTAGCTGCCACTTTAAACGACCTATTTTTGTCGGAACTATTGTTGACCGCTGAAGTCTGGATTCGCTACATTCAGATCTGATTCTAGTAATAGCATCTTCGGATTCACGGTTCTGCTGCTCGTTTTATGTATTATTTTGTATTTTTAGATCATAAAAATTGCTTATTTTCTTGCGAATGATGCTGGTCTTCCACTTCTCAAGCCATTGCATTTCTAAGACTTTCTAGACATTTCTAGATGTCCTTTTAATATAATTTCATCAAATTTTTATGAAACTTAATATCTCATTTTCGGGGGGAAAGTAATGTGAAATCGCCAATCGTGAAATTGAAAAAGAATTAACGTGAAACAAATAAGGCAAGAATAAGAATTTATTTGCTATTCGTATTTAAGTTTTCAATATATAATAATGAATAATGCCTATCCATTTATTTTCAGTTTTAAAAAATTCTCCTTTCAGTGGAAAAAAAGTCTTGAAACGTTATCCAAATTAATTAAATGTTATCTTTTGACATGTTATCTCATTCTACTTTCAGGAAATACATGAAATAAAACTACACATGTTCAATAAATGAAAATTATTCAATTCCTCTAAAAGAATTGCTGCCATTTAGTAATGGAAAGCTCGTTACTCCTCACTTTCTTCATTACATTTTATTAACTAAACTGAGATTGTGAAACTTCGTTTTACAGCTTATGAATTGTTCGTTATCTCATTTTCGTACAAGCAATAGAAGGGCAGAAAAACATTTATATAACAAGTTGCGAAAATGTATTTTTAGGCACGAGATTGGAAAAGAAACAAGTGATTGTAGAGGTCGACAACTCCAGAACTCTTATCACTTTAAGCGCAATATTTTACACTCTTTAATAAGTCTACGTAAAATGTAATAAGTATGGGTCACATTAATTTTTTGGTTATTTACGCGCACAAAAGTGTAATACAAATATTAAGTTACTTCATATGCTAGATTTAAACCGTAGTTGTGAAAAAAATACCATTTGATCAACATTCTACGATTTCGTCCTAATGTGCACTTAATGTAGGAGTCGTTCCGCTGATACATATCAAAAATAAATGTTTTAACTTATTTTCCTATCGTACAATTTCGTGCCAAATATGCATATTCTTAGTGTAGTCAGACCTCGTTCATTCGCTCTTCCATATTCGCGAAATCAGTTCCGAAGAATTTCATTGGAATCGAACTTTCGTTAGTAAGAAATGCTTATTACTTTCAATGATAACACATTTTTGTAAATACATGAAAACAAATTACTCTGAATTTTGTTAGGATTTTTTACTAATTTTTGGAGCATTTATCGAATGGGAAGGGTGACAAGGAGATGTTCACTTTTTTCTCTCTTGGTGTTTACGAAGTGTTCTTTCCAAAGAGCGTAATGGTGATTGTTGTTCCCTGCGATGGAAGAATTGATTGAAGCATGTGCACTTGAGAACATTGATATTGATGTTAAAAAAAATGCAATTCCGTACGAAATTTCAGAACCAAATCTACCTGGAACTAGAACAATTGGAATGGTGAATGTATATTTTAAAGTGCTCTCCCGTTTGCGAAACCACAGGAATTTCAATATTTCCCCTCTGGCTTATATCCTTATAAGGAGTGGAAGCAAACGCTTACTTCCTTCAAATAGCATACATACTTCGCAGAAAACCGCAGCCGGCTTTTCTCCGCCGGTTATGAATCTTCCCTTAAGACACCCCAATCAAGAACTCAAAACAGGTTTAACCGGCACTCTGCAACCGGCAATTCGGTACACTTTCTGAAGCATCGCTTACCGAACCGAGCCTGTTTAACCCTTGCTTGCTTCAGAGGCTGTGATTTGATATTCCGGACGTCACTTGACCATAGCCAGGTTCTCTTATGTTTATGATTCGATCTACAAGAACTGTCTTCAGCTGAGCTGCTCGTTTCTTTATACTACCCTTCGTTTTCAATTTCTGATCTCCGAGTAGCATGTACGTATTTCTTGAACGACCCTTCACTCATCACGAATTTGCCATTGGCTGCATCTCGATCGACTTTTTCGCTCATTGCTCTGTTATCTTTATTTCTCATTTGGATTTCATTGTCGGCCTCTGCGGCTACTTGGTGTACGTACTCCTTTCTATCCGCCGAAGTTCGTGCCCCGTCGTTGCTCCTCAAGGCCATCTAGTGCTATAATGTGCTTTTCACTTTCTGTCGAAATCAGTCACCAAATGCTCAAGCAAATCCAAAGGTTACTTTTCAATTATAATTGTAGATGTTCACATCAATTTCCTCATGATTTAAATAGCGGAGTTCTTAAATTTTCTTAATCCACAGATTCCATTGTTTTCGTAAACTTTTCTTGTAGCATCTCATTGTACAAATAAGTGTAGCGTCTCCTGGCATTGTGATTTTTTCTCGTTTTCTTTCCTTGTCACGTTTTGTTTCTCGTCACTGTTTGCCACGTATTGATTGTGTGTGTGTGTGTGTTGCAGTAGCGAGACGAGAGGCGCGCAGAGCCAGTGGTACCGCGTGACGCTGGCGGTGGGGCCTCGGTCTTGGTCCTGATGCCCCCCGCGCCGAATTGCTGCCGCCGCCTTCAACCTCCCCAGGCGGCGCCGGCGCGGGGAAACCAGGAGAGCAGCATCTCTGCTCAGTGAGTGTCAGCAACCGCGTGTATGAAATGCAATAAATTGTTTACAAGAAATTAGAAGTGCGTTTCAAATAAAATGGTTTCAAAGCTTTCACTAGAGTAAAATATTTCGTAAACATTGAGTTTCCCTTTAATTTTGAATTCTGAACGTTGAAGAAGTGTGTTGTGAAAACTTTAGTTTTTTGAGTAAGGGTTCAAATAGTTTTTCTCCATGAAAGATACTGTGCCCTCTAGCTCTGTATGATAATAAGGCAATTGTAGTTCTTAATTAGTGTGTAATGTGTATCAATTATCTTCCATTGTGTGAGATATTCCTTTTTTTATGAATTTTTTAACAGAATTAATTTACATTGTACTGACTGCCATTTTTGCTCATCAAACTTTTTTATTGTGCAAGGAATCTTAAGCGTAGTTCATTACTAGATTCAAAACTTTTTCAAGAATGCAAATAAAATTATCTTTTCTGTGATTATTTTTTTGAACACTACTACACAATGTCCAGTAAATCTAATGAATTATATATGTTTATAATAAAATCTAACCTATCCTTGGATGGTTTTTAAGTACCTCAGTGGTAGACATTTAAATGTACTTTATTTAAGGATGATCTTACTAACTTAAAATTCCTTTATCTTTTTTATTTCCATTATGTAATTGCCTAACGGTTGTTTAGGAGGAGGACTTGCTGTTGGCAGCAAGCGGGACACAGCCATTACGCCTGAGTTTTGTGTTGCGTCTGAGTGAGGTGGCTGTTGGGCTGTGGGAGACAGTTTTGTGGCAACACCGTATGTATATCCAAGTCCCCGCATGCCTGCCACCAGAAGGCTCCAAAGAAGGGTGCGTATATTTTATATTGTTTTTGTAAGGTGAAATTGCTTAACTATTTTTCAAAAGTGCCCACAGAGGTGTGTAAAGAATTTACACACTTTAAATTTGGGACTATAATTTGTTATAGTACAATTCACATTTCACTTTCACATTTCACTTTCAAACGCTTGTGGAATTACTGATACTTCTGAATAATGGACCTGAGAAAATGAACTGGAAAGAAAAACAAAGTAAATACTACTCACCCACTGGTTTTGCTGACATTTACTGCCTCTCTCCTGGTAACAGTTCATTGCATCACAGTCCTTTAAAATCTAAACCTTAAAAGAAACTTTAGTTTATATTACCTGTGTATCCTTGAGAAGTTAATCTTGAACCACTATTTAAGTTGTGTGCAGGATGCTTAAAGCCTTGACAGCATCCAAACATTTAATATTTTGATGAAAATAAATGTTAAATTATGGTTCTTTTCATATGATCAATATTCATCACAGTAAATACTATAAATGGTGGGTCTATAATTGTATTACAAAAACGTGGCCATAAGAGATTGATTTACCATATTTACCCAAATATATTGGTAAGACGAAGCTATTTTCCTAAATATCTGTCAATAAATGCTGGTCGTTTTTATATTCGCAAATTAAGCCTAGTCGGTTAGTGCTTTTACATTGCCTTTCCATGACGTGAAACTCTTAAATGTAGACCTAAGAATAAGCTGCGAAGATGGTAAGAATATGGCACGTATAATTTACTGAGCAGACCGATCTTTTTGAATGGGCAGGTACACAAAATCTCAAACAAATGGCATTGTATTAAGTGAAATCTACCGTGAATATAAATGATGTGATGGTATAAGATGCAGTTTCAACAAAGCTGCGCTGAACCTTGATTCGACGCTCGCGTATAGTGCGAATCTGCATTTCGCAAGGAAGTGAAAAACATTGATAGACATAAATGTTTTACGAGAGCATAGGTTTCCGCGGGCGAAGTTGGTGCCTACTTGGCTGTGCCTAGGCATAGATGCCACTTTTTGACCGCCATTATGCGGCCTTCCTGCATTTCCCCCGGAACTTGGGCATCTGAGCCTAAGAAGTGGCGTCTCTCGGACAGACAAGAATTTATGTACACATTCTACATCTAAGAACGGGAAAGGGATATATTTTATCTTGGCAAAAACGTCTCAAATTTGTAAACTTACCACTGTCTCCCCCTTTACCTGCGAAAGGTAGGGACAGGGATGTAAGAGTTCGCAGCTCTGACACATGAACAGTAAATGATGCTAATTTCAATTTTATTCTATTAAAAAGTGTGAAAGTACTGTTAAAGAAACAGTTCATCAACAAGTGGGGGTTAGATGGAAAATTTAGTGACACAAAGGGGAAGGTTCTTAGAGGGTGTCTGATGAAAGACCAAAAAGAAACACACATTCAATGCACAAAATTTTCAGAGGGGTACTAAAAACTCAATGTCGAAGCAGGGATGGAGGAACAAAAAGAAACATTGATACATGTGACGATGTTAAGGGTAGTGACAAACAATGATCATGATCATTTTAAAGAACAAGAAAATGATAGGCAATGCCTTTAACATTCTCGTCAACATCACAATTTTCTAATCACTATTTGCAATTTTATTTTGACCAAATAGTACGAAATACTTTAAAATTTTAAAAATTCTTGGAAGGCCTCTTCAATATTAGGGGATTGTCTTGAATTCAGAGCCAACTTAATATTAGAGTAAATATGGTAGTTTTTTTGGAAATTTTTATTTAACTAATTTTCATGACATTATAGAGCAAGTATGTTCAATATGGATATGGAGTCAATATGGATTTCAAAAGAATGTTCTTTGAAAAGTTTTAAAAATTGACTTTATTGAAGACTTTCATTGTTTAAAAAGCTGATAGCTTTATCCAATGTGAGAATACTTATTTAAATGCTGTCTGAAATAGTATGTTCTGAGGCTCTCTTAAGAGATATTCTTGCATATACAGTTAAATGGTTTTGCAGAATAAAATTGTAT
Organism: Gryllus bimaculatus; assembly: GCA_017312745.1. Lineage (NCBI taxonomy): Eukaryota > Metazoa > Arthropoda > Insecta > Orthoptera > Gryllidae > Gryllus > Gryllus bimaculatus. Next base: position 3,433,795 of record BOPP01000118.1, read on the forward strand.
TGACAACTAGCGCACAGCTACTCTGAAAAGATGGGATCTGAGGAATATTGTTATCTAGATCTATGGGCTTAGAATGGATTGTGACATTTTCCTTTCAAATGATCATTTACTGTGTTTAAAATAATGTTTTACCCTTACATTTTGTGTCTTCTATTTTATAGGTTTGTGAGACTGTTGGAGTATGCAGAAGATGTTCTGAATTGTGAGCAGATAATAGTATGCTTCTGTAAAGATCGACCTGATCGTGGTAAGTGACGAAATAAAATTAACGGTAAATGTCATAGCCTCAACACATAAGGCGAGTATATTAATTCTTTATTTACATAGAATGTGAAAGTAGTAGTTTCAGACTTTCTTTCTCTTTCTTCTTTTGTTTCTTTTTCTTTCTCTTTTCAAATTTACCTGGTAATAATATTAGAAAATGTTGTAAAAAATTTGACATAAAACACAAATTGTGGACATGTTACCAATATTGTTTTCTTGATACATACGCCACAAATAATTGTAGAACCCAGGTATTTGGAATAACTTCTTTTGTGTGCAATGGCGAAAGTTTAGCTAATAGTTAGAGTAGTTGATTAATTTGCACATAAGTGACACAGTGTGGATTAAACAACCTGAATGACAATGAATAATTATTTTCAAGACTTCATGTGCCTAATGTTATTAGCTACAAGGTGCTGACTCATTCAATAATTTGGTATAAAAATGCTACAGCACCTGTAGTATCTGTTCTTTTCTCAAAGTTCTTGGCATAGACTAATACATCATTTTTGAGTGGCATACAATAATAAGCTCAATGGATGATTAACCTCTTTCTGAATATTCCCCTCATTTGAAAATGGGCAAATTCTAATTTTTTCCACTTTTTATTAATTTATTTCAAATACTACTCTTAGTAACAGTCAGTTGCTATTCTTACCCCCTGAACAAGTTTGAGACAAAAGAAATTTCAAAAAATACCTACTCGTGTTTAATTTTCATCATTTTAATATTAAACCTATATTTCCAGCTTATTCTTTAAATATAATATAAAAGGTAAAAGAAATGCATTAATTTCTTATCTAATTCTTAGCCTTAGACGACAGAACCTTATAAGCTCCACATTCTGCAATTTTCAATTGTGTGGGAAGCCTCCAATTTTTACTTTTCAAATTACATGCTTGGAAGTGATTGCTACTGACTCAATGGTTACTACTGGTGTTGATACCCTATGCATGCAGACTCAAAATTATTTTTTATGTCAAGTCTGATGGCCAAAGCCTCATCTTAGTCTCTGAAATGCATAAAAACTCAACTGAGGTATTCAGTGATGTTAGGTTAGATGGCATCGAGTAATTAAGAATTTATGACACACAATAGAACTTGAAACTACACTCTTGCTTCTTGTTAGCCATAGAATCTTCCCATCAGCAGACATCGTGTTTATCACACATCTGCTTTCCCTTGTCACCACAACATACTTCACCTACCCTACAAAAACTGTAGAGCTACCTTGTGTTTGCTAATGTCAGCAGCAGGCTTTGAAATTGCTCCTACTACAGATTTTATCCACTTGTTTAGGAAAATGTGAATGTTAACTGGCTAATTTGATAATTAGCTAGATCCAGACTTCAGCTGAAACATGTGTATGTGCTGAAATATAGCTAATTTGCCCAACAGCCAGTTGTTTTGGATAAGCTGTATGACTGAACGAATTAAATCATCTGGCTAATGTTTGCATTACAAAAAACTGGTTAAAGTATGGTGAATGTCAATGCATGGGGGGTTCTTGAGTGTTAATGACAAGTATTTCAACATAAAAGTACAGTGGGAATTGTATGTTGCGCAGATTCAAAGTTTTTTATGTTAATTCTATAGGCCAGAGCCTCTTCACTCCAAGTTGGACATAAGTAGTGAAATGTCCACTGTGAGGTTAGGTGATATTCTTTTAATAGAAATTTACGACTCTCACGGTGGAACTCAAAACTACGCACCCTCTCTCACACCAGTAGTCCGATAATCTCATAAAATCTGATATTTCTTGTCATCGTAATGTACTTCACCTAACTTCTACCTCATGTTGGTTAATGTTCACTTCACCTGCTGAAGTCCAAATAGTTTCGAAGCTTTTCCTACTTCACTTTATCCAGTCCTTTTGGATGTAGAATGTGAACATTCACTGCACAATTCACAAATTAGCTAGATTCAAACAGATTTTAATTGTTGTTAAACACACAATGAAACACATGAAGAGTGAAAGTGACAAATTTTTAGCAGATGTAGACTTGCCTTTTATTGTGTGTATTTTGTAATTTCTCACGTTTCACGTTTTGTTGATTGTTATTTGTGTGTGTGTTTTAGCCCTACTGGTACGAACATTTATGTTCCTGGGATTTGCTGCTCTACCTCCAGGACATCCTCTGACTCCCAGCAATGCAGACGCATCCCAACTCTTCATGTTGTACAACGTTCAGTAGCTTGTTCTCCTCTATAGCTCTCTGCTGCACTATCTCCCAAAAATCAAAAAAAAATATAATAATATGTAAAAGTATAAAAAAAAAATAGTATGTTGGGTCTGCAAGATAAGCTATTAAGTGATTTAAAAACATGAAAAGAACAAAGAAGTCACAAGTTTTAAACTTCAATATTCTTTATGTAGTTTTTAGGTGTTTGTTTCAGATTTTTTTTTTTTTTTAATTTTTTTCATATAAAGTGTAAACGATTAAAGTGTGTGTCAAGAGAAACTGGTGGGATGGTCATTCCATTATTTTTTTAACTATGGGATTTGCTTGATTGGTAGAAGGTTTTGGTATAATGGACATGTAACCAGCATGTTATCCTGTTCTGTTTTTAATTGATTTGCCTTGAGAGAAACACAGTAAACTCTTAATTATATTATGAAACAGAAAATGCTCACTTATACTCCAAATCATGCCAATTTCATTTTAAGACTTTTCACTCTTGTATTATTCATAACCAAAGAAGACGAAAAATGAGTGAATAATTGTGCGTTTGAGTGCCTGCATTTACAGTTTGCAGCTCTGAACTATAGCTCTAACATTACCTTTGTGGAATGTACTCCACCCAAAATTTAGTGCCTCAGCTCCACCTCTGCCTTACACCTGTGCTAAATCTTGCATAAAGAGTAGGAAGTAACGTATTAAAGTTACTTGGTCACGATTGTGTAATTTACAAATGAATTTAAAAATAAGAATGAAAGGTGTGCAGTTTCTACCTTTCTGTGTATGTTAAACATGTTCTGAGTTGCATTAATCTGAATAGTGTAAACAAATAATTGAGAGTCTACTGTTTTATCTTGACTGAAATTGTATTTGTATGCAAGTTCTTATGTACTGTGTGAAATGTGACTGCAGTTTGTAATAGGATAAGACAACTTTTGAGTGGTGAAAATGATGCATTATTACAAAGAATAAAAACTTTGAATCCATCAAATTACTATTCAAAAATTATTAAATAGTTGATTACACAAGTTTTTTAGCAATTGTTTTCTTGTGCTGAGGGGTCAAATGCGTGGTGGTTACATGACTCTTGATATACATTCACCATATATTATAAATACAAACATATTTATTTCTGCAATTATATGTAGTATTCAAAACATTTTAACACAGTGCACCCTACAATAAAAAAAAATTGAAAACTCCATTGGTATTTGTTTATTTTCAGTAACTTTCCTTGTAGATTCTTTTCCTGTTGAATTACTTAATGAAACAACATCATGGCATTATGAATATACTTGTAATGTGCAAGCTGCTTGTGCACGAGGTTTCTGAAAACATACTGCTAGAGTTCAAGCTGTTGTTTTCCTAGAAACTTGTGAATTTTTTTCAAAATTATCTACGTATTTGTTCTATACATTTGAATGAATTCTCAGGATAAAAATTAAAACCTTGTTTTTGACAGTTTCTGAATATTCTTGCTTGAGGTACAAAGTGCTGTGTTTTCAATGTAAATGTGGGGTATTATTACGGTTACTAATTACATAAGTTTTTGAGCTGGTTTTGGGAAGGGTTCAAACCATAGTAAAAGTAACAAACTTGATTTTTCTTTCACTGTCTCTGTGCATTCATTGTTGTAATACTCATGTGTATGGTTTTATAGTGTGTTTTGTAAGTTGGCATTTGTGATTATTATGTCTGATAAGTTACCTTTTGGTTTGTGGTCAAGAGATTGTTTTATTTTTAGTGAAATATTCAGCCTTCACTATATCCTATTAATATGCGTTTATTATTCTTATGAATATAGGGAAAATGATAAATCTGGATGATATGATCGGAAAGGTTAGGAACCAGCAAAACTGAAAGCAAGGTTGAGAGGTTTGCCTTAACACATAAGTGCTGGAAAAAATAATTTTTCATTGGTCAGGCAGCCTCAAGTGAATTGGACAGTGAAAGCATAAAAATAAAATAGTTTTGAAAATTTGAATTGTTTTATCTCTAATGTAATATAATAAATCTGAGTAAAAAACAAACCACTGAAGTATGGAAATTTAAAATTCTCCTTATTATATTAATTTGATTGGCATAGTTCCTTTCCAGTGATATTACCGTTGTAACTTGTAGGTAATGCTTCAACAAAGAAAAGCTTTTTTAGTTCCTAAGAAAGGCACAAGAGGAATACTGATAAGTAATATAGGTGGTGTTCTAGGAAATATATTCATTCGTGGTCATTGGACGATTGTAAACATTCTGTGGGGAAGTGTTCTCAGACACTTCTAGAAATGTTTTCTTGTAAGAAACTTTTTCATTCCAGTTGCATAAAAAAGTGTAAGTATGTTTGTTTTGAAGTTTTCTGAAGTAGAAAGTTTTAAGCAGATTTATAGAAATGAAATCAACATGTTTAAGAAACAAATTGATATTCATTGAATGTGTTGAAGTGGAAAAAAGTATAGTTTTAAAAGATTTGGTTATTTCCCATTTATATTTTAGTTATTCATTGACTCCATATCAGAGTGCAGTTCTCTTTCTTCACACCACACAATGCTTGGTACTTAAAGATGGTACTTTACCATAGTAGTTTGTGGAAACACAAAAAATGCCGCTGCAGGCAAATCTTGTATGTAGAGACTTCAAAACCCCCCCAAAAAATAATCATTATTAATAAATTCTTTAATTAAGAGCCATCTAATGCCTTCTTTTTTTAACATACAAAGAAAGTTACATAATGTTGCCAAAAAAAATCATTGACTATGTTATGACAGAATTGTGTTGAGTAAAGAGGTCGAAACACCCAAAAAATGTTTTGTTTGTTTTCCAAAATGATAAACAGGTCTTCAGTTAAATATACACCAGACTGATTTGTGTAATGAAAATCCTATTAATTATAACAACAAAAATTTAGAGTTGTTTTACCTAAAGCTTCAAAACATTTGTAGAAATATAAATAATACTGGTATAATTAGTGCTGGGAAGTTTATGCAGTTGCATATTTTTCGTTAATAGTCATATTTGCCTGAAACTTTGAAATGTGTTTTTCATGGCAAAATATTGAAAATAGGGTCAGAAAAGTTTCGCAAATATGGCATAATTTGCATATTGAGAGCTTCTTGGCATATAAATGAAAATTTTTGCAACTTTTTTTAAAATTTTGAAATGTCCGCGCAAAAAATGTTAATTAATGAAAAGTGTGAACTTACTTGTTGCTTCAAATACATAAGTACTAATGATGAGTTTGACTACTGACAGCCAGTGCCGCTGAAGTAATATCTACTCTCATCTGTTTATAAAGAAGATAAAGAATTCAAGGAAAACCGTCGTAGATGCACTAGCAGTTATTCAGGAGGAAAGGGACAAAGTGTTCCGGGTAAAATGGGAAAAGCAAATAGGAAGAAAACAAATGAGTTTGGAAAGAATCTAGGGCTTCATACTTAACAGACAATGGGTAAATTTTTGGAAGAAAAGTGTGTTTATCTTCCAGACACTGTCTTGAGCACAAATATAGTCTCCCATAATGTCATGCGAGTCCAAATATACTTTTCTATGTACAAAATTATATTGTCTGATAGGTGACACTCCTCAACAACAGATAACGTTAATAAAATTATCGTGGCTTTCTGTGTTTTTAAATCAAAACAAAATATGCAGAAGTAGATACTAATCTGTTTAATTTGCATATCTCTGCTTCCTCTAGGTGGCAAGAATATGTAACGTCATTGTAAAATATATTTTTGTGACCAAACGCCACATATCTTAACAATTTTTGTGCATATTTCAACATTTTTGTGTCATTTGCATGCATATTGCAGGACTAAAACCTTTCATGAACTTCCCAGCCCTAGTTATAATCATGTAACGATCTGGAACACAAGATCACTGTGTGGATACTCGAATTACCGAGTTGGTTTCAATGAAATCCTTTAGTTGTGTTCTCTGTAGCTGCTTCATTAATTAAAGTACTTCTCTTTTGCATATTAATGTACTGAATACAGATACTGAGACAAGCGTTATTGATAAAATATTATCTCCTATGTTATAAAAAGTATTTGCAAAGTATAACTAGCTACAGATTTTGGCTATTGTCTATCACCTTACCCTTTGTGAAGGTCTAGATTTTACTGCTGTGAGAACATGGAGAATTTAATTTGAATAATGGTATTACTCTCTGAACTCTAGAAACTTGCAGAGGAAGTGAAGCAGGGATTTATGCCCAGAAGCAAACAAGGGGCTATCCTAGCATTCTCTCAAAGGATCAGTGATACCGTACAAAAAAACTGGAGATGGNNNNGGGGGGGGGGGGGGGTCATTGACTGAAGTACAATTGGAGGTAGGATTTCGGATCTTTTAACATGGAGCAAATTTGAGTGCTATTATAAACATTAAAATATTTGTTTATTTTAATGCTTCTAAGTTAATTCTGCTGCCAATATACACAGTGTTTTCTATTTTGTTAATTATTTAATTCATTTTTATTAATTAGATGAACACACAAGGTGATGATCATCATTGTTATTAGATCTGAACTGTAAATTCAACAATGCATTTTCTCAGTGAATCATATATCGAAAATATTTATTATGGTCACTAATGTTTATACATAACAACAGCATACATATTTTAAAAATATTCATTAATAAATTATTTTAATTAAAATGCAATCTTCTATTTTTGGCAAGATAAAAAGTATTTATAGAGAAGAAGGTGATAATATGTCCCCCACTTTTATTATGACTAAAAAATGAATTAAATGCTATTTAAAAAAACAAATATAACTTCATCTTCAACATTTGTGAAAACTATAATAATATGAACTTCATTATCGCAATTGAAAAACTTGGAGCCGTTTTGAAGCAAATGGCACTTAAGCGTTACTGTTAGAAAATTGAAGCTCTTTTTCACAGAAAATTTTTTAGGTTTTTGAAAAACTTCATTGGAAGTTGTTTAAAGTACCTTAATTCAGAAATGCAATAGTGTTTATACTTTGCTGGAAATGTGCTTATTAACTGCGTTACAGATTCTTCAAAAAAAAAAAATTGTGTAATTAAAAAAAAAAAGAAAAGATTGTTATATTAAACAGTTCATTTAGCACTATCCGTACAAAAGCTTTTTGGAAACTCAAAAGATTTCTGTGAAAAAGAGCTTTAATTTCGCATTGTCAGCAACCCTTAAACGCAATTTTCTTTAAAACGGCTCCAAATTTTTCAACCAGTAATTCCTTCTATGACGAGGTTTTACTCTTCTTTAATATTCTTCAAGTAATATTTCCGTTTTACTGTTAAGAAACCGAAAAATTGAGAAATTGTTTAAAAACTACTTTAGATGGCGATTATAAAAATTTTTTGTAAAAATAAATATATATATATAATATAATATATATTATATATAATATATAATAATTATATATATATATATATGTAATATATATTATATGTAGTAATTAATAACAATATAATATATATATATACATACATCGTACAAATAATATTATGTATCCGAAAAAGTTTTTTTTTCAAACCATCCGTGCGCATGTTGGGTACTAGCGCCTAAACTATGCGTATAAATTTTCCCAAACTGAGTAAATATCGATACATGAGTCGAAGCTCTGCTGAAAAATATTCATTGATTTTTGGAGGTACTTAACATGCAGCTTTTCATTTCAAAATTTCCTCAAAAAAGCCTCAAGTTTTTTTTTCTTTAAATTTTTTGTAAAAAAAATAGTGAATTACATTTATAAAGATGGCATAATTCCAATTTTCACTAAAAACTCTGAATTTTTGAAAATTGCTAGAGAATGATTTTTTTTCGGCGTTTTCCTACAATACAAACTTGAAGAGAATTTTTTTTTTTTTCAAAAAATGTATTATCTGTAATTAGTTATTCGTTTAGGTTATGCACTTGTTTTAAAATTTGTATTAATTTTCCCAAGATATTGCATCTAACATGTGCAATATTAAAAATAAGATATTTTTAAAAACTACTCCTGATTTTTTTCTTTCAACTTTTGGGATGGATAATGCTAAATGTACACTATAAAATGTCATAAACGCTCTTTTGCTCTATTATTTTGTTTTTCAAAAATTGCACTAATGTATATTTTGTACTTTTTCTCTCACGTCGTTAATATTTAGATTAGTGGCCTATTATTATATTTATAAGACATGTGCTACAAATTATGTTGTATAAAGTATCTCGGAAACTCGACTGTTTTCTGTGAAATTGAGCTCAAATTTTCACATTTTAGACACATTCAAACACCATTTTCTCAAAAACGGCTCCAAATTTGTTCTTCACACATTTTGTACGGATAATGCTAATTGCACTGTTTAAGGTGACATAAAATTAATTTTGTTGCATTCTTTTGTTTCTTCAAAAAATACACATGCCATTTTTTGAATTATTTCCCACGCTGTTAATATGCACAATTCCAGCGATATTTAAACATTATTGTATTTGTGGGTAGCAGTGGTTCAAACGACTTACAATAACGTTTTTCGAAATGTCAATAGTTTTCTGTGAAAAAGAGCTTCAAGTTTCGCATTTACAGTAACGCTTAAACGCCAATTTCGTAAAAATAGTACCAAATTTTCAACGAAAATTTCCAAATGGGAAGAAGTTTTACCCTGTAATAATATTCAAGTAATTTTTCGGTTCTACCATTTAGAAACCGAAAAATTGAGCAGATGTGTAACAATCATGGCAGCTGGCAAGAGCATGGGGCACGACCGAAAAGCTAGCCCCCACCAAAGAAATTAGGAAACTAGTACGAGAAAATCTGTGCCATTCAGTAGCACCACTAGTTCCTTTTTGTTTTTGGCTGGAGCCTTTAGTGGCTAAAACAAAAATAGTACGAACACAAGTTGTAGTGTATTTACATACACTAGATGGGTAGTAATACTGCGAGCCCGTTGGAAGTTTGGGGCTCATTCTACAACCATTGCCATATTAAAATTCTGCAAACCAAAACCTTTCTTTGATACGTTGGAAATTACAAATTGCAGGCTTAAAACAATGTTTAAAACATTGTATTTCATTCATTAAGGATAAATGCACCGAAAAATACTTTAAGGAAAATTGAATAGATCGCAGCACTGTCACAGGGGAATTTACTTCACCGATGAAGTCTGAACCAATGGTCCGATTTTCGATCTTTAAACGGCATTTTACGCCGTTTTAAAATAGAATTTACGCTACGAAGCCCTTTTTTCAAAAATCTGGGAATAACTCGAATTGGAAATTGGTGCTCGAACTTCCAAGAAAAATTTAAAAAACGTGGGGTTATAGCGCGATGGCGACGTTTCCTGTATCCAACGGCTTGTTAATCATGCAAATCGGATGAATAGGAGCGTCGTAAAGTGAAATTTGGGAAAACACCTTGCCCCTTCTCCCTTTCACCCGTGGCGTCATCCACCAAGGCCAAACTTGCGAGACCAAGCATGCTTTCGTCACTTTACATCTCAATATATTTTCCCTCGTCAAAGTAGTGATGCTGTAACAACAGCAAATGGTCTCGTATGATCTGTAATAGTAGTATAAAACTATTTCTATAATTCATTTTTTCCGTCTTCCTTCTAAAACGGTCTTACAATTATTTAAAGCGTTACTTTTAATATCGATTGCGATTTGGAACTGTTTTCAAAACAAAAATCGAACTAATTGTGTAAATATCACCAATATTCCATCGCTTCACATCGCATTTTATATATATTTTACTTATAAGATCTTTCGTTACAATTCCACTACCGGAAAGAATGACCAGATCACTTTTATCCTGCGACTCGATTTTTGATCCCAAAACGGCGTTTGTTTCCTTGATAGAATTCACTTTGTGATTCTCTTTTTCCAAGTAAAATAGCTGAAGCGTATTTTTAAAATGTTTTCGTACTTTTGGACAATTTTGAAAAAGTGGTAAAACTGCGCGCTGTCATTGTCAAATCAAATTATTCCTCCCGTGAATATGTTAGAGATTCCGAAACCAGATGGATTTTGGGCGATGTTATAATTTTGAAAATTAAAATTTTAAAATTATATTTATATGATGTTTGCTTTTACAATCCTTGTGCATTTGCAATCCTAGTGCCAGTATCAACAACTCACTACAAAAAATTCACATACATGTACAGTATTTTACAACACTTTGTCAGATGGCATTAATTGATTAAATTCGATACAAAAGTTTAAGTTCCAAGAAAAATATTTTCTACTGCACAACTGCTTCTGTACAATTAGAGACTATAACGAGCATCCAAAAGGAAAGTAATATTAATTTTAACAACTACATTTAGTGTATTATTTACCATTTTGATTGAATAATTCTAAAGAACCTGTAACAAGTATTGTACTTCATCTTCTTAGTCAATGACCCCCATCGCGATCAGGTTTTCGTCTAGTTTCCCGGATCCTTGAGCAAATGTTCAGATGGCCCCTTGTTTTTCTTCTTTACTTCTCTTACATACATTTAACTTCAAATTAAGTCCCGCGACTTTGGCCTTCTCCTCGTTGCACGTCACATAGTTTTTAACTGTGTTTGACGTAAATAAAAAAATAAATGTTGTCTTTGCTGCCCTCCTAGTCCGAATCTCAGAGAGGACGCGATGACGATTCTGCGAGTTTTTTTTTTCAAACAATGGCAGTATGTACACGTGTAAGACTGTGGGCATCAAAAATAATTTTCTACGTAGGGATAGACTGTTCGAAGCAATGACGCCTATTTGTTGGCGCCCGCTCCAGTAAAGCAACGGCTGTGAGAATCCTGCATGCCCCAATCCTTCGCAGCGGCTGGACGCGCACAGAAATTGAAAGCATGAAAGGAACGTAATTAAGGGGCTCCGTTGTAACAATATGCACGACATATTGGAGAAAAATGAAAGTAAAATGTATATACTCGTCCTTTTTATAATTCATGAAACTGTTACAGTCACTTCAAAATCTACTGATTCTCCTACAATTATAACAATTGTGAATCTTCATCTTTTTATGAGAGACCGAAAATCTTCATTTATTCTGCGCGTCTGATTCTATCTGTCCACCACGGTGTAGGTTGTTGTTCCGTATTACCTATATGCTACGGACAGTTGTTTCCTTCACCGTCACCCGCCGCAAAGAGGGCAAATTTCGCATTTTCGGTATTAGGTGGTATCTGGAGAGCAACTAAATTCATTTTCGGGTACTACTGGGCAACAAAAAAGCGACAAATTCCCATGTAATCATTTTTTATTTATCTTTGTAATTTCTTCGTTTTCTGGTACTTGCGGTGCTAACATGATGTCCAGTTTGCCAATTGTTTATTGCAGGGTCAAATGAAGAGCGACAATTTTTTTGCGTAACAAATTAGCAACAAAAAAGCGGAAAATTTTGAGTTTAATTCCAATTTTTTTAAACTTTGCTATGCTAATTTAACGGATCTCGTGAGGAGGAGGATTGCAAATCCGACGCGGCACTGGAACTGTGGTTCCCAAATAGACAATATTGCGTAAGCGCTTACCGAGTTCACTAATACCGATTGGCTCTCTTGCTCGCTGCCCTTTTTCGCTTTATACTTGCCGCTCCATCTCCACTATCGGTACTACTGATCATTCTTGAGCCATTTACGGCGCCTTCCCACGTCGCGACGGCGGCGCGCTTCCATCAAGCAGCAAGGCCCTTCCGACACCGCCACCGCTGCAGCCACGGCCGCACCGCCGCCCGCCGTGGAAGGGGGTGGGGTCTGCAGGGGTAGGTTTTGCCGACCCTCCGGCGACGACCAACAAAGCGACCGCAGCAGGTAAAACGCAGCGACCGGCGGCCGCAGTGGGAAGGCCACCATTTAAAGCCGTGTTCTGCTAGCGGTGGCGCGTACGCCCTCCCCGGCTTCGCGTAGCGAGAGCCCTCCTCCGCTTGCCGCAGCAGCGCACGCCCGCTGCACGTGGGAAGGTGTCCATTCAAACCAACGCTCTGCTACGAGCCGTGGTGCTCGGAAGCGCGCTGCGGTGGCGGCGTGTGAAGGGGCCTTAAAGTTATGTCTGCGGCTGTGGCGAGTACGCCCTCCTCCGCTTCGCGTAGCGAGATTCCGCTGCCGCTAGCAGCAGGTTCGAAATTTGGTAATGTAGTTACGCATATCGTGGTCCATTTAATTAGCGGCAGCCATTTATTTCAACCAGAAGATTATAGTTCACGTTAAGTAGATAAAAGATATTAACTCTAAATTGTCTTGAAAATATAAAACAAGGTTTGAAGCACAAATTCGAAACAGTTCTATACGCCGTTTTTGTAATGTTCAAATCAACGTAACCGTCATTCGTTATAGAATAATAAATGTTTCAGTAATTAAATGAACACGGTAATTAAATTAATACCGAAAATAAAGTCAACTCTTGATAGATTTTGACACAATCACAAACTCGTTAATCTGAATTTCGTTAAAACTTTCAGCAGCAGTTCATCGTGTTTATACTTCCAGTTAAACTGCAACACAGAACAAGTAATAAATGCTCTTAAAACAACCAAATACACTCAGTTCGATAAAAAATTGATTGGCACAAATACAAGGAGACAACGAGATGCATCTATCTCGTAAGATGGCGTCAATGAACGAAAACGTAATGAAAAAGGGTAATAAATCTTGTTCCTATGTATGGTAAATCACTTGTAACATGTGGTGTAGCCAGAATCCATGTTTTGTGTTCCCAAAAAATCTTTGACGGTAAAACATCCTTTCGGCGGTCTTGAACTCGACGGATTTTCATAAAAACCTCTGAATTTTCGAAAATTGCGAATATTCAACTTTCTTTTTAAAGCGTCGTGAAGGTGGTTATGCCGACTCAGTCGGTGAAGTTCGTTGTCGTAATGTCTTCCTAAACCTGAGTTCCAAACTTAATATTTTGCGGGCTTGCAAAATAAATGCTAAAATATTGCTAAAGAAATATTATCCAAATAGTCGATATCGCTATGGCACTAGTGCCGTGGCAGTCTGGGACGGAGGGATCGCGGGTTCGAGTCCCGCCTCGGGCATGGATGTGTTTGTCTGTGTCGTCCTTCATTATCATCATTATTCCATCTTCCATCGCCCCAGGAATAGAACCTTTGGGGGTTGAAATCGAATGCAGCTTAATGCTGATCGCTCCAAAAAGAGTCACATGCACTTGCCACGGGATACGTGATACTGAGCCTCGGTAAGTGCACGAGCATGTCCGCGTGATCCGAATCGGCCAAATCGCAACCAAAACAAATTTAGTTACCGTTAAAAATATATGAGAAAGTATTACCGTAGCACTAAGATTTACCGTGATAAATGGTAAAAGAAAATATGTATGTTTTTATTTTGAAATATAGTGCCCAAGTCTGATATATCTCAGCCTCAGATGAGATTTTTTCCCTCGCGAAAATGATGTTTTGACATGTTCGATCTCTCGCATGTCAGCGCTACGACATGGAAACCTTCTCCAAAAATGTAGCTTTTTGTATATTTTAGACACCCAACTATTTAAGAGCTCTCTTCCAAATCGGGTAGAACTTTGCCATTTTGAGGTCGAGATATTTTACATTATGGACCAGAACATGTACCACACACATGTACCAGAACAATGTTCAATAAAAAATATGAATAGTTTTGCGGATTTTTAATAGATTTGTTTGTGGTGAAGAAATTTATGCCTGTGATTGTACATTAGTGTCTTTTCATATACTCTTTTCTTATTGTTATAAGAGCTTTATCTGACCGTGCCAGTAAGATGACCATTTCTAAACCATTTTATTTGTTTATATCTACAAATACAATTAATTCATACAAATAATGTTTGTACTTTGTACACAACACACGAGAATAAATGCACAAAAACAATGCACGTACGTACAAGTACAAGATCACTGCATACCAGACCAGAGTTGACTGCTAGGCGCACGCTACGTACTAAGAATAGCGACTGGATGTGAAAACTTTTTAGTGAGCTATCTGGATGACCAAGTTTTGTCATGAAAGAATATTTAGAAATAAAAATTTAAGATGAATCCCGTAATATATTTAAAGATGAAATAGTTTTTCCGAGTTTTCTATCAATTACATTTGATTGTTGCCACGGGAGACAATCCCGCTTCTAATCAATGCGCATACATAAGTGGAATCGTGACATTGACTGAGGGTTGCAGAAATTCTATTAAAAGTATCAGATTAAAATAAATATCTATTATTAAAATTATCATGTTTTAACTGAGGTGTTCTAAAAATATTCCATGCACGGCCAACGACCCTTCTTTCACCTCAGAAGGGATCTTTCCTCAAGCCGGGGACAGCTTCCTGACAAGAGGACGAGAACACACTTGCCGGCACATACGGTTGCTTACGCCGGTAAGCTTGCCGGCGCATGTGCCGTTCTCAGCTACAAAAGCGACAGTATGGTCAGAGTGACAGATGATAGTACTTTACTGTGGAAGCCTCGTAACCTAGGAAGTCTATCCAATTAAACGTGATGTAAATAATTGGTTTTGACCTTAAACATGAACATGCGGGGGAGAAACCAATCTAAGCCTGGAAATCTTTACATTTTGTTATGCGGTTACTGAAAAAGAGTACAGTGAGAGCCAAAGAACTAGCATATATGTCATTAGTGCGACCTATATTAGA
>BOPP01000118.1:3462723-3496788 GCA_017312745.1 Gryllus bimaculatus
AGAATGTACGACGATGGACAACACCGGACGACGACGGACGATAACAGACGGCGACGACGGGCGACAACGGAAGACAATAGACGATGGACGACGACGACAACGGACGACGGTCGACAACGGTCAACGACTACGGACGACAACGATGGTCGACGGACGACGACGGTCGAAGACGACGGCGGACGACCAAAACGACGATGGAAGGCGGCGGACGATGGAAGACGAGCAAGACAACGAGCGGAAGCGACGGACTAGGACGGAAGATTACAGATGATGACGGACGACGAGACAGACGACGACGAACGACGAGGACCACGAACGACGAAGACACCAGGCGACGACGGATGGCGACGACGGGCGACGACGACGGACGGCAACAGGCGAGGACGGACGGTGACAAACAACGACGGACGGCGACGACGGACAAAGACGAACGACGACGGAAGACAACGACGGACGTCGACTGAAGGTGATAGACGACGATGGACGACGAGAACTACGACGGATGACGACAGACGACGACGACACCGGGCGACGACAGACGATAACGGACGACGACGGCGGACGTCGACGGTGGGCTTCGACGGCGGGCGGACGACGACGGCGGACGACTACGACGTACGACGACGGAAGACGATGGACGACGACGACGGACGACGTCGACAATGGACGGCGACGGACAAGGACGGAAAACGACAGACGACAAACGACGACGTGGGATCACCACCGTCGATGACGGCCACAGACTACCGCGACTGCGACGACGGCGACGGACGACGACGACGGCGACGGACGACGACTGACGAAGACGGACGACGACGAGAAGACGAAAGAAGAATACGAAAATCGAAGACAAAGATAAAGGACAAAGACGAAGATGGACGACGAAGACGAACGACGAAGACGAAGGTCGAAGACGAACGACGAAGAAAAATGACAAAGGTGTCTGACGAAAAAGGAAGACGAAGACGAAAGCCGAATGACGAAAACGAAGGCGAATATCAAGATGAAGACGAAGGACAGATACGTAAGGCGAAGACGAAAGAAGAAGACGAAAAGGACAGACGAAAACGAAAGGCGAAGACGAAGACGAATGATGAACACGAAGACGATGACGAAAGACGAAAGAAGAATACGAAAAACGAAGGCGAAGACAAACGACAAAGAAGATGACGAATGACGAAGGACGAAGACGAAATTCAAAGACGACTGACGAAGACGAAAGACATAGGCAAATGACGAAAGACGGAGACAAAAACGAAGACGGATGACGTAGACGAATGACAAAGACCAAGACGTTGATGAAGAAGATCAAGATGAAGACGAAGGACGGTGACGTAAGGCGAAGACGAAAACGACAAACACGAAAGACGAAAACGAAAGACGAAAACGAAGTCGAAGACGAGGACGAGGACGAGGACGAGGACGAAGACGAAGACGAAGACGAAGACGAAGACGTTGATGAAGAAGATCAAGATGAAGACGAAGGACGGTGACGTAAGGCGAAGACGAAAACGACAGACAAAGACGAAAACGAAAGACGAAAACGAAGTCGAAGACGAGGACGAGGACGAGGACGAGGACGAGGACGAGGACGAGGACGAAGACGAAGACGAAGACGAAGACGAAGACGAAGACGAAGACGAAAGACGAAGACGATGAATTGAATTGAATTAATGTCTTATGAGACGAAGACGAAAACGAAAGACCCAGACGTAGACGTAGACGTAGACGAAAACGAAAAACGACTACGAAAGGCGAAGACGAAGACGAAGATCAAGATGAAGATGAATTACGGGGACGTAAGATGAAGACGAAAGACGAAGACCAAAATGAAAGATGAAAACGAAAGGCGAAGACGAAGACAAAAGACGAAAGATGAAATACGAAGACGAAAGACAAATGACGAAGACGAAAGAAGAAGACGAAACACCAAGACGAATGACGAACACGAAAGACAACATGAAAGATGAACGAAGAAGACGAACGACTAAGACAAACGTCGAAGACAAAAGGCGAAGACGAAATATGCATGCGATAAACGAAGACGAAAGTCGAAGGCAAAAGACGAAAACGATAGACGAAGACGAAGGACGAAGATGAAAGACGAAGACGAAAAACGAAGACAAATGACGACAACGAAGATGAAAGACAATGGTGAAAGACAGAGAGGAAAGACGAAGACAAAAGACGAAGACGAAAGACGAAGACGAAAGACGAAGACGAAAGACGAAGACGATAGACGAAGATCAAATGAAGATGAAGGACGGTGACGTAAGACAAAGACGAAAGACAAAAGACGAAAACGAAAGGCAAAGACGAAGAACGGATACGAAAGACAAATGACGAAGACAAAAGACGAACACGAAAGACGAACACGAAAGACAAAGACGAAAGACGAACGACGAAGACGAATGACGAAGACAAAAGGCGAAGACTAAAGATGCAGGCGATAGACGAAGACGAAAGACGAAGGCAAAAGACGAAGACGAAAAACGAAGACCAATGGCGACAACAAAGACAAAAGACGAAGACGAAAGACGAAGACGAAGACGAAGACGAAAGACGGAGACGAAAGACGAAGACGAAAAACGAAAGACGAAGACAAATGACGAAGACGAAAGATGCAGACGATGGGAGAAGACGAATGACACAGACGACTGACGAAGACAAAAGACGAAGGCGAAAGACGGAGACGAAAGACGAAGACAAAAGACCAAGACGAAAGACGACGACGAATAACGAAAACGAAAGACGACGAATAACGAAAACGAAAGACGAAGACCAAAGACGAAGACGAATAACGAAAACGAAAGACAAAGACGAACGACCACGACTAACGACGAAGACGAACGTCGAAGACGAACGACGAAGACAAACGACGATGACTAAAGACAAAGGCCACTGACGAGAAAAAAAGATGAAGACGAAGGCGAAGGGCGAAGACGAATGATGCAGACGATGGGCGAAGACGAAAGACAAAGACGACTGCCGAAAACAAAATACGAAGACAAAAGACGAAGACGAAGGCGAAAGACGGAAACGAAAGGCGAAGACAAAAAACGAAGATGAAAAACGACGACGAATAACGAAAACGAAAGACGAAGACAAAAGACGAAGACGAAAAACGAAGGCGAAAGACGAAGACAAATGACGAAAACGAAAGACAAAGACGAAGACGAACGACCACGACTAACGACGAAGACGAAAGACGAAGACTAAAGACAAAGGCGACTGACCAGAAAAAGACGAAGACGAAGGCCAAAGGCGAAGGCCAAAGGCGAAGGCCAAAGGCGAAGGCCAAAGGCGAAGGCCAAAGGCGAAGGACAAAGGCGAAGGCGCAAAAAAGAGACAAAAGACGAAGATGAATGACGGAGACGAATGGCGGGGATGTGAGACGCAGACGAAAGGCGAAGACGGAGTCGAAGACGAAGGACGAGGACGAAAGTCGAATACAAAAGGGGAGACGAAGAAGAAAACGAAAGACGAAGATGAAAAACGAAGACAATACGACGACGACAAAAACGAAAGATATAGACGAATGACGAAAACGAAAGACGAAAGACGAAGACGAAAGAGAAAGACGAAGATGACGACGAACACGAACGGCGTATGACGAAGGCAAATGACGAAGACGAAAACAAAGACGAAAGACGAAGATGAGATCCGTAGACGAATGACGAAGTCGAGCGACGAAGACGAACGACGAAGACGAGCGACGAAGACGAGCGACGAAGACGAAAGACGAAGGCAATACACGAAGACGCAAGACGTAGATGAAGGTAATAGACGAAAACGAAAGACGAAAGACGAAGGCGAAAGACAAAGACGAAAGACGACAGACGAAGGCGAAGGCGAAGGCGAAAACGAAGACGAAGAAGAAGTCGAGGACGAAGACGAACCGAAAGGCGAAAGACGAAGGCAAATGACGAAGACGAAAGACGAAGGCGAGAGACGAAAACGAAAGACGAAGACTAAAATTGAAGACGAAGACTAAAATTGAAGACGAAGAACGAATACGAAAGACCAAGACGAAGACGAAGACGAAAGACGAAGGCCAAACATAAGACAAAAGACGACGAAGAAAGACGAAGACGAGAGGCGAATGCGAAAGACGTAGACGAAGAAGAAAGGTGAACGACAAAGACGAGGACGAAAAACGAACATGATGAGAATCTTGGAAATGAAAACGAAGTCGAAAGTTGGAGACGAAAGACGAAGGGGAAGGACGAAAACCAAGGACGAAGATGAAAGAGATGTGAGGAAGTTGAAAGATGAAGACGAAAGAGGAAGTCGTGAGACAAAACCGAATGACAAAATCGAAGTGAAGACGAAGCGAAGGACGAAGAAAAACGACGATGGGGAGGACGCAAGACGAGAATGAAGTCTTTCGTCTTTCTTCTTTCGTCGTCTTCGTCGTTGCCTTCTTCGCCGTCTTTCTTCTAGTTGTCGTTATGACCGTCATTTTCGTCAGCTTCGTCTTTGTTGTCGTAGCCCACGTCTTCATCACTGGTCTTTGTCTTTCGTCTTATTAGTCGTCTCCGTCTTTGTCTTTCATCTTCTTCTTCGTCTTTTGTATTCGTCTTTGTGTTTTGTCTTCGTCTTTCTTTCGTTTTATTTTCTATTCTCACCCCAGTCAGAAATATTACCATTTACGTATCCGAAGATTCAATCACGCGCTAAAGTTTTGAAAATTATTGCACAAAACTAGTTTTATTTAGAAAAATACAATTTTACCAAAATTTACTCAAAAAATATACTTTAATGTGATATGAAAATAATTGTTTTAAACAATTTATTTAAAATATATTTTTAAGGATACTTTTTACTTTAATTAGTAATACTTAAATTTATTGTAAAAAATACTTATGTATTTCTGCACTAACTTTGTATACATCTAATAAATTTCAAAGTGGGATACTTATAAATATCTTTTAAATTTATTTTTTTTCACCGGCGCACGTGACGTCCAAACATAATGGAACCGTGAGACATATCATGCTATGAATCGCAAAAACAGACATACGGTCTCAAAGTGGAAGTTTTCTAATGAAATGCGACTATTAAGTTTCTTTATAAAAACCTGACTGTGCTAGGGTCTCCCTGAAACAGAGGCCTTCTTTCTCATACATGTGTTGTCCGCGAAAGATGTGCGTTGTTCTGTGAAGTTAGTAAATACAGATAGACCCAATAATATCGATAATATTTTTATTTGCATTTGCATTTTATATAATTACACGTTTATGTTAATACAACCAGCGTTCTTGTGAAATTGAGAATTGACTGCCGTAAAAAAGTTATATTATTGGAAAAACTAGTTTTCGAAATTCCTTCTCGTGACGAGTCAAGTGAAATTTGTTCAGGAAAGTGAGAATCGTACATACTAATTAATGCCACAAATATGTTGGGCAGTGTCAATGATGAATAACGTGTATGTCTTTCCTCTTTCGTCGTCTTCGTCGTCGCTTTCTTCGGCGTCTTCGTTCCTGGTCGTCGTTTTCGTCGTCTTCATCTTGGTTGTTTTGTCGCATCTCTGAGTAACAGACATATTTTGCAGATGGGTCAGTGCCTAGTATGACAAAACAAAGCGAATTTATGCTTCCTAAATGATGTCTTCAAAGTGAGTTCTGAATGGCATTTATTCGCTTCGCAACATTTGTGGAAAAGAAACTTTCGACGTAGTGAGGGGGAGGCAACTATAATATTCTGAATAAAAGCTAGCCTTCAATTCTGACAGGAATCTATTAATTTTCCCTGGAATCTATTTAAGTGGGTTGATGATAATGTCAATGTAATGCCTTTATATTTTTATCAACCCTGAATATTTAGAAAGAGGACTATTCCAACAATGATACAATACAAAACAGTAGAAGGCACGGAGAAAATTCATAGTTTCATTTCTTTATAAAAAGGTCAATTAACCATATTCTCTATAAAGTGAAGAAAAAGAAGTATCAAAATAATTAATTTATCACATACTCTTACTCATTCGTCCAACTCCTCTCATAACTGTATTTGCAGACTGTTGAGCAGACTGAATAGCAGACATTATCTCACCTTTGTTTTAAATTTTTTCAAATAATGTATCTACTTTATCTAAAAATGCCTCTTTGAATAATTCACCACCTTCCTAGGATGTTTCATTTCGAGCAATAATTTTGGAAACACGAAAAAATGCCTCAATTGCTTTGTTGCTGTCTAATTTCTTGAAAAAGGTATATTGTTGAGCATGCAATTGAGCTTTCATTTGTATTCCCTTCTCTTTCCTTATGGAAGAATTCTGAGGAAACTCCTTTTCTTTACTGGAAAGAACTGTTTTGTACGACGTTCGACGTTTGCTTTCTTCCCAACTGCTACACTTGCATTCCAAAGTAAGTCACACATTTGTCCTTTGCCTGGGAAAAAAGCAGTTTTCCATCCAACATAAAAATAATAAGTTTTTTGTTTTTGTTTTTGTTTTTTTTGCTGAAACTCGCCATTCTTAGAAGAGTAACCGCAGTCCGAAGTATGCATAAACACAAGAGAAATAAAATAAGCTGCACTGACACCAGAAACTCACACTTGACAGACGCGCGCGCATAGTGGGACGAGTGGTGCAAATCCACCAACCCGAACGCTGCGTATGAAATATCCCCGCGATCCATCAGTACTCGCGATATACGGTTTGGCGACGGCTGATTTAGTGGGAGTAAATATTTTATTAAATCACACGCGGAATGGTAATGAAATTTTTACTTAACAATCTGTCTTTTACAAATATTTTCCAAAATAAGCGTAGTAATAATTTTCCACAATTAGCATAGTAACAATTTGTTAAAGAACTGGTTTTTTATAACAGACTTTGTCTAAAGCAAAAATCTCTATCTTTAATTTTGTAGTTTTGAAATGTTTACTTTTGGCAATTTTCGAAAATTTTCGAATCCAGACTAAGACTTCGCATCATTTATTTACACAAGACTCAACTCGAAAAAACACAACACTAAGATAACAAGCAACCAGTGATTCTCAACAGCACATAATACTGTCTCGCATTAATTCTAAATTTGCAAATTTCGAAAACTCGTTCAACGAAAATGAGACCCACGCCATGCGTCCCTTCTATCCGTAGAAAAAAATTAAAGAAACAATTTGGAGTTTTTTTAGAATATTGCGCACATTTCGAGCAATTTTATACGAAACCTACTTACATTTTCGAAAAATGTGAACATGACCTTATTTCAAGATCTGCCTATAAAAATATATTTCATTAAAGAGAAATCTCTAACTTCAATGTTGTAGTTGTAGGGAGACGCCCACAAAAATCGCATCTTTGCAATATTCAAAAATCAGGGATTTCAAGAAACATGAGACATGCATCATTCTCTTTAACACAAATATTTATTTCTTAATCTAATAAATACATTTCAGTTGCCATCTGGCATAGTGTAAACTCTATCCTACTATTGACTATTATCTATACTACTATATGACTACTCTATTACTACTGTATGGCTATTATCTATACTACTGCTACTATTTACAATATGTGAATTGTTTTTTATTATTTACAATTACTATTACAATTACTATTCGATGTTATTTATGATACGTAATCCTAGTCGAATGGCTATTCCGATCAGATTCTAATTCTGAGTGGCTTGTGTGCGCCATTGATCCTCTAGCATATTTTCATATACTTTTTCACCTCACTATCACTTTTAGGCTGCCCCTAACTTCTTGCCTTCACTTCACTGACACTGGAGGCATACACTTTCTAGTCAGGAACTCCAGCTTGTCGTCTGGTGTTGCTGCAGGTCTATTGTTGTTCCATAGCTAGGTTCCTGTGACACGGGGTGGAGGAGGACGCCTCTACGGACTGCGTCCCGAGCTATCTGTTTGTACTCACGCGGGGCTAGGTGTATATTACCTGTGTGCATGTAGTTGCACGCCGCGCTGCCATGAATGGCTTGTGGCCGTCTTTTTTTTAGTGCGACGTCACTACACGCACACCATTCTCCAAGTGCCCCTACCACAAGTGGGAGTACTTCGGCGCTGTGTTAACCGACGGTAATGATGTGGGCCCGGGTGGCTTCGTATTATTGCCGCTTTTCTTCTTGCCTTGAGTCATGGGGGTCAGTTGGTCCCGTATCCGGTTCACTTCTTCTGGGGAAAATGCCGAGTTAAAGAAGGTTCTGGTGGCTTTACTCGTCGGTGGACGTACGCCTGCTTCCGGTCGCCTTCCTCTTTGGTGTTCGGAATTTGCGATTTGCATTGCGCCGGCATCTGGTGCGTGACCTTGTCCGTCTGTTGTGCTTTCAGTTGAATCCACATCTTGTTGCTGCTGGGCATTCTGCTGTGGCCGCAAGGTGCACTCTTGATCGGCCTTCTGCGTGTCAGCCAGTGGAGGGGCAGGGGGTTCCTCTCCGGATGCTCTGTTGCAGTCGCTTCTATCGTCGCCTTCACTTCTCTCGTTCTCACTATTTGTCGGGCGCATGCTCTTGGATCCGATTATAGCTTGGAGTAGCCTCTCACTTGTAGCCTTGGCTGTGTTCGGTCTGAAATTATCATCCGCCCTTTGTCGTCACTGCTCTGTGGCGTGTACTCGAAAATGGAGGGCAGCTTGTTTGGCTGTTGCAAAGCGGAGCTGACAGTCGCGGTGCACGCAGCGAGCCGGCAGCATTTCCCGCAGAGTGGGTGGGGGAGCAATTTTTCTACCTCTTTCACACTCCTTCTAATGTGCTCTCCAGTCTCTCACCTCGGCGTCTTCTTTTATTCCATGTGCTCTGCAGAAAGGCTTTTTCGGAAGAATCCGGCTGAATTCTGCTATCGCGCTGGATATTCTATCGTCACAAATCGGGCATACCAGCACTTCGTTGGGTGGGATGGGGACGATTACTCTGTGCTCTTCCAGCGCCGGTCTCAGGAGCCTGCCATCGGTGTCACGGGCGGGTCCGGCTACGTATCGCCATCTTGCTGGGCGGTTCGTGAAGGTTCGGCGGTTCTTTAGCTTATGTTTAAATAACCTGCATTAACGCACGTTATTTACGGCGTCCTTTACGCTATCCAAGAACAAAGTTTAATAAAAAAAATTGGAGCCATAATATCATTCACCGCTAAACATAAGCACGATTTCATGAACTTATTAAGAGATTTCGTCAGCTCTAAAGACGAAGTAATTTTTTGTACGCCTTTGAGCGCATTCAAACTTGCTCCCCGCCCCAGCCCCCCTCGCCAGCGCTCGGTTAGAAAACGACCCTTAGACTACCACTTGAGACCCGCCCAAACCCAGCGTCGCGCCGGACATAAATTTGTGTGTACACATCCGCCTGACGCACCCTCCCCACACCGACCCACCCCGCGTTACGCTAGCAGGGCGCGGTAGTAAAACAGGACCCTCTTTATCGCAAGGCATTCCCCCACTTTTGACACCATCAAATAAATTTAATCAGCCCAGACATACCCGTACTCTCATGTGCACGAAGGAACAACTCATTTTCTCATTTAACGTCAACAAAGTTAGAAAGCGAGCGCCGGCCAGAAATTTCCATTTCTAGAACCTTCCAGAAGAGAAATGGGATTGGCGACGCAACAGCCTAGAGCCAATCGGAGCCCAAAATTTAAAGTTAAAAAGAGGAAATCGAAGCTTGAACGGGACGAGCTTAGGGGAGGAAAAACACTTAGGAAAGAACTCTCCTCTATGAAAGTCAGAGGGGCTGCAGTGAAGCGCCCGGGCGCATTTTGGATAGTTGGTTACTTTCTCTCCTCGAGTCAGGTCGCTGGGCTGCTGTGGCGGACCCGGGCGATTTTTATTATAATAAAATATGTCGTATATGACACAGAGAAATACTCGAGGTCAGTTAGTTCGACGGACACACAATCGCTTGTGCGATTATTGTTAAAACTTCTCTTGTGACACGCTTTAGCGTAGGTCGCCGAATCATTTTCGTACAGTTTTTCACAATTTTTTACTCATTAGTTGATATTTTGGAAGGTCCTGAGAACTGTCAAAACCTGCTGCATGGCTCATGAAAGACTGACTCATGACGAGTGCCTAATTTGGTGAAATAAGTGTGGTGAAACGAACTCATCTGCTGCTGGCGACCTGTAAAGGATGTCTTTGGACAAGACCCGACCGCCAGCCCAATCACCGAGGGGTTCCCGCCGTCTGGCACGCCCCTCCAGCCCGGGGCCACAAGTTTGACCTGCGTGACTTGAATGACATTGACATGGCTTGATCACTTTGCTACTACTTATACGTGCATATAAAGCGAAATGGAAAGAAACAAAATTTCTCAGTTACGATTCGAATTCAGTAAGTGACAACTTGATCTAGCGGGTCGCGATGTTAGCCGTTCGCCTACCTATGTGCATTGACAAAGCTAAATTTTTGAGGAACAATAACTCAGCCAAACATCGCGGGTAGATAAATAATGCCTGAAAAATGTGTCGAAACGACAGGAAGATACTATATATTTTTAGGTGTATTATGCAAAACCTTTTTCTATTGCGACTATTTGAAAAGCAAAGTATATGGCATAGTACGTGTTTGTGTCAATGTCTCGCCCACCGAATTTTCTTCCAGCATTCAACAAGATGAATGATCATTCTTCATTTTATTTCCTATCTCCTTCCGCCTCTTCCTTTGGAGTCACGGACGCTGTCATGTCCAAACTTATGTAGAAATACCTTCAATTACACTACGTAATTGAAGTCAAAATTTTAAGATAATGTCAATCTTCCACATTTCTAATAGGACAAGAATAACAACATCAAAGTGAAAATTCTCAACGAGCGCTTGTCTCTGAAGACAGGGTTGCCATCAGTCCTTTTGGAGGACTTGTCCTCCTTTTTTAATATTGCCCTCCTGTCCTTCCTCCTTTTTCAAAATTTACATGGAATGTCCTCCTTTTTGTCCTGTTGAATTGAAAATAATAATGGCATAATTTTAAAGTAATTTAATTCATTAAAGGGACTTCTACATTTTTACGCAAATAGATGGCCTGCATAATATATCACTAGTCTTATTGTGATATAAAACTTATGCTTATGGTTTGGTGGATAATGAAGTTGTGAGCCGGGGCGAAGTTCAATCGGAAGCTTTCATTTTTAATGCGGCAAAGTCTAATATTCTTTTTAAGGACTGTTAATGGTTTGGAATGAGTTCGGTACGTTGTCTATACATCATGGAGTATACAAATATAAAATGTTATCTTTTTTAAGTAAAATGTCTTCCGTTGAGAAACAATTTTCTGGGAACACTGCCAAAGATGAAATTTCATCTTCAATATAAATTTTAATTTAATACTAGAATACAATTATATGTAACTTTATATAAATATTAAAGTATTTTTGATATTTATTTTCCGTCGCATCTCAATTTCATGGTAATTTACCGACCTCAGTTACATAACCAAAAACGTTAGATCATGTGTTACATTATTTTATATAAACAAGGATTATTTATAACATCATAACAAAAATATGAATTAGACACATTAATAATAAACTTATTTTTCCCTTACATCAATTAAAGGTTTAGACATACATAACATGACTTTAGGTAGACAAGGACTGATTTAACATAATTACAAACAATTTGAATTAAACATACGAACAGTATTAAACCTATTATACCCTTACCTCAACAAAAGTTTAAAACATACTTATCATACTTTCACATTGACAAAGATTGGTTTTAATACATTCACAAAATTTTGGTTTAAACATATCAAACAAAATTAAAATATTTGACCCTTGTATCAAAGGAACATTTCAACAGATTTTTTTAGGCAAATTATCAAATATTTGAGTTAAACATATTACAATTACATCAGTAATTACTGATTTGGGTAGATTTTTACATTAAATTAAATTTTCGTGTAGGAAATCTCATAATAGGTGGATAGTTTTAATGTATTTTGAAGGCTGGCAGACAAAGACTTAAGTTTGTATTCGTTTACGAGGTTTTTTAGGAAGGGCTTTTTTGAGTAGAAATCGTTGCAGTTCCACTGAATAATATCCATTAATAGCAAAACCACTAACTTATTTGGAAGAGTTCGATGAAGTCACAGTCCATTGTAATTTTTCAGTTTTTTAGTTAAACGTGAACATTGATTCTTCACACTTTTTGCAGGGAGTATAGGACTGATATCTCATAACATTCTGATTAGATCAGGCAGATAAGTAGTAAATATTTTTCACATCAGCTATGTTGTTAACTCCTTTAGGTTTATCCAGTAAAATAATTAATTGATTTAAAAAGAGGGGGTTCATGTGATTCGATTACTTCCTTGGTAGCCATCTATTCGTTATGGTTAGATTTTTAATTTAATCTTCTTAGGTTGACTGCCGGAAGCGGATTTTTTTGTTTTACTAGTCTCTCCTACGTCTTTTTCCGGTAGTTCTGTGTCGGATAATTTGGAATAGTTGTCAACTGTTTCATTATCGCTCTCAGATGGATGAACAAATGATGCTGTATTAGAGCTGGTCGACAGCGGTCGTCTCATTCTAGTCGCGGGGCTCAATTTGAGGGATGTCTGTTATGGTAGCAGGTGCTGGGGCTGCGGAAAGAGGTGGGGATTTTGGTGGGGAAGGGGAAGGAGGGGGAAGGGAGGGAGGAGGTGCAGGTACGGTCTGTTCTTTCTCATCGATGGACGGTATTTGTTCTGGTCCAAGGAATTAACTGTGTTCCATTCTGCAGTTGTTGGCCAAGTGACCATGTTTGTTTGCAGTGAAAACACAGAATAATATCTGAAGTTATGTGTATCAGATGTGGCACCTCTTCTATTGTGACGAAAAGATTCTGGTAGCTTTTTTTTTTTTCTTTTTTCTTTTTTCTTTTTTTTTCTTCGTCTTCGTCGTACGATGACTGCCAGTCGGCGAAAACTCACAATATCACTGAGCCTGGAGTAAAAAAAACAAGTCTTAATTAATGACATTGGTGCCATCGATTTGATGCCTACATTCAATGTTTTATTTACTAATAGATTTGGGGGATACAAGGGCACACCTTGGACAAAAGAATTCTCTTGTTTCGAGGTATTAGTGGTCAGACGGGGAATTTCTGGTCTGACACAGTGATTGACTTACATTCAGTAAGTACGTAGTTTATCTGCTATCTTTTTACTTGTAAGATGAATGCACAGAGTTATTTGATATTACAGACGCAAATTTGATTTGTGATAGATATATTATTTTACCAGTGCTTGAATGAAATCAACAGTTGGAGCAGAATTTACTGAATCGGGAATTCTGGCAGTATCCTTTTTGGGGTACATAGTACCTTGAGATGCTTGCCCGTAGATCATTCTGTTGGTGGTAAACTTGTAGAATTGGTAGATGTTTGATTTCGTGGTGTAGAATCCATATTGATTCTTCTATGATGTGTATCGAGTATAGTAGTTTAAATTCGCACTCACAAACGCACACAAGCTGAAAAGAGCACTCACACCTCCAGTTTCACTTGACTTCATTACACCAAGGTTCCACTGCACAACTCGCTGAGTCCGTTGCTCTGTTTGGAGACGTCCGAACATTTCGGTGCCGCGACGAGAACTGTGAAAATATTAAAGTTGCCTACGGGCTACATAAAATCGAATTACAATAGCCAATATGACTTCCAATGCAGTATTCCAAAGGTAGAACCTTTTAAAACTCGTCATTTGTTCATCATTTCTGCCTCGTGGTATGCAACATATATTCTCAAGTTATAAGTTTAAATATTTTGTATCACTTCCTAAACCCGTAGATTTAGTAAGAGAAACGTAATATTGACCCTGAAGGATTGGTCGAAAAGGCAACATTCTTTCACCCTCCATGCTTTCAACGCCTACTTGCGTTTTAAATGTCACTGAAGAGTGCGACCAAACATGAATGAATTATAAATTTGAGACCATTGTGTGGTTATTTAGATTTTCTTTTCAAAACGTTCTCTGCGTGATATACACTATATACGAGCACAAACTATCAATCAATAGGAAGTTTATTTTAAAGCGTTGCATGGGGTACCGTGTGGCCCACCTAAGACGTTCCCTTCAATTTTCTCCTGAACCGTTGCAGATACTGAGATGCGGTTTTTACTAAATCTATTATATGCAAGGGGCACATATGGTCATGCTTAATATTATTCTATTGCATTTTTTATTGCAGATATATTGACCCAACTTCCATTTTTTAAATGGAACCCTATAGATTTTTTTAGCTCATCATAACAAGCGTGAAGAGACGAGTTGATAAATATGCATATCGCCATATGTTACATAATAAAAGTTTCGAGAAATTAAGTTTTAAAGACCCATGCCAAATGGTGGTTTCCGTACTCTGAACGAGAAATTAACGATGAAGTTCGTACGATGTCCTGTGAGTTGGGCGAAGAACTGCTTGGCGCGAAGGCGTATTTATGGCTGATATTTTCGCACCATAAGAGCCGATTACAATACCTTGCTTTCGGCTCAGGGATGGTTCACCCGCCTCGGCCAAAACACATTCAACGCTACCCGTGCGGTAGACCCCTGTGCTGATCCGTACATCGGCATTGTGTTCAATGAACGGAGGAGCGATGGAGACCCTGATCCATACACAATACACCCATAATCTAAGATACGGCGGATGATAGACCTATATAGGCGCAAAAGACATACTCAGTCTAGGCCCCATGATCTACCAGTAAGGGCGCGAAGGACGTTCAATGGAGATACACAGCGTCTCTTCAAGTTTTGAAGCACAAGCTAACAAGCTTCCGCCATGTTAAACTCTTGTCGCATGTCAGGCCAAGGAAAGTGGCAGGTTTGACGAAGAGAAGTTGATAAGCCCGCCAAAAAAAGATCAGGATGATTATGGAGGTGATATATTCTACAGAAGTGCATGCAAATGGATTTTGAGGTGGAGAACTTGAATCCAGTTTCATCGATCAATTCTTGCAATTTGTTGAGGAAAAGCTGTAACTACCTCTCAATAACTTGCATGCTCTTCGAGGAGCAGAATATACCAAAACCGTCAACGAAGAGCGATGCTTTCACAAGCTCTCGAATTACTGATGCGATACTATTGATAGCAACGGCAAACAGAATGACACTCAGAATTGATCCCTGGGCAACACCATTTTTTTAACTGGTGACTTGAGGACAACGTGTCACCAAGGCGGATGCGAAAAGATCTTGAAAGAAAATCTACTAGAAACGAAGGGAGTCGTTCCCTAAGATCCCAAGACTGCAAGGTTGGAAGAATGCCGTACCTCCAGGTGGTGCCATACGCTTTCTCTGTCAAAAAGAATAGCCACCATGTGATGTCGTAGCACGAAAGAAGAGGAGATCTGGAGTGGCAAGGGAGAATAAGTAGTCCATGGTTGACCTGTGCTTTCTGAAAACACACTGAAAGGGTGTAAGATTCCTTTGCTCCAGGAGCCAGACCAGACGCTTGTTTGCTATTCGTGCTAAAAGCTTGCACAAACGTCTTGTGAGCGAGATTGTGCGGTAACATGGAGGGATTGTTCTGTCCTTTCCTTCTTTAGGGATTGGAATAACAATGACTTCACGCCAAATCCTGGTAAGGAATGTTTATCCCGTATCAAGTTGAAAATGCGGAGGAGAAAAGAACGAGCATTTTCGGTACGTGTTGAAGATCTTGATTATGCTTGTGCAAAAGATTCTGCTCCAGGGTCACACTAGAGTATGACCCTGGAGCAGAATCTTTTGCACACGCGAGAGCACAGGAAAATTTATCCATGGAGAAAGGAGCATTGTAGTCTTCCTCCACGCGACTCGAGAAATCTAGTCTGCAGTTCTCCATTATTCTTTTGGTCTTCAGAAAGCTAGGAGAGTCGTGTACGGAGCTGGAGATATGCTCGTAGTGAGTGGCGAATTCTTACACTGTATCTTCTGGCGAGGTGAGGATATTTCCATTTACCAGAAGCCTTGAGACAGACGGCAAAGGAAGTCTTCCACCGATCTGACGAACTTTTCGCCGCCCTACTTTAGGGGACGTAGGGCAAGAGAGTGATGAAATATAGGCTCTCCAGGACGCGACCTTACTTTCTCATATGGTCAATCTAGCTCTGGCTTGTGATCTTTTATAATTGCTCAGATTATCTATGGTAGGGAACCTACTAAGCTTTGCCAAAGTACGTTTTCGATACCGCACCGCGGTGGCACAGTCGGCATGCCACCATGGCACGGGAGGATGTTGTGGGTGACCCGTCGACTTCGGGATGGCAATTGAGGCCGCATGAAGAACGGCATCAATAAATGGGCAACCATAGCTTCGATATAGTTTGGGCAGGTTTCCGATATCCGTATTTCTTTCTCGACTGTTTCCCGCTCAGCTCGGTGGATTAGCCAGCGAGATAGACGAGTAACGTTTGGGTTGGGAATATCGAAATTGACCAGAATGGAGAAGTGGTCACTGCCATGGAGGTCGCAGAGGACAGTCCACTCAAAGATGATAGAGAGAGATGGACTACAGAGAGCCAGATCAATGGACGAGAAAGTGTTTGAAGCCGCGGAAAAATGTATGCTGTCGCCAGTGTTCAAAAGAATTAAGTTCAGGTTGTCAATAATATTTTCAAGTAAATTGCCTCTCGAGCAGGTCCTAGTCCCATCCCAGGCGGGATTGTGGGCACTTAAGTCCCCCACAATAAGAAAAGGGGCGGAAAACTGAGATAACATATATTCAAGTTCCTCTTGCGACACGACTTGGCCAAGCGGGATATATGCGTTGCAAATAGTTGTTGATATAGTGCGGAAGTTCACACGAACGCAAGATGTCTGAAGAGTGGTTCGTACATCTATTTCATTGGACACCAGGGAGTCTGTGACTAATGTAAACACTCCGCCATGAGCTTGGAGGCCATTATCAATGTCTTGCCTGCAGTAGCAAAAGCCACGAAGCGATAGGGAATGCTCAGGAAAAAGATGTGTTTCCCGCAGGCAGATGAGAATGGATCTATACAGAGACATTACAACATTTCATTCATCTAAATGGATGCGAAAGCCATTCCGGTTCCACGAGAGGAGAGCCATAACTTTTAGATGTTAAGTTTCTTGCTTCTTAGGGGATTTTTTTCTTCCTCTTTTTCCGTTTATGCCTCTGTTGCCCAAAGGGGCGACTGTCCACCCTGGCTGAAGTTTCCTCTGAGGCAGATTCCTCCTGAGCACTGCTCGAGGGGCCATGAGATCGCTCAGAGCGAGTCTCAGTAGTCGGAGTAGGTGGTCAGTTTGAAGGAACGTTTTTTTTGTCTGGGCCAGAAGGCCGAGTGACATCGGCCTTCTGCGCAAGGATCGAACTCGGGCAAAGACATAAAAGGGTAAATACCCGATTCATGTAAAAAAATCCAACAATCAAAATATTCCTAAGAATCTCCCAAAGCCGGCAGACCGTTTAGATCAATCAGGGAATATCAATTTTAAAGAAAATTAGCTGAATAGTATAGACGCTATCGTTGACCCCAGATGGTGACAGACGAATTACCGACAATCGATGTTTAAGTATGAAGAACCAACAAACCATGGATTCTGGCTACATCTCGAGTTAGAGAATTTTCCCCCTTAAAGTTAGCAACCGCATTTATCTACTTTTTGGTTACCAGAGCCCCACTTCCGGCGCACGATTACATAAATTTCTCCCTTACAAATTCTTTGTAACGCAAGAAAGTAAAAAGCAATAACAATAATAATAATTTCGGAATCCTCGGGGTGATCTCAGTTGGTCCCATGGGTACTGGTTATATTATATTTAAACTTAATATCTATTAATTATTTTACTTAAATCAGCTGTTGCAGATACACACAACCTCAACAATTGATTTGACGAGACACGTTTTGCAAATCCAATAAGAGACGTGAAAAATTGTTTAAGAGTTAAAAATTCGAATATCACATGTAGACACTTCCAGTTTATTTATCTTTATTAATAGAATTCGCGATTAGAATTGCTTCAAATGGTTTTCAATTAAAGTTTCTGGAATCCTCAATTATTTTCTGTGGCAACACAGTTGTCACAACTAATAATTCTCGACCAAGACTCGAACCAACGAACCTTCCCATCCAAAAGTTGAGCCCATACCCACCAATTTAGCCACCTCGTCCACCCCGTTAGGACATGCGATGAATAGTTCTATATTAATAATGAGTGTATAAGTAATAAGTGCATAAGTAATAATTATTGTGGTTTCTGTTCTAGCATTACGGAGCCGAGTAATTGGCAAAATGTGAAAAAAAGATGTTTTTCGGGCAACAAAATGAAAGCAACCGTAAAGAGAATGAGGCTTGTCAAGGGTAGAGAGATTATAAAACTAAATAGGGGCGAGAAAGTCTGTGCCATTCTATAGCACTAGTTTATTATTTATATAGCTAATTTTCTACAACGAACATTTTCTATGGCAAAAATATCGTCAATTTTGTAGTTTTGAATTGTTTTGCAATTTTCGAAAAAAAAATTGCAATATTCGAAAATGGGACTAGCACCATATTTCTTACCATCCCTTATTACATATGTGGAGAAAATTTAAAGAAAATAATTGAAAAGATTTTGAGAGTTTTTTTCTTAAATTTCAAGCGCAATTTACGCAAAAATTACTCTTTAAAAAAAAATTGGACACGACATTTTTTAAACTTAATTTTGTATAACAGTGAGACAAAAACCTCTATCTTCAATTTTGTAGTTTTAAATTTTGTTTGCAATTTTCGGAAAATTGGGGATATCACCGAAAATGAGACCTGCACATACTCTTAAACGTCTTTCACACTATTGAACACCAAAATTTAATCAACAAATGTGAAACAATTTTTTGTAAATTTTATAAACGTCCAAGGGAATTATTGCAAAATACCCCCAAAATTAAAATATCGATTTCAAATTCCATGGACCGCGATATCAGCCAGATAGATGGGGAATATCAATTTTGGAGAAAATCGGCTGAACGGTTTAACCACTAGCGTTGAACACAAACGGACGGACACGTTTTGCCGTCAATCGATTTTTCGATATCAAGAACTAACAAAACAGATTCAGGCAACACCACGTGTTAAGAGGAATTTTTATCCTAAATTTAGCAACATGATTGATCCACTTTTTGCTACCAGAGCCCGGCTATGAAGACTTTTTTTTGTCGAAAATTCGGC
Source organism: Gryllus bimaculatus (assembly GCA_017312745.1). Lineage (NCBI taxonomy): Eukaryota > Metazoa > Arthropoda > Insecta > Orthoptera > Gryllidae > Gryllus > Gryllus bimaculatus. The sequence continues at coordinate 3,481,815 of BOPP01000118.1, forward strand.
GTTTTCCGTCGCATGATTGCATAACTTTTTCCAATATAGCCTACAAGTGAATATATAAATCAGTCACAGTCGTGTGGCTCAGTGATGGCGCGCGGCGCAATTTTAACCAATTGAAGTGAAATATTTAAATTGTGCAACTCAAAGAAGAGCTATCAATCTTTCATCTTACCTAAATTAAAAGTATTTGGGATCAAAACTTACAAAGCTATGGTCATTTGAAAAGTGGCTACTTCTATGGTTTTAACGTGAAATCAGCCATATTCAGGCTAATTTGGCCCACTGAGTCAAGTAACTAATATTTGATCATAAAATTATTTCGGGGTAATGTGGGCACCACCTCAGTCAAAAATTAGCATTAAAAACATTTATTCGCTATTTTCTAAAAAGTAGCGAAAAGGCCCGAAAATGGGTTATTTATCGAGTTAGTGGCATCCTTAAACACATTTTAAAAACGGTTTTATTGGTGCCGATGTTCTTGAATTGAAAACTTTTTTTTTTTTTTTTTTTTTTTTTTTTCAAAACAGTGAGTGTATGTGTGTGTGTGTGTGTGTGTGTATGTAATCTTTAGCTTAACTCGCAACTCTAGTCCGATAGCACTTGTTCGTGTTTGGTAAGTGGCAATCGCGTCGTTGTCTTTGTCACCTTCCAAGACATACGTGCCTGGCACGACGAGAAGCGGCCGTCAAGTCTCAAGATGCAGCAACTTTCCTGCTCGTGCGTTTCAAGAGCATTCAAGAGCTTGGGGTAACAGGTACCCGGCTCACACGCCAGAATCTTTTCGCGTTGCGCAGGCTGTTTGTGGGGTGGGCAGTGACATGAGCAGGACACAAAACGTATCTTTACGCGAATCTGTCGATTATGCTTAGGAACCGAAACGGTAATACTAAAGATGTGGAGGGAAGTTATGACAAATTTATCGAATTATTAACAGTAACTAACGATAATTATTATTTAATCAAAGACTGCTCAACAAGAAATAAAAATAGATATCTTGTGAAACAATACTGCCTGGCATTTCATTTAAACAACAATGTATTATTATTATTATTATTATTATTATTATTATTATTATTATTGAATCTGATTAAAAGTTCAAATAAAATAATTATACAGATAACACATACTAAGTACTTAATAAACAGTACTAAATACTTAATTATTATAAATACCAATAAAACATTAGTAAATTAATTATTGATAATAATTAATAAAAAATAATTAAATTTAATTTCCTTAAAATGACAAAAAACTGACATTCGAGTAAATGCACAAAGTGACCACCGTTTGCCAAGAGACAGGAGTTTACTCTTTTCAGTCTAGTGGTTGCTGTACTTGAAAGGTAACAAGGACAGAATAAGTGATTTCTCTTTCTTCCAACAAAAGTTAGCCGCATTCTCTCAGCTCGAAATCTGAAAGTACGCGGCCATGGGGAGCTAATAGTGAAAGGCACGCCGAAGATATATTACGCGTTGCCAAAACAAAAGGTGGTGTTTCCAGATATGGGTTGCGAGTTACGGTAAAGACCCGGTATATAACAAATATATTTTTTATATATAATATACAGTAAAACGTATTTAAGGTGGAAACCTGCCTTCGCCGGAAAATATCAAAACGGGCTATTTTCAAATGTAAAGTACACTGAATAAGCCGGAAACCTGCCTATTGCGGGAACGAATTTTTAGTACGACAATAAAAATTCTGGATAAGACAGAAAACAAATATTGATTTGAAATTAAACATTGACTCTCAAAACTATTCGGACATTAATTAATTTAACCAAAAATTGCCTAAATTTTACTAATAAAACCACATTACCATTAATTAGCAAACAAATTTGAAATAACAAAATGTTCTTATATACGTAAACAAATACTTTCAAAAATATGTATTTGTTTGATTCGAAGAAAAATGAATCGCTGATGCAGAGTCAAAACTATTCGGACAACCGTTGGGGCATGGTAGCGGATCTTTTGAGCTCCGAAAACAACGTTGAAACCTTCAACCCTTGCTGCACATTCAGGGCCACCTGTCAGTCGATGAACCTGATTAGTGGCAACCTTAACAATGTCCAATCAAACATTTAACAAAAAACACAATAGACCTCCTTACCCTCATCCTAAACTCCTGCCTCAAACTGTCCTACTTCCCCCACCGCCGGCGTAACCATGCTCCCCACATCCGGCAAGGTTCATCAGATCCCGTCAAACTACCGCCCTATAAGTCTCCTCACCATCCTCGGCAAAATTTTCGAAAAAATCCTACTCCTACGACTAACATCCATCCTAGATCCTATCATCATCTTACAATTTGGATTCCGAGAGGGCCGCTCTGCAGCCCCCCAAACCCTAAACCTCTCCCTGGCAATAGCCACTCCACTACAAGACCAAAACAAAATCCCAACCATCCTAACTGATCTCACCCAAGCATATGACATAGTTTCTCACCAAATTCTCCTTATGAAAATCCGACCGTAGGTACCCAACCACGTCCACTTATTACTTCAAAGCTGGCTTAAGCACCAATTTTTTCACGTTCGCCACCTGTCAAAATTCTCACCCGATCCACGCCGGCGTCCAACAAGGAGTTGTGCTATCCCCAATCCTATTATCCATCTACATTAACGATATCGCACGCAGCCCTGGAGTCCAAAACTTCCTTTACGCCGATGACCTTGCCCTCCTTACAACCTTCCACTCCGTAAACCGATCCCTCATCAACTTCAAGAATCATTAAACACGTTCACTCTGGACCTCACAAAACGCCATCATCAACCCCTCAAAATCACAAGCCATCATCTTTTCGCATAAAACCTTCCCCTCCAGTCCCCCCCTCTATCCATCGGAAACACACCAATAACTTGGAAAAGAGAAGTAAAATACCTTTGACTAATTTTCTCCCGACGCCTCCTCTAGACTAATCACATCCACCAGACAAGAACGAAAGTCATTAGAATTACAAACGTCTTATTGCCCATCCTCACCCATGCCTCCCTTCCTACTTAAAAGAAATTACAAACCAATTACACCTACATCCGCCCCTTCATATCATATGCACACCCAACCTGGATCGCCACTTCCCAAGAAAATCACTCGAAAATAACCAGAATGGAAAATTACGCCCTCCGCCTCCTATTCCGGCCACCCATGCACACACCCTTCAACCAACTTAGATCCCTCACATCCTTACACACCTCCATCACTCGGCAACAGCACTAAGTTCCGTCAACTAATCATTCCGCACCATCACATCCTCAGAAACCCACCTCGGTTTTACTCGCAAACAACACCCACTTGACATCCTCCAACTCCCCCCTCCCATCACATAAGCCAAAGCACAGTACGAAAGACATTACATCGGCATAATTAAACAGATTACAACAAACGAAACACAAATCGATAAACACGCAAAAGGTAGACAAAAGATGCGATCACTCGACACAAAAATGACAAAACCGACCATACGACAAACACAGGAAGAAGAACAAAGCCAGGTAAAAGAGCTCCGCCCACCAACAATAACAACCACCAAAACTTCACTTTCTACAACCACCCAAAAAAAGGGCCACCCCCCCCCCCGACCAGTCAACCTAATAAAACAAAATTGTAAATAACCCCTGAAAATGTCAAGAATTATTAATAATTACTAAAATGTGATGAAACATGTAATATGTATATAAACATTATCATCAAAACATGTATGTAAACATTATCATCAAATTACAAATAGTATAAATCAATATCAATTTGATTTTTGTTATTATTTTGGGCTAACAGGACAGGTCACAAATATTTCCTCTTTTTATTTTTTTTAGGAGTTTCACATCGATAACTGAATTTGTTTTCAAATTACGGAGGAAAATCTTTACTTCTGCATATGTGAAATATATATTGTTTTTATCGTACATGTTCCTTCCCCATTTTCTAAAAGTGCAAATTTGCAAATTGGTTTAAAAAATTAACTAATGTATGGATTTGTTTCTACTTTTCAAAAATTTCAATATGGGTTAATGATTACAATAATTCCAAATACAATGGCTTAGGTACATTGGTTTATGATTTTATATTATTGAACAAACAAACAAGAGTAATTTAAGATATCCAATAAATAATGCAGTATAAAGCCCATTTAAAAATTCCTGGTTATAATAAAATCCTGGTTCAATTTGTACCTATAATTGTGCTGGAATTCCCAAATTAGAAAACAAAAAATTTGGGTACTTGCAATAGTTTTTTTGTTTCCTTTGCAATAACAGTACTAACATTAAAATTAAAAAAAAAACTAGCAATTTTTGGGAAAAACGTGAAAAATCTCTGAGGGACTTTTACCACCAAAACTTAAAACATCCATTTCAAATTCAAGGAAGCAATGGATTAGGGAATATCAATTTTGATGAAAATCAAGTATGAAGTTTAGGCTAGTGTTGTTAACAGATGTTTTCAAACAGTTCTTTTTATATTAAGTGTAATTAAATGATTGTGTTTTGCACAAAAACGATTCAGTTTTTTTGCACTGACTGATAGGTTGAGACAAAAAAATTGATTGTGCAAGAAACAAACATTTTCCTCATGAAATATAAACAACTTTTCTTTCTAGTATCACAAAAATATTCTTCTATTAGGAAACATGATTTATATTATCTGTACAACTCACAAACAAGGGGTGAAAAAATACTTTACAAAAGACATTTTCATGGTGACATAACTTTTCAGACGTATCAATAAAAGTAATTTCATGCACATGTCATGGAATGTGAAATTCATTTTTAAAAGATGGTAGACAAAAGCCCAGTATCTAAGTCTCACACGGAGTCTTTCTAACAAATATTAATATGTTTATTAGCATTATATAACTATCCCTTCACAATGAAACAACCTGCCATTGGGGAAGGAAAGAAAAAAAAAAAAAAAGAACGCTTTTAGTACTCAGTAGAAAATTACTTTAAATTAAAGTTTATTTACTAATTAGTATATCGTTTAAAAAAGACAAGTGGCACAATCATTTGCAAAATTTAATATCGAAATCTGTACAGGCGAAATTAAAATGCAAAGGATATCAGCCGTTTTAAAATTTAAAAATAAAAATTAAAGCATGTCAATAAATTAAAATAACTTTTTTAAACATAAAAATTAAGTGGGAACAAAAGAACTTTTTACATACTTCACACATTTATTATGCTGTGTTCTTCCTCTGTACTTCCCATTTTTGGAATTGGCAATGCATGTAAAGATTGAGCTTCATGTTCTTTCTTGCAAAAATATGAGGGTATGATATAGACAAGATAACATTTTTGTCTTTTAAATTGATTTGGAACTATTTATTGAAATCATCTATTTTGAAGTAACTGACAAATAATAATAATAATAATAATAATAATAATAATTCAATAAGTAGTCAGTGGCTAAGGGAGTTAATTTTTAGCCATCATCATTCCCAAATGTTTCTACAGAAAATATCAATGACCCCAGAGTGCCAGTATCAACAACTGCGGGAATGGCTGCTTTAGCAACATTGCTGTGAATACTTTATAAGCAACTGTTTAGCAACCTTTTGGAAGATTAAAAAATACAGCTTAAAGAAAACTTCGGAAATCTTGCTGTCATCTGAAACCAATTATTCTAGTCGACAAATATGAAAATTAAAGATACATCAATGTAGTGAAATAACTGAACAATTACAAAATTCTTTCAAGAATAATGTATTGAAGAATGAATGGTACAACTTATACAATATTTGTTTCTTATTTTCATATCTACAAGCAAGGCCCTCTTTGAGTATGCAGTATCTATTTCACTGACTGTTACAACAAAAATCTAGAGGATGTCAACTGAGTACATCTTTTCAAATGTAATTGTAGAGAGAAAATCTGCATCGTAATGCGATTTCTTGATGCAATAATGGAACACAGTATACGGTGGTGATTTTATACCCAGTACCTATAATATTTAAAACATTGTGAAAGTACTCATTTTGAATACTTGTCATTTGGTTTACAAAAAATAATCACTGTACAAGATTTACCATAACTGCGAGGCAGAAGTGCTATATAGATGAAGTGAACTACACACTTCTCCAGCAGGTGTTACCTTTCCATCTCATGAGGCAATTAACATCATGAAGATGAAGCTTAATTTTCAATAACTTGATGGTATTTATGAGACATGAGGATAGGTACTTTGGTACAATGGCTCCATTAATTTCTCTTAAATAAGCAGATATTAAACAATCATTTCAAGGGTTTAACCTATTGGTCGATATTTCTAATGATGATTTATAAATTAAATAATCAGAACAACTGAATTAAAAGTGCCAACCCTGACTCTTTTATAAATAATCTTAATTCTGAGCAAACGTCTACTGTGTACACCATTCAGTCAGGTATTATGCAATTACCTGAAGTACTTTTGTAATAAACCAAAAAAAAAAAAAAAATACAGTCTCAGGACAATCAATCAACAATTTCTCCATAAAATATACTTTACACTGCACATACATATTCTTTTACAAATGTATCAAACACTATTTCTGTTATTTGTATCTTCATGGTACGCATTGCACACTTTTTCACATCACATCGCATAAACCCGCACACACTCCATTTTCAAACTGACAACTACAGAAAATTTTAGTATCATCCTTGTTATTCCAGTTGATTTTGGTTAATGGGATTAACCAATTATTGGAGGCAAATTCTTTTTGAGCAAATGTTTAAAGGATATTACTCCATAAAGTCAATCTTGCCCATTTCTTTCATACGTACAGGGCAAACCTTCCAGTCAAGAAAGGAATCAACACAAGTGTATGTACATGTATAAACGTATGAACACTAGCAAAAGCACACACACACCCATTTGCATGCACACCAGATCATCTAACTCTCCATTTAAGTAATTTTCCCATGTGTATGTTTTATATTTAATTACAAATTAAATTTTATATCCAGTAGCACTTTGGGATAATATGAAATTGCATATTTTGGTCAGCAGAAGCACTGATTATCATTCCTAAACTTTTATGTTGTAGCAAATATTAACATGATGGTATATTCAAGCAATGACCAAATTAAAAATTATTCTATGCCATTAAAATTACACAAGCTTATCAAAGTTTTATTGACATGATCCCATCAACCACAATCAAGTTTAAATGATGTGAACATTTTGAGTAATATTCAATATCCTTTCTATAACGTCAAAATTCCCAAGCCACGTCTTGCTTTTCTGAATTTTGAGAATGGAATTTGGTATGCAAACTACTAATTTTTTTGAATTTGGTAAATAAATTACAGATAATACAGAATTTAATGGTTTCTATATGGGAGTAATGTTGAAAACTTTGTGACTTAATAACCAATTCCTCAACAGCAATGGCAAAAACAAATTAAACAAAAACCAATGGAATTGTTTCCCCCTCTATTTTTTTTCCCCATTTCAGCAATTAAATTATAAACTTAAGTGGTTTGAACTTAACACATTGAAAATCAACTTAAAAGATTATTATTTTGGGGAGCTCCAATTACACTTTTCTATGTTTGAATAAAACTGCATGTACATCATGATGATCAAGCAAATCTTAAAGCAAAACAAATGAATAACTGCAACAAGGACAGTGATTGGTCCCAAGCACACAACATAAAGCATTATCACTTCATCTGGACAATTGTATGAGTCTGGAAGTAATAGAAGTTGCTTCAACTAGCATACTGCACACTTTTGGCATTTACTGAAAAGGAAAGTCACTTTTTTTCTGAAGTGCATATTGGCAAGTTTGTTATTCATTTGCAATAATCCCTAATCACAATGGGTTTGATGCGATTGCAATAACTCTCAGAAAACAAGATTTTACTACAATAAAAAATATGATTTAGGTAGTCAAATATATATAGGTTGCTGTCGATAGATATATACAGGCTGAATATGATTTAATATTATTTGCATCAGTTTTAAATTGGTTCTTGAATCCTCTCTTTTCAGTGCTTCTTCTTCTCTCCAATTTAATTCATTGATGCAAAAGTGATAATTCAACATTTACCGTCTATGTACAACAGTATTTCACTGTAAAGGTGGGGATACTTCAATGTCAACAATGCTTGAATTATTTAAACAGTTTTTACCTCACACTACATTATTAGAATATGTTCAGTCAGTGCCTAAGACATCACTGTAATCTTAATTAAAAAAAAAAAAAAGAAAAAAAAAAGTAAAACAAAGAACACTTAAAATTAAAGAACTATAGTTCACACATCATTAATGATTTCTTTCTATATCTCAAGGATATCACGTGCGTATTAAAACTAATATGCTCAATGTTCTTATTGTCCTTCACAACCAACTAATTTTCATTTTCAATCAATATACTTGTTGAATTGGCATTTTATTGAGGGGAGAAAGTTCATTTTTGTTAAAGGTTATCAGCAAAATGAATTTTATAAATAACCCTCAAAACCATATTTCTGTATGTAATATTTTCTACAATAAAACACATGTGCATGGTATCAATGCTTTAGCATTTTATACACAGCAAAATATGGTAAACAAATGTACAATTACAGGTAACTATAGTGGCTTTCACAACCAAACAAAATGTCTTGGTTTTAAGTCAATTAAACTTGAAACACACCAATATATGAGGTAGAACCACATAATTAAAATCCAAAAAGGAAAACAGACACCCTCAAATGCATTTAACGTAACAACAATTTTCAACACAACTCAATAAAAGGCATGTTTTTTACTAATGCAAGTAAAGATTTCTTCCCAAAAATTTAGTTTGATGGGGGATATAAAGGCAAAAGGAATCAATAATAATTCAGCTTTTACGTGTCATGCTAGACTTCAAAAAATATATTAATTCTAAGCTCTGATGTGTTGGGATTGAAATACACAGGTTATCCACTTTTTGTCATCTCTATACAAACTAGTAAACTTGGTAATAAAACACAAATCGCACATAAATAAGAGCACACATTTCTGTAAAATCATAGCATGAAAGATCCAACCCTGCACAACGTGCCTTCAGAGAGTCACAGTGTGAAGTGCCCTCTTTTATGATTGTTAAGTGATGCACTCTTCATAATGGCATATACAAAACAATCCAAAACTTGCAATGATATCAATCTGGCATTTTCATTATTTGCCCCTTCATTGGAATGCAAGCATCACATTACACAAAATTTGAAATCTTTTTAACTCTACCTTCTTGAGAATGCCTTATAACTAATAGGTTGGTTTATATTCAACACTTTGGGCCCCACAAAATTGCAGAAGTTATGATTCTGACATGGAAGGACAATCACATATTTCAATTCATTGGGTCTCCTACAAGCGTTCGAGTTTAAGTTTAAAAATCTAGGTACTACAGAGTACCATCATGTTCACCAAACTTCTACAAAATATAATAGTTTGTGTAAACTGAAGTTACAAGGTCTTCTCACTAAGGCAATATGCAAAATTATGGGTAGTATCCAAAACCTGCAATTGCTTTTAATATGTTTAGCATTATTAACAAGTATGTGAATGATTTTTATTAATTGGGTAAAAATAGCAAGACCAATTATTGAAATTTGATTCACATTTTTAGAAAGCTTCAGCACAGGAGAGGATAATAAACAAAAAAGAAAGAAAGGAAAACAACGTGCAACAGTTTTGACAGTAGTTGAGTGCACAGCTCAGAGAAATGTTGCAAATCAGATTGCAAAGCTGTATCAAAGAAACAAAACTTAAAATACAAAAATAGGAATGCAAATGTACACCTAAACATTGCACACTGCAGAACAATAGATCTACCCCACACACTTAATTTCTTACAAAACATTGGAGGAGAAGCCCAATATTTTTTATTATTATTATTAATTATTATTATTAATATTATTATCATGATCATTATGATTTCTTAAGATACCTTTAGATTCATGAACCATTTTTCAACAATTCTGTCAAATGTAGAATAACTGGTGTAATATTGAGCTGTATAGAAGCAGCATTATTATTTGGTTGTCAAAATTATTTTATTTTTTCATTCAACCCCATATATACATTATACACAAGTTTTGAGGATTAGAATTTATATAATGATTGCTTCATGAATTTATCCTAACATTCACAGACAAATCTGAAATTTTAATCTATATACAAGCTTGAAAATCACTTATACATGACAATGGTATTTCAGACACACTGCTGATGAAATATATGCAATATTCCAGTATTACAACTGGAACAAATTGTTTTACTGTGTGAGGAAAGACGAGCAAGACTGGCAGAAGGCATCACAATCAGTTTATAGTGCTGATAGTGCTCTAAATCCCACTTCTTACCACAACAGTTTCAATGTCTCGATTTTTCATTCATCATGGAACTATCTACACTTTGTATTACCCATCTAGACAGTGCAGAATACAGTTCCTGTACAAAAAAAATCAAATTTCACCAATTTGTCCCAAAATGGTTTTCACAGCATGTAGCACCTTCAGTAAGTTTTTACAAAGAGAAAATGACAGATAGGAAAGGGGGAAAAATATACTATTTTCATGGAGATTGAACATCTAAATGCTCACAGCACATTGTGAACAATATACTTTTTATGAAAGCCACATTTGGTTAAAATGCCTGATATCTAGCACTATTGATGGGAAAAGTAATTCCTTAGTCAACACAATACATTTTTCAACAGAGTGATAAGAAGCAGGAACAGGATCACATATTGAGATTAAAATTGCAGTTTCACTAGTATTTAATACCACCCCTTTATACGACTTCACAAATAAACGTTATGGACAATTTATAACAACTGGAGCTAACAAACATAACTGGCTAGTAGTCACTAACAGTGTAGGTCATTTGAGGTGTGCCATGGCACTTGGAAAAGGTACAATAAAAGACTTGAGTCACAAAACTGACATTCGCAGTTTGGACATTTAAAAATTAAACAAAAATTTTAAAAAATTAAAAAAAATAAAACAAAGATTAACTTCAACACACAAAACTAATATAATAAATTACAAAGAAGTGAAATAGAAATTACTGAAAGCTCAAACATAAAACCATCATATATCCCAGATGCACCACACAATTCAGAGCACGTTTGTGCTTGGAGCATACACTAGCATCTAGATCTTGACCTACTGAAGCGTTCTACTGTGACACACCACTATCTGCATATCTGTTGTGGGGCAGATTTAAACAAACTTTTTCTATAATGTCTGTAACTTACCTCTACTACATAAATCAAAGTATATGATCACAAATGCTGAACCAGCAGACAGCTAACTTTCATAATAAGAGGGAACAATCTATTAATGCAATTTTCTGAGAAGAAAAACACTGTTTTACAGCTCTGTGTAATATAAAAAAATGACAAATAAAGTATGAGTACATATTTTTTTGTTTCCTTTCCACCTAAAGAGAAAGTAAAATAACTATTATGCTTTTAAAGCACTCTTCTCTAAAATAGTTTATTTCCTGGTTGATCAAGTATCATCTAATTGTCAAAGGGAATTCAACATCTGAATGAAATGTTAACACAGACTAGTAATAAAAGGGGGTCCCAATACCAGGCATCCTTTCTAACAACCTTAAACTAGTAAATTATGTGTTGTGTTATAATGAATGATCCACTTGCTGATATAACTTCCTTAACTTTGAAGCCTCAGAACCTTATGTTCCATTCAATACTTCCTTTCCTGAGCATAAGGACTTTTTTTCTTCTTTTTTTTTTATCTGTATAATCATGCTCACTAATACTCAGAGGGATATTTTGCTCTTAGTTTGTTACAAGCAATTCACATGAATACAATGATCAACTGCAATGACAATGCAATTTTGGCTTCAGAGAGTACTACTTGTAACACTTCTCTCTATCTTATCCTACAATAAAAGTAATATAACTACACACATGTGCAGCTTCACATTAAAATTCCAACTCTCTTAAATTCAATGCAATGCTTAGGGAGTAAAAACTTACGAAGGTACTCTTACACGGGCTGTGTTTCCTGTTAATTACTGGAAACAAGTTTTATCAGTAGCACATTACTTATTTATATCAAATACTGGAAGTTGGCCAGAAAAAACACTAGCATGAAAACTTTTCTTTATCATGTAATACTGCCATTTGAATGAGCAGCTCTTTCAAAGAAACAGAGCTTGGCAAGGCAAACAATTGAAAAAAATATTTGTCAAATTTATAGAGGCTGTGATTCTGCACTGACAAGAAAAATTACTCAAACGTTTGGTGTTAACCAGTTATATCGCAAGGCCATGAAAAACACAAGGAGAGAATGAAGAAAGGAGAATTCTACTATGTACAAAAACCCTTACAATTGTATTCATGCTCATTAAACATGGCCATGTTCTTCAAACTCTGCTCTTGACAATTCTAACAAACGTTAAAATACTTTCTACTCTTCTCATCACTCCACTTTAAATTTGGAATGTACATGAAAGACTTAATTGCTTCTTTTTTAGTTTAGTTTTAAAAATTGTAGTCCATTTTTAATATCAACAAAAATGCCAAAATTTAAGTTAAAATATGAATACTAGTTTGAAATTCATTTTGCCCACTTGCAGTTACTTATAACTTCCTTCTGCTGCAGCTCAATTGTATCAAATATCTTTTGTTATAAGTGGAGGAAAAGAAAAGAAAGGAAGAAAAACAGAGACTGAACAAGTACTATTTCATTTCCATAAATTAAAATTTCTACAATTTCTAGCAAGGAGATTGAAAATAAAAATGTTAAGTACTGCCATCTGTACCAAATACACTTCTCTCCCTTTCCACCCCACTTTCCATACTTTGAAATGCCACCACAAAAAACGTTTTTCTTATATACAGGAGCTTCAATACAGATAGGCATATTACTTGCATTAGATGTGCAAGCTTTCACCAACCAAAAATACTGGTCACTACCCAACTAGCTTCTTGCCAGAGCACAGACCATTACAAAGAAAAATCAAGTGGCAAAGAGGATAAAGAAACGGAAGAAATGCACATCATTTGGAACTTAAATATTAAGGGAAACGTTTTCCTTTATTAGACACTACACTTGTTTTGTTGATAATAGTCACACTGCTTCATCTATGCTTTATGACTGACTAGAATTGTGCTGCAATGATTATTTCATTGAAGTAATTTTGTTACGATAATTTCAAGTTTTTGGGACAGCTGCAAATGCCTGTAAAATGATGTGCTTCATTACTTTATAAACTAGGAAATAGTGCTAATGTAAGTCAAGATTTGATGTAAATTCTATTGGCTGGATTCTTTTTTAATTGGACAACGACTTAGTCTTTAAGTGAAAAGTGGTAATCTGTCATATAATTGTTGCCTTTTTACTTCTTTGCAACTAAATGTTGCATATGAAGCATAATGAATATAGCTCCTAATGGAAAACCTGCTGTCATGTAATGTGCATTTTCAAATATATTTATATAAGAAAACAACAAACAAAAACACTGCCCGTGTATGGCACCTGTACAGATTATTAGGTGGTAGAAGTGTCACAATGGAATGCTCAATCAGGCCAGACTGACACAAATTTAGTAGATCATTTCTGTGTCAAAAGAGTTTCGAATTAAATTTCTGCAAAAAATGTATCTTCAACAGCAGGAAAGCAATGCACACATCTGATGAGAAAGGAGTGATTAAAGCAAGGATTTACAAACTGGTTCAGTATCCTCCACAATTGAAACTGAGATTAACACTATCCGCCTGACTTGGGCACAGCCTCTTGAAGACACTTTCTATGAAAGTTCGCCTGTAAGAAAGAAAAAAAAAATTAATTATAAACAGCAACTACACAAAATAATTGACATACATCACATTTTTGACAACTGTGTATTTCATAATACAACTAATTGATCAGTGATTTTTTTTGGAACACTTGTTAAGTTAATGAAGAAAGAAAAGGATAAGTCAGTAAAAACTTAAAATATATTCTGCAAAGTCAATATTGATACATCACTTAAATGTTCATAAAAAGGAACCGTTATTATTGGATTTTCTTGTTCAGAGACGCCACACAAAACTCATGAAAGCCGCCAATCGAAATCATTTTCAATTTAGGGAGGGTATCCATGTTGCGGCATTTTGCAACTTAACAAAGGAGCCGTCCATGAATTACGTGACGCAAATTTGGAGTATTTTCAATACACCCTCTGCCCCTTGTAACGCACGCTTGACCCCCCCCCCTAAATAATTACGTAACACTTGCGACAACTATTGTACCGCCCGATGTTACAATACCATCAAATTATGCTGTGATTTTATGACGTTAATATGCAAGTGTGACGTTAATAAGTAAGTACGGCGTTAATATTTATTCGTAATACAGAAAAAAAGATTACAAACAGACAACCAACTACGAAACATTAATTTAACTAATCATTACTAAAAAAAAACACGTATTAATCATTTAAATGAAATGTGCAGTTCGAAATATTCGTGAAAGAAAATCCAGATTGTGGCAATTTCTCTGGCAAATCCATTTCACAACGAACAATAAACACCCCGGCCAAGCACAGCCGCCCCTATGACAGTCGGCCTTGGCCTGTGGTAATGATTGGCAATTGTCTTTTATCTCCACGTCTTCGTTTATTATTTACAAACAATAGTGTTGCGACACTGACTGGAATCCATTTGCTCTTGTACAACTAAGGTATTTCTAGTTATTTGATGTTTAATTTATATTCCTTTCATTCACGCACTGCATTTTGCTCATGGCGTGTTAAAAAAATGGTATACGCAACACGGGTGCGAGAAGAGTCCCGCACTCGTCTCTGTCGTCATTGCTACGCTCGGATGACAAACTCGACTCGTATGTGAATCATATTTCGCACCCTCGTGACGTAAACTACTATTTTGGCAGCATATCCTTAAACCACAATAATACGCATACACAATTAAGCAACGCGTAAAAGCAAGCTTGAAAATGATGGAAGCATAATTTTCTTTGATATCTCTGAATTATTATAGGCCTATATAT